>CAUYUJ010018430.1:63719-121219 GCA_963575745.1 Prorocentrum cordatum
TTTTTTTTTCGGGGAACCGTCACGGAGCTCATTTGGGCCGTATTGTGGCTGTCTTGCTTTCCTATGGGGCAGTCTTGGGGATCCCTTGGGGACGTCTTCGGCCCTCGCCTCTTAGGCCGTCTTGGGACTATCGTGGGCCGTCTTGGGGCCATCTTGGCCGTATGGTGGGTGTCTCGGGGCCGCCTTGGGGTTATTTTTGCGCGTTTAGGGCCGTAGAATGGCCGCCCAGGGTCGTCTTGGGTCTTTCCGGATATTCTTTTGGGACGACTTTCAGCCCTTCTGGAGGCCTCTTGGGTCCTGTTGGGCCGTCTGGGGGCCCTCTTTTGGGCTTCTTAGGCCGTTTTGGGGCCATCTTGAAGGCCGAACAGGCGGGTTTGCGACAATACTTTAACGATCAAAGTCGCACACATGATTTTGGTCTCTTCGGACCATGTTGTGGGTTCTCTTGCGGCTCCTTTCGGCTCTCTTAGAGGCAGTCTTTGGGCCGTCTTGAGACCATCTTGGGGCCTTGGGGGGCCATCGTGAGCCGTCTTGGCTATCTGAAGCCATATCAGCAGCCTTTGTTAGGTACCTGTGCCGTTTTCGAAGCTCGGGATGTGGATCAATGTTTTGGGGACAAAGGGTCGTGGCTTCAGGATTGCGGACCCGCTGTTTTTTACAAGGGATCGTCGCGCCCTCGGAAGCGGGGGGGCATGCGGCACTGTGCCGGGAGAGGGAGGGCCTGTTAGAATCATACGGAAACACGGAGACCCTACCAGACAGCGCTTGGTATTCTACCACGCCTCAGCGTACCGGTGGGCACGGTGGCGGATGGCGGGAAGTGTTTCTGGCGTGGACAGTTTGTTTTTTGGTAGGTTCTCTTCAATGATGCAATGCCGAACGCACTTGGCACCTCGCTGGAGGATGAGGGGAACCATTCGGAGGATTCGGAAGCCGAAGGACTTTCTGCATGGCTGGACATACCATCACATGTAAAGGGCCTACTCATAGTACGCACGGGGCAGATCATTGGCGGATGACCAGAAGCTTCTTCGAGGAAAGAGAAGCGAGCTGGACGCCTTGGCCGTATCTGTAACATATCTAAGAACCTTTAATTCGACACCGTGGTGGGGCGTTGACTTTTTGCTCGATCCTCGAAATGGGCGTTTCGCCTGAGACATCTTCGAACGCATCGGATGTTGGCAGAGCTACTTTAGTGCCTCTCATGTGAAACATGACGCTCTTCCTCGAGACATCTCCATAGCATGAACACCTTCACGGCAGACCAACATTACTGAATGTTTTGACGCCGTTTAAAAAACGTGCCTCTTTCGCTCAGGACATCCTCACACAGCTGATCTGTCTACAACATCGTCATGGTATTGTTTTCGAAGTGTTCCTAGATGAGGAAATAACGACCCAAGAAGGAACCCAGGCTGGCTCCAAGAGCGCCCTCAGGACTCCAAACAATTATGTTTTCGCTCGGGAGATTCTCAAGAAAATGAAGGTACGATAGCATAGTTGAGAACAAACATCGTTTCTGACATCGTCTTGGTACTGTGAAGGCCTCACGGCCTGTGTCGCCGACCCTTCTGGCGGAACCTCCACGGGGAGCCCTGTTGGCGCTCCCCCAGCACCCGCGCGGTGTTCCTAACCCAGGGGCCACCGTCCCCCACCGCAGACAAGACCTCTCCTGGGGCTCCCCTGCAGGACCCCTCCCCTCCACCCCGCAGACGAGGCGAAGGAGCATCCTGGTGGCGCCAGCGCCAGCAGTCGCGCGCGAACAACATGCGCGACGAATGCCCGGTCCGTCCCTTGGCGCGCCGAGGAATTTCAAGGCCCGATGTGCGGCGATACACTGGGCGCGCAAGTAAACCACGCCCGAAAATTTCCCCAGGTGGTTCGTTGAACATCAAGGACGCCTGCCGATGTAGCCGTGATGACAGATACCTGATCTTGTTGCGCAGCGCAGCCTCGTTTGCGCCCCCCTGCTGCGCAGCTGCGGCGCTGCGGCTGGCAGCCAGGGAACGAGCTGGTTGCCCAGCACTGCTGCCAGCCTTCGGTCCAGCGCAATGTGCCATGCGCAACTGTTGTATTTGTTCGCTCCCAGAGCTCTAGGTACGTATGGTGCGCTTGGCCTTCTTGCCACGCGTGGCGCGCGCCCAATTGGCAAGATCCCACGAAGCCTGGACGCGGCGTCGGACGCGGACGACACGTCCGCTCCGGCGCCCGCGAGCTCACGACCCTCGTCAGCCAGATTGCCCCTGTAGCTGCGCAAGGTGGGCCAAAAGCTGCGGAACAAGCTCCCCCCGCCGTCGTCCTCCTCGACCCGCCCAATTGCCCTAAGGAAACATCAGCGGCGGACAGTGGCGATGGGAATGGGGCTGTGGTGGCGGGGGCGACGGCGGCGGAATGGAGGGGGGAGGAGGGCAACAGGAGAAAGAGCAGCAGCGAAAGCATTAGGATGAATCAGAGGGGGAGGGGGGGAGTCTTGTCTTCGCTCACGCGCAACACACAATCAACGCATTCACTTTCGCGGCCACAGCGTCGCATACCGTAGCGACATTATGTATGGTCGTCGTCACGAACTAGCGAGGACGACGAGAACATGCGCGACATCTTTTTGCATCTAGCCCTGCAGGGTGCGCTGAAGGGCATGCGGAGCAAGCGCTACGAGACACCGTAAGACACCGACAAACATTTTTTCGTCGGCAGCGAGGCAGAGGCGGTCCGCTCCAGGGCTTGGCAATTCGGGGTAACCGGGTGGCTAATTGGCCGGCGTGCACGAGAGGGACAGGGAGACAGACAGGGCGGCCGCGATGGACAGGAGGAGGCGGAGGGCGATCAGACGTGGAATACTTCCACAAAGAGCATTAAAACATCAGTATACTAGCACGACATCGGGGCATCCCTTGCAGAAAGGGCTTCCATGATCGAGCCCACAACGTTGGAAGCTGACGGTTGGCCGTGCGGTGGGTATCGGGCGCCCTCGTAGAGCCGCCTGGGCGCCGTCATGGGCCGTCATGCAGAGCCTGGCGGCCAGGCCGTCTGGGGCCCCGCGGGATGCCCTCCTGGGCCGTTTTGCGGCCCTTTAGGCCATGGGACTCTTGGCGGGCCCTCTTAGGCTGACTTGGGGTCCTCGTGGAGGCTGCGTGGGCCGTCTTGGCCTGACGGTAGCCAGAAAGGCGAGAACGCGAAAATCGTTCAACATATCAAAAGAAAGCAATGATTGTGGCTTCTTCGGGCCCTGTGTGGGTCCTTCTTGTGGCACTTCTGGGCCCTCTTAGAGGCACATCGCGCCGTCTTGAAGGCCTGGGAGTGCGGGAAGTGCACGACCTTCGAGCGGGTGCGCGTGGATGAGAGGGCTAGTAGTGAGTAGCCACGTGGGAACTGAGCAATCCTCGAGCGGGCGCACAGGGAGTGAGGGTTCGGGCATTCGCTGCCATGCGGGAAGTGCACCATCCTCGACGGGGCCCGCGCGGAATGGGGGTCTGGGCATTCGCCGCTATGCGGGAAGTGCACTGTCCGGAAGCGGGCACGGGGGGGAGGCGGCCTCGGATCGGAGGGGCGGTGCATGCAGCAGTCCGCGGGCAGGGGGTCGAGCGGTCCCCTGCTGCAGCGCAGAAGCCCTGCTGGACAGCCCCTGGCGTTCTTCCACGCCCCAGCGTGCCACCGGGGGCACGGCGGCTGATTTGTCGAGGCATCTGAGAGTTGTGCGAGGGCGGTGATGCCGTTGTAACCCCCACCTCCCTGCCTCTCCGCCAGCTCGCCGCCCAGGCAGTGTGCAGTGGAGGCCCATGCCAAGAGACGCCCTGCTTGCCTCCAGGGTGCCCTGGGTTTCTCGGGTTTCGATGGTTCTGCTGTGGGAAGCGTGGCGTTCCCACACCAAAATCGATGGACGTCCTGGGGTCTCAGGGTTGGGTTTCTTGTGGACGGCATCTTGTGGAGGGGCGCCCCTACTGCACGAGGGCAGCCTGGCCTGGGGGCTCACCTCCACGCGTTCCGGGGGCGAAGGGCGGACGGAGAGGACCGGGGTCAGGCGGGCTGTCGGGGAGGGGCGCAGGCCTCAGCTTCCACCCGAAGCTCTCCTGGATCCTTGCCAGCCTGCACAACGGCACCATCCAGCTCTGGGACTACAGGATCGGCTCCCTCATCGACAAGTTCGAGGATGACGCCTGACGCCCGCCGCTGGCTTCGGCGTGTGAATCTCCCCTTCGCCCGGGCCCCACGCTCCCTCTCTCTTGCCTTCCCCTTTCGCACCACACATCCCCCCTTCCCCATCCTTCGCCTCGCCCCTCCTCGCCCTTCGCCCCTTTCCCACAGCTCGTCCCTCCGGCCTTCCCCCTCCATCTTACCTCTTCGTCTTCCCATCTACAGCTCTTTGGTACCCTGGCGCCTCCCTTCCGTCTTCCCCTCCAGCTCCTGCCGCGCCAGGAGCACGAAGGCGGTCCAGTCCGTGGCGTCTGCTTCCACATGTCGCAGCCTTTGTTCGTTTCCGGTGGGGACGACTACAAGATCAAGGCGCGCCTCTAGACGGCACGCGTTCCCGCCAAGACCGTCGCTCATGGGGCTGGAACGATTAGCCACCTTGTCCATCAGTTTCTACCTCCAGTCCCTTTTCTATTCCCCTTCCGTCCCCCCTTCTCCTGTCTCACCCGTCCCCATGCATTTAGGTCATGTATTCGGGCGCGCATATTTAACAGGTGCGTCGGAGCCGCCTTGTTGCGCATCTCCGCAGCTCGCTGGAGCACGGGCACGTGGACATCAAGAGTCAAGGCAGCAGGACGTTCATGACTCACAGAAGGCAGTGATCACTCTGAGCACGGCGATCCCTCAGGATCCTCAGGCATCCCCGATCCACTTCTGCTTGCGAACTGGACCTTTGGATCGAAGAAAAAACGATACAACTCTAAACTTGCGGCTCCGCGCGTATTTCTTGGATCCGCGCTGCCCCCCTCTCCCGGCGGCGCCTCCGGCGCCGCCCCTGGCGCAGATCCAAGAGATCCGCGCGGAGCGCCAAGCGTTTATGTTATGCCGTTTCTTCTTCTTCTTCCTCTTCTTCTTCTTCTCCGTCTTCTTCTTCTTCTTCTTCTTCTTCTTATGTTTCTTCTTCTTCTTCTCCTTCTCCCTCTTCTTCTTCTTCTTATACTTCTTCTTCTTATATTTCTTCTTCTTATATATCTTCTTCTTCTTCTCCTTCTTCTCCTTCCTCTCATGCAGCCCTCCACGCGTCAATGTGCCCGACGGCCACGGGCCGCGAGAGGCACGCCGCGGGCCAGGGGCAGGCCCAGGGCGGTGCGCCCAGGCCAGGGGGCGGCAGGGCCTGCCGCGGGCCACGGGCCGCGACGAGCTGCGGGCCCCGGACCACGTACCCCTCGGTCGTTGAAAGTAGGTATTTTTGGATTCCCAGATTCCAATCTACTTTCAGCGCCTTCCTACTTCAAGAGTCGAGTGGTTTTCCCTCTCCCCTCCTCCTCAGGAGGCGGGGCGGAAACCCGAAACCCGTGCTCGGTCGCAGACTACTGACACATATGGGATCGTGGGGGTCGCAGTTGGGTGAGGAGGAGCCCCTTTCTCCTCGGGCGGATCAACAGTTCGAGCTCAATCAGGCGCCTAAGCCAGCACGGCTAGGGAGAAGGGACAAAGAGGGGGAAACATCGAATGGCCTGCCGCGGGCCACGGGCCGCGACGATCTGCGGGCCCCGGACCACGTACTCTGACGAACGTACAACACACACCCATACCCATAGGGAGGTCTTTGGGAGGAGGACTGGCTATGGGTATGGGTGCGGGTTGTCGGACCCTGGGGAATGCTCCCGTTCGAGCGGGGACCCCCATCCGACAACACGCACCCATATGGGATCGTGGGGGTCGCAGTTGGGTGAGGAGGAGCCCCTTTCTCCTCGGGCGGATCAACAGTTCGAGCTCAATCAGGCGCCTAAGCCAGCACGGCTAGGGAAAAGGGACAAAGAGGGGGAAACATCGAAGGGCCTGCCGCGGGCCACGGGCCGCGACGATCTGCGGGCCCCGGACCACGTACTCTGACGAACGAACAACACACACCCATACCCATAGGGAGGTCTTTGGGAGGAGGACTGGCTATGGGTATGGGTGCGGGTTGTCGGACCCTGGGGAATGCTCCCGTTCGAGCGGGGACCCCCATCCGACAACACGCACCCATATGGGATCGTGGGGGTCGCAGTTGGGTGAGGAGGAGCCCCTTTCTCTTCGGGCGGATCAACAGTTCGAGCTCAATCAGGCGCCTAAGCCAGCACGGCTAGGGAGAAGGGACAAAGAGGGGGAAACATCGAAGGGCCTGCCGCGGGCCACGGGCCGCGACGATCTGCGGGCCCCGGACCACGTACTCTGACGAACGAACAACACACACCCATACACCCATAGGGAGGGGAGGGACTGGCTATGGGAGGAATGGAGGACCCCCATCCGGGATCTTCGCATTGCCCCCTTTCTCCTCGGGCGGTTCGTCAATCAGCGGGTTGTCTGCGACCCTGGGAGGACTGGCTATGGGTATGGGTGCGGGTTGTCGGACCCTGGGGAATGCTCCCGTTCGAGCGGGGACCCCCATCCGACAACACGCACCCATATGGGATCGTGGGGGTCGCAGTTGGGTGAGGAGGAGCCCCTTTCTCTTCGGGCGGATCAACAGTTCGAGCTCAATCAGGCGCCTAAGCCAGCACGGCTAGGGAGAAGGGACAAAGAGGGGGAAACATCGAAGGGCCTGCCGCGGGCCACGGGCCGCGACGATCTGCGGGCCCCGGACCACGTACTCTGACGAACGAACAACACACACCCATACACCCATAGGGAGGTCTTTGGGAGGAGGACTGGCTATGGGTATGGGTGCGGGTTGTCGGACCCTGGGGAATGCTCCCGTTCGAGCGGGGACCCCCATCCGACAACACGCACCCATAGCCCTCTCCGATCCCCCTATGGGTATGGGAGTGTGTTGATGGTTTGCCTAACTCGGTCGCAGATCATGGGAGCCCGGTATACCCTCTTCGTCACGTCTTCAGCGTCGGTTAGCGTCGAGTAGCGTCTGGGAGTGGATGATCAGGCGATCGCAAACATGGGTCAAGGGGGCGTGCATCAGCGACGGGTCCCGTTTCCATGGCAAATCGCGGATTTCCGCCGAGCGAGGCGGCAACGGCGGCATTTGGGGGAGGGCACCTCCCCGATCCATGGATTTGGCGACCGCGCGCCAAATCCATGGGTCGCTAATCCATGTTTGCGCGCCCCCGAGATGAGATAGCGTCGATTTGACGTCGATTTAGCGTCGAATAGCGTCGACTCGCAAGAGCCGGCAAGATGGGACGGGAGGCTCCCATGAGTTGCCACCGAAGACATACAGTCTGACCTAGGTGCAAGATCGAGGTCGGTTCGGGGAGGGTGCGCTGACGTTCTGCGTGCTTGTGGGGTTCCTGGGGGAGGGTGCTCTCGGATGCTCTTCATTTTGGCCGGCAGAGGGCCTCGTGCTCTTGCAGGATGTCCTTCTGTCCTGGGCCCGACTGTAGGATAGGGACCACGGCCTGCGGACCATGAGATCTAAGGGGGCAGCGGCAGGAATGCGGATCCTAACCCCGCGCAGACACGGCTCATTTCGACTCCTCCGATTCTATTTGATCCGATTCCAATGGATTCCAGTTCCGATTCGATTCGACTTCGGGGTCCGATTCGGGCTCCGATTTCTCAATGGAGGCCCGCTAGCGTGCCGATATCTGCCGATTCGACTTTTCCCGACTCGGCTGTTGATTTCCGCCGATCCGATCCATTTCGATCGCCGATCCGACTTATCTATTCGATTCTGAGCTCTCCTGGTGATACGGGACCTGCCATCACACGCTGTTCAGGGAGACGATCGAAATCCGAAGCAGAGAGGGCATCAGGCACCGCTGGTCGCTGCTTTTTTAGTCGTTGTTGTTTCGCCGATGGGCGCGGGCCCCTGGCCTCCCCCCCCTCCCCCTCCCTCCATCGACCAGATCCTGGCTGCTTCTGGCGACTGGTAAGGACCCCCTCCCCAGTCTGCTGGCGCGACTGGCAACAGCAGATGGACCAAGCGTCGTTCCAGACCCAGACCCCCCCTCCCCCACGCTCCGGGCGAAGCCTAGAGCAACAAAACGCCTACGCAGAGTCTGAAGGAACGAAAGCACCAGGCACCGTTGTGCCCCTGCCCCCCTTTGGTCCTGGCCCCTACGTCGGGCGGCTGTCCTCTGTTCAGGGCGCTTGCGCCAATCAGGAGGAGAAAATTACACAGACACGAATACTCGTCGATTCCCAGGAGCTGGCAAGTACGGGAACTGGAGGGGAAGACGCACGTGCAGAACATCCGAAAAGGTGTGGGGAATCCTGGGATTTGTGCCCATGGCTCTGTGCATCCCTGGGCCCCCGATTTGCCTTCCCGACCTGGATGCCGCGCTGCTTCCGCGGCGAGCTGGCCTGGCCGCGTCGGCCGGTTCGGCTGCTGAAGGCGCCGAGCTGCCGAAGGCGCCGACCAGGGATGCGGGGGACCTCGCCACCTCGACCCTCGGGGGTCGAGGGCAGCGCCCTCCTCCTCCTCCTCCTCCTCCTCCTCCTCCTCCTCCTCCTCCTCCTCTCCCCTCCCCCCTCCCCCTCCCCCTCCTCCTCCTCCTCCTCCTCCTCCTCCTCCTCCTCCTCCGTCGCCCAGAGCCACGCTGCGTCCTCGAGGCTCTCGCGTTTGGCCTCCTCGGGCCCTGTTTTCCGACGGGCGGCCCCCGCCCTTTCTCGTCCTTCCAGCTCGGCATCGCTCGGACGTCTGTCTTTTTTTTGTTGTTGTTCGGCGAGGACCATCGAGGAGCGTCTGGTCCCTGTTTCCTCGTGTCGTTCCACCAGCCGTCCCGACTGCTGCTTCGCTCCGTCTCATCCCCTTGCCGCGTGATTCCGCTGCCAGCTGCTCTCTCTCATTCTCCGCACCCTTTCTGCTCCTTCTCCTTCCGTCTTCTTCCCTACTCCTTTCTCTTCCTTCCCTCCTTCCTTCTCCTTTTCTTTCCCCTCCTTCTTTCCCCCTGCCCTTCTCTATCTCTCTATCTCCTCCTCTTCCTCCTCCTCCTCCTCCTCCTCCTCCTCCATGGCCGCTTCCCCTTCCTCGCTGCTGTTGCTGTTGTTGCTCGCTCTTCTCCTTTTCCTGCTCATTCTTCCGAACAGATCTGGAACTACCAGCTGCGCCGCTGCATCTTTACACTGCTGGGGCACCTGGACTACATCCGCACTGTGGAGTTCCACGACGAGTACCCGTGGGTCCTCAGGATGTGTGTTTGCGATGAGAGGCAGGACGAGGAAGTGGATGAAGAGGTGAGGAAGAGGGGTACGCCTGGGTCGGTAGGATTTGTTTTTTTTGTGTGGATCGACTGGCGCTCCCCTCCGCGCGCTCCTCCTGCCCCTGCAGCCCCCTCCCCTCCCCTTGCCCCTCTCACTATCCCATTCTCCCCCCTCTCCGAATTCGGCGGCGAGCGAAGGGGGGAAATTACAAGGAGAAGGCCTCCTCAGAAAGCGGCGGGACTCCTCAGAGGCCCTGGCGCTTTTTGAGAAGTCTTTGCTGTCTCTTCGGGGAAGGCGTAGGGAACTTCTCAGAAGATGGGGGGACTTCCGAGCCTTCCGAGAAGGCCCGCCCACTCTCACTTTCCCCCCCGGGCGGCTCGCCGCCGACCAATCCCCTCTGCCAATGTTGTCCCCTCCACCCTCCCGGACCCCATCTGGCTTTCTTCACCCGCCTCAGCTTCCTCTTCCCTTTCCTTCCACCTCCCCCCGCGTTACTCGTCCGCCTCCGCCTCGGCGTCGTCGCTGATGTGGTCGTCCCCCCCCCTCTTCTTCTTCCTCCTCCACCTCCCCTCGACCAGCTAGCCAAGAAGGGTCACGACGGGAGCGTGGAGGCCGGGACAGTCTGGGATCTGCCCTGTCTGCCTCCCGTTCCCCCCCCTCCTCCCTCCCTGCGCTGACATGCGGCGGCTCGGGGGGTCGGGCGGGGTCCCTGTCGAGGTGGGTTCCCCTATTGGGGCTCCCCTCCCAGCCCTTCCCGCTCCTCGTGCTCGTCCCTGGGGGAGGGGGAGGAGGAGCAGGAGGAGGAGGAGCAGGAGGAGGAGGAGGAGGAGGAGGAGGAGGAGGAGGAGGGGCACCCCCTCCTCCCGGGAGGGTGTGCTGCGGAGGCCGTCGCCAGAGGCCAGCAAGGCTCCGCTGCCCCTCCGCTGTGGACGCCTTTCCGAGGCTTCACCGTGCCTGCCCACCTGGGGGCCGCACCAAGCAGCCAACCATCCTCCCTCATTTTTTTGCCTTGTCCCTTTCTCTGTCCCTCCCCTCTCCCGTACCCTTTCTCCCTCGTTCTTCGCCTCCGTGTTTATGTTATCGGGGGGCTTCCGCAGACGTCCATCAGTGGTACTTGCTTGCGGGCGGCGGAATATACCCGCCTCCGTCAAACTGAGCAGAGAACTGCCGAGCCCAGCTGAGGAGTCTGAAGACAAGCGAAGCTAAGCGAACTCGTGCTTGCCCAACTCAAACATGGTACAATGTAAGCCAAGGATGACATACTGGTAACCCTGGCATGGCAAGGTCAGGGAAACTTGACCAACATCGGACGTTCCGACATGGACACTGTGGCACTGAATGACACATCCAAGCAGTGATGCAGCTGATGTTTCCGCCCTGGTTGGCCGAACCAAGCAACATGTTGCGCAAGCTTATCAAGCAGTGCCATGCAAGGCATGGCAATGCTAGTCTTAGGAAGAAACCATTGGAAGCTTAGCTGAACGAAGCTATTATACCACATTGCTGGAATAGTAGACTGGGCTGGACTGAGCTGAGTCACGCTGAGCAAAGCTGGTTGCGTGACAGTAATTCTGTGATGTATCCCTCCTCTCCTCTCTCTCCTCTTCCTCATTCTCTTCCCTCCTCCATGCCCCCGCTCCCTCAATCTTACATGACGATGAGGATGACGGGACTTGTCTGCTCCATCTGCTCTTCACATTGTCATCTTGGACCTTTGCGAACAAGCGTCAAGTTCGCGCCCAGGATAGCCGTGCTGAGGGGCGGCTGACTTTTCTGTCTGCCATTCCCAGGTGTTGCCCGTGTAGTCTCTGGACTGGGAGTCAAATGTTGGCCACGTAAGGGCAACCTTAAGCCCAGTTGGCGTGATCTGATCTGAGTTGAGGTGCGTCAATCTGAGATAAGCTGTGCTAAACAGGGCCGAGGCAAGCTAGGCTGAATCGTGCTAATACAAGCTTAGCGAGCTAAGCTCAGCGAGCATAACTATCCCAGCAAAGCACCCTAATAGCAGCTAAGGTGTGGAGGCGGATGGACGCTTGAAACGTGGGCTTGCGAACACGACCTATCATATTGTCGATACGATTGCGTAGTTGATCTTGCTGATGAGGGTGACGTTCGCGATGTCGACATTGTTACATGAACGCGCTTGGAACATCATTGGGGACCGAACGACCCCACTCCTGGGAGCTGGAATGGTGAGAAGCTCCTGCTACACTTTCTGGAACTAGGACAGCTGGAATGTTGAGCTGGAACACTCCAGGATGAGGGTAATCTTCAGGCACCCCCACATCGGATTTGAGCCACAGGAGAGGGGAAATCGATAGGAACATATGCAACACACATGGGATTCGAGCCACAGGACAGGAATAAGCCATAGGGACATACGTAAATAAATCACACAGGATTCTTGCCACAGGATAGGGGCAATCCACAGGCACATACGCAAACACACACACACAGGTTTCGAGCCACATAGGGGGGCAATCCATAGGCACATGCGTCAAAACATTTAGGATTCGAGCCACAAGAGAGTGGCAATCTGTAAGCACATGCGTAAAACACGTTGGATTCGAGCCCCAGGGGCACTCTAGTGGCACGCACGTAAAACACAGGATTCGGGCCGCAGGAGCGCAGGAGAAAGCCAACTCGCGGGCACATCTGTTCACACACAGATTTCGAGCCGCAGGAGAAGGGGGGCGTGAGGCCCCGGGAGGCCAGGCCCGGGGCTCGCGGGGGCCACAAAGTTAAAGAAACGAATGCACGTCAATTTCCGACTTTCCGTCCCGGAGCCCCGGGCGGGGGGTTCGGGAGACCCGGGGGAGTGCCGCCCAGAGGCCAAGAAGTCAACGGATCGACACGGGATACAAGTAACCTTCCGACGTTCTGGCCCAGAGTCCAGGAAGGCTGGGGGAGATATAGGCTTCGAGCCACAGGAGAAGGGCAATTCATAGGCACAGACGTGAAACACGTAGGGTTCGTGCCATAGGAGAAGTGCTATTTATAGACACATGCGTATAGGATTCGAGCCGCAGGAGAGTGGCAATCAATGCGTAACACAGGGTCCGAGCCACAGGAGAGGGGCAATTTATGGGCACATACGTAAAAGACAGGATTCGAGCCACAGGAAAGAGGCAATATTTTGGAACATATTGGAAACATAGGATTCGAGTCCCAGGAAAAGGGCAATCTATAGGAGCATACGTCAAACACATGAGATGAGTTTCTGGAAAGGGGCAATCACTAGAAACACTCGTAAACCGCAGGATTCGAGTCCCAGGAGAGGGGCGAGTTACAGGAACATGCGTAAAATACGGCACTGGCAGCCCGCCAGGCCAGCTAGACGCCTCTCCCCGGCCCCCCCTTGTGGAGATACTGGTGAAGGAACATATGACTCGAGCCACAGTAGAGGCGCAATCGATAGGAAAATTGCAGTACTGGCAGCCCGCCGGGCCAGCGAGACGCCTCCCCCCGGCCCCCCCAGTGGATTCTGGTGAGAGAAGTTTCTGATATCTGTTAGCACCCTTTAGCGAAACGCAATTCGGGACAACAACACGTGGTTCCAGCTTGGGACCACCATGTTGGATATCCCCCTGCGTGGCCTGGACACGTGAAAACAATGAGTCGCATCTCAGGATCAAATCGAGCCAAAACAGAATACTTAACGCTGCCAGCAGATTCCGGGCTGCCAGCGAACACCATAATGAGTTGCATGTCTGCACCAAATTGAGCCAGAACACCATAGTGAGCGCTGCTGGCGGATTCCAGGCCGCCAGAACACCATAGCGAGTCGCATGTCTGGACCAAGTCGAGCCAGAACAACATAGTGAGCGCTGCCTGGAGTGTCCGGTCTGCGACGCTGGGCTGGTGAGACGCTTCCTCCTGGCCCACGTTGAGGAGATTCTGGTGAGGAGAACTATTTGAGCATTATCATACCCTCTAGCGAAACGCTACTAGGGAATAGAAGTCAAACGACGCATCCGGTAGTTCGATTTGAGGCTCATGTGGACCATTTGTGGATTTTCGCTCGTTGATTCTGGACGACCTGATCGGACGGCTATCTTTTTTTTATGCCCCAGGCGCAGAAGGATCATAAGAAAGGCGTTCCGTGGAAACAAATTCAGACGGGCATGTACACATGGACAGCGTGTTGTTTCTTCCCAAACGCACTGTGTCAGGCCTATGGATATATATATATATATATATACATATATATACATACATACATATACACACATATACATACATATATAGTGTAGGTGTGTAGAGACTTGGTGGTTCAGACTGCGGGGTGCGGGCGGAGGAAGATAGCTCCCATTTTTTTTCCTTCGGGCCTTTAACACGATGCCGCATGTGCTTTATCATTTTGGTTGCGCTTGGTTTTTTATATGCAACGTCATCACTTACATTGGAAAGCAGGTATGACATAGTTATTTGTATTTGTTGTTGTAGTTCGATAATACTGTTCTGAACCATCCACCGTCATTGCAATATAAACGCTAGGACACACTTTGGTATGTATACATATTCATAGACCTACATACAAACATACATGTACACCTACGTACACACATACACATACATCTATACCTCAATGCACATTTACATTTACACGCATACACATACATACATATGCGCAAACACATATGTAGAACTTCATTCATTTTCTTACATATACATGTACGTGTACATTTACACACATATTATAAATTCATACACTTGCACACACATGCATATGTATACATATATCCATATATATATATGTATGTACATACAAATGTATGCACACACACATTTTACACACATATTCTATATCCACATACACGTGCACGCACACACGAACATACACATACACATTCGCATACGCATCCACCTACTTGTACACAAACATAAACGTACACACATTCATACACATAAACACAAACATCTACATGTACACACATACACATGTACACAATCATACACATATTCACACACATTAGTTTGCATACACATATTCGCATACATACGCATAATCAGACACATGTACATATCCATTTATATAGTCTTATACACATATGTATATGCATGAACATAATCATATACATATACATGTACATTCACATACACAGCTCCACATGTGTACACATTCATGTACGCATATTTGCGTGTATGCGCATGTAAACACTCACATATATGTATGTATAGTTTGTGGTTCGCTTCTAAGAAGAGGACCTCCCAGAGGCCACCGTCATGGATTTCCATGTTTTTGCAATGACTTGAGTGTTCTCGCCTTTTCGGGCTTCCGACGCTCCAAGACGGCCGCATAGGCCCTAAACATCGCCAGTATTGCCTCAAGACTGCCCAAGAGGACCCCAAGAGGCTCGCAAAACGGCACAAGATAGCGCCAACACTGCCCAAAAGGCCCCCCAAACGGCCCCAATAGGGCCCCACAGACCTCCAAGACGGCTCGACAGCGGCCATAGAGTTGCCCACGATTGCTGGGATAGGCCTCCAAGACGGCCTCCGAAGGCCAAGAGGTCCTGTAGAGTCCCCAAGAGGCCCGCAAGAGGCCCCCCCAAGGCCCCAGGAGATCCCAAAACGTCACAGGAGGTCCCCAAATGGCTCTTCAGGGACTCCCAGGAAGCTTCCACGAAGCCCCCGGGAAGTTACAAGACGGCCTCCGGAGGCCTCCTCCTCGTTCGCCTTTTCCTCGTCCTACTTCTCCCTCTCATCCCCATTCCTCATCCCCCCAAGGGGTTCCAGAACGGCTGGGGGAACACATGGTCCACCAGTTTTGCCAGAGTTTGGCCCAACGTTTAGCAGCATGGGCGTCTCCATTGAGGCAGGGGGCGGTGGTGCTTCGCCGCAGGCGTCTTCGAGAAGGTAGCAGGTAGCCAGACGGAGGGCCCAGCCTTGTGCAGTCCCGAATAGCGCAGGGCGTTGCACAGCTCGCAAGCAAAATCAAGTGCGGCATCCCCGCGCCGACCTCCATGGTCTGGGCGGGCTCCTTCGTCTTCCCCCTTCGCGCTCTGTTCTTTTCCGCCCTCGTGCGGTGCGCCCCACCGTTTGCTGCCTGGCGTCTGACTGTCTTTGACCGCTCGGCGCCCACGGATAAAAGAAGAAGTGGCGCAGGGCGCGGCCCCCTCTCCACCACATCACATTGCGTCCCGCAGGGCAGTGCGGAGGGGGGGCTGCTGCGGAGCAAGCGCGCACAGGTGCGCTGAGTTCTGTGCGCCCGGCAACGGTCGGACGTGTGCATGTTTCTCGGCGAGGACCACCGAGGAGCATCGTGGATTATCTTGTGACAAGGTGGCGAGTGATGCCGACAAGTGCACGGGGAATGGACGTCCGAGCGATAGCGAGTGTGGGGTGCGATCCGCGGGAAGGGGGTGCCGAACAACCGTATGCTCCATCGCGAACGCACCCGCATAGGCCGTAGGGGGAGCTCGTTTCCGAAATGGGCGAGGGGACGCCGTGCGAAATTGCCCGTTGGTACCGTTGACCGCATCCCCAACGTTCATCCAAGAGGCCCCATAACGGCCCAACGACGGCTATAGGTGGCCTGGGATTTCTTCAACAATGTCCCCGAGAGACCAGACTCGTCTGGTCTTCGATGCACCGTGGTTTGGCCCCAGATGCGTGGCCAGGAGGGAGGGGGCGGCCTTCGATGCACCGTGGTTTGGCCTCGGTGGCGTGTGCTACGGAACCAGACTCGGGCGCGCCTCTTCTTCGTTCAGTTCTTTTTTGGTCTTCGGGCGGATCTGGAGAAACGCAAGAAACGCGGAGAAAAGGGTTCCTTGCACGCCGCCTGGATCCCCCAATTTCATGACCACAGGTCTTACTACCAACTCCGAAAGAACTCCGCAATCGCCCCTGCACTCCGCGGTGGCAGTTTGCATTAGATTTTTTTCTGAGGACGGCTAGAAGGTAAGCGCGTGCGCGAAGCGTGCGCGTGGTTCTAGTGTATATTTCAACACATCTTTGTTTGTGTATATATATATATATGTACACAGCGTGAGGGAGAGACACATAAACATATAAACAGGGATTCTAACAAATGTCTTGGGGCCATCTTGGGCCGTCATGTGAGGCTCTCTTCGTTGCGTCTTGGGGCCTTGTTGGGCTGTCGTGGTGCTCTCTTGGACTTTCCAGATTTTCTTTTCTGTACGTTTGACTGTTTTTTTATGGTTGCCCGGGATACCGATGAGACGAGGATTCCCATATCATACAAAACACGGGATGCCGAAAAGTCGAGCACGTGCAGTGTTCCGTGGCTGCGTTCGAATGGCGTCTGGGGGGTCTTCTTTGGGTCGTCTTCGGGTGTCTTAATGAGTGTCTGGGGCCGCCTGCGGCTCGCGCGGGGCCGTCTGGCCATTCGATCCTCCTGACCGTTCTGGGCGTGTTGTCGAGGTCTGGCAGGGACGTCCAGGGGCCCGGGAGCCCGAGGCAGCGCCTTGCATTGGGCGTCAAGGGGGGCCCGGGGATGCCGAAAGTCGTTTGGGTGTGGGTCACCTGTGTCAGGAGCGAAAGAAGGACGTACACGTACATGAATCCACGCTGGTTTCGAAAGCACGCATTGCGAGAGTGTTCGTATCACGCGGCGGGTCTCGCGGATCGAGGGGCCGCGTTCATGTACATAGTTGGGCGCGTACGTCCCTTGTGGGCTCCCTACTGTGAGCGGTCAGTCCAGGGTTCCCGCCCTGCAAGAATACACGCAGCATGTTTTCAGAGACCTCTTCCAACACAAGCCCTGATGCGCCACCCCGCGCCAGGGACCCCCCCCAAAGCCCCCAAACCCCAGTCGGGGGGTTTTCCACGTGGGGCGGCCTCGAGCTCCCACACCAGTCTCCACACATATGGCACCTCGTATCTTGCGCCCCAGACATTGTTTGACGCAGCTTGCGCTGCATATATTCTCCTGCCACAAAGGATCGACTCTACCACCCTCCCCCACGAGGTTAACAGCCCCCGATTATGCTTTACTGTTCATTTCCATATGAATTCATACCATCCCAGGGCGACTTCTATGACCCCCCCCTCATCCTTGTCCAGTACTACAATGCTTGCGCACTCGACAATCGCAAACATTTTTTTTTTTGTTAGAATCCCTTGCAACACATGGCACGAAGCACACACGCAGTCGCACATGCCTAGATCAACGTAAGTACACCAACCCCCTTGGTTTTCCACCACATTTTCTTCAGATTTCCTGCCCTTGCTTATTTGTTGAACTTAGATCAAAGCCATCTGATTTTGCCAATTTCGCCTAAAACACTCATGATCATCTCACCGCGCGGTGCATCCGCGTTGATCCATCATGCGTCTAGTGCACGAATTCGTATCAAAGAACACTGCGCGGGCCACACTTCGCGCCGCCACGCGCGGGTGTCGAAATGTATTTCATAAGCCATAAGTTCCCGAATAATTCCAAAATAGAGCTCTTCAAACACATACGAAACAGTCCATGTTTTTCAGCCAACAGTTTGTCAGGCTTATTGTATTTCTGCGCGCGCACTTCCTTATTATTCCCCTCATCAGCGCCACCGCATCACCGTCGTTATCGTCATCGTCAATCGCCGCCGTTGCCGCCATCATCAGTCAATCTTCGTCATCACCGACAGATGGGCATCATCGTCATCGTTGTCACCAGTATCGGCGCCCTCGCCACCACTTTTGCTACTGTCATCATCGTTGCCCCTCCCGTTATCGCGATATCGCGCCCGCCCGCATCACCGACCGGATTTGAAGTGCCTTCGCGCCGAGACGCGCTGGGAAGTTCCCATTGGTAAGCGCCATCGCCGCCGCGTCGGCTGTGGCAAACCAGCTGGACGCTTCGCGCGAGCCTGCACGCGTTAGCCCGCCGCATGGGTTATGCAAAACATAGTTGCGGGTGGTAGGGTAGGCTGATTGCGCGGGCAGTGGAGTCAGCGACTTCAACCTCTGGAATGTGGATTGCACCCCACTGCTTGCAGCAAACACCTTGCACCACATAGATTGTACAGCACAGCTTACACCAGATCTAGCGCATTCTGTAGAACGCACAGCATGGATTGCATCCCATGGCTTGCAGCAAGTAGCCTGCACGGCATAACGCGTGCATTGCACCTCGCAGCTCGCACCACGTACCGTGCACCACACACATATATATATATATAGACATAGGTGTATATATATATATATACACACATCGTGGATTTGACGACATGTATTTGAAATCGTCGTTTGTGTCACACAGAGTGCACGCCGAGAGTGCAAGAACGCGCAGTTGTGGCCTCCCGCTGGCAAACATCTAGCAAGTGCAAGCAGCTTCAAGAGGCATCCGTATATGGAAGAACACAATACCATCGTGGTTGGGGTATAGCAACAGCTTGTACCATACAATGATGCGTGCGTGTGCCACCTGCGCAAAAGTTTGATTCGAATGAGTTTTTCCAATATGTGTTTCCCTGGAGTAAGTCACGTGACCCAGCTTGACCCAACAGCGGGTTATTGTACGCTGCCGAAATCCAGCGGTGAATGAATAATTGTCTCCAGCGCTTCGGACGACCAGACGATCCGCATCTGGAACTGGCAGTCCCGCTCGTGCATTGCCGTGCTCACAGGGGTGCCGCTTTGATGATCAGACGGCTGCTCTTTGTGGTCTCGCAGGGTTTTTTGAAGGTAGGCTGCAGGCTGCAGATAGAATGATCACCTGCGGATATGGACGGGAAGGGAGTGCCACATGGCAACTTCAACAAACACAGTGGGTCGCGTGATTTCAAATGCATCTTGCGGCATGGTTTCGGATCGTGTTGCCGATCTATTTCGGAGTGTTGCGGGTTGTTCTAGAAACGGAATCTTTTTTGCATCGGAAGAATGTAGATCGCGACGCCTACCTGCCATCTTCTGCTTCGCTTCAAGATGGGGCAGGTCGAGAGGATCCGGGGCATGCTCTGCGAGCCAGGTGGGGGATGTGTCATGTCATCCAATGGTCGGCGGCGAGCGAGGAGGGGAAGTGAGAAGGAGAAGGCCTTCTCAGAAGGTTCGGAAGTCCCCCGGCCTTCTGAGAAGATTTCTAAGCCTTCCCCGAAGACAGACAAAAACTTCACAGAAGGCGCGAGGGCTTCTGAGAAGTCCCGCCGCCTTCTGAGAAGGCCTTCTCCTTCTCACTTCCCCCCCCTTCGCTCGCCGCCAAGATGGGGCAGGTCGAGAGGATCTGGGGCATGCCCCTGCGAGCCGGTTGAGGGATTGGTCATGCCATCCCATGGGGCCTCGCAGCAGCGCGCAGGTGTGCAGGAGACGAGGGAGCAAAGGAAAGCGCGCAGGGCAAGAACGAGAAAGAGAGAGAGAGAGAGAGAGGAAAAGAAGGAAAACGAGAAGGCGATCAACCATCTCAGTCTAAACTCGGCGGCGAGCGAGGGGGGAAGTGAGAAGGAGCAGGCCTTCTCAGAAGGCTCGGAAGTCCTCCGGCCTTCGGACAAATTTTCTAAGCCTTCCTCGAAGTCACAGAAAACCTTTCATAATCACCAAGCGCGTTCCACTACTTGCAAAGTGCCTACTCGCAAATGTCCGAAAAACATAGGTTCGCTTCGATGAGATTTATCGTAGATCACCCGCGGCGGATCCAGGCCATTTGCGAGTAGCTACTTTGCGAGTACTGGTACGCGCTCGCCTACAGAAGGCGCGATGGCTTTGAGAAGCTCCGCCGTTTTCTGAGAAGGCCTTCTCCTTCTCACTTCCCATCCTCGCTCGCCGCCGATAAACGGGTCGGCCAAATTGCCAGGGGTCCCGGCTGCCCATCAAGTTCCGGCCATAGGGTTTGTCTGACTTCCAGCATTTCCAGCCGTTTGCGGTCTGGGCCACATGGTCTGGCCCAGGTTTAGCATTTCCAGTCACCTATAGGTTCTCCACCACGGGGCCCTGTGAATCATTCGGATCGACGTACTCGTATCATATACTAGTGTGTTGGAAGGTAATGCTGAGGATGCCTTACCTGAGAACAACATAACAAGATACTCGTGTTGACTATGACTGGATGCACCGTCCCCTCTCTACTGTTTGTCAGTCGTTTAGTCCTCGTCTCCATCCGGCACTCCCCGCAGCACAACCACTACGTGATGTGCGCCCACTTCCATCCGAAGGAAGACCTGGTCGTCTCCGCGTCGCTGGACCAGACTGTCCGCGTCTGGGACAGCCCGCCGTGCTTAGTGCCGTGCTGGAGAGATTAAGAATGATGGGGCTGGCAAACATCAAGGCATAAAAAAACATCCCTACCCTGGTTTACGAGCCGCTGCGCGCTGAAACTCTTGTGGGCTGACAGGGTAAATCCTGCATGACGTGCGGCGTCCTGGCGTCCTCTAGGCTTTGGGGTTTACAGACCACGCACTTGTATCCAGGGTAGGGTCGATTTTTCATCCTTCAAAAACAGGAAGAGGAGTGTTTTTCGAAGGGGTGCTCATGAAGAGTATCCAGCTGCTTGCGCTAAGTCCCGCCACCGTGCCAGCCCAGCACCTTGGAAGGCGAGGCGCACAGGAGGCCGTAGCGTGTGACACCTGGTGCCCCGAGCCTTGGGAGATCCTCTCACGGCGGTCGTAAGGCCGTCTTGGGCCGTCGGTGAGCCTCTCTAAGGATGTCTTGGGCATCTCCAGAGGCCCTCTTGAGCCAGCTTGGGGCTTTCTTGGGGCCATCCTAGGCCGTCTAGTAGCAGGCCAAGGTTCTTCCAGACGCGGTCGCTGCCAGCGGGAAGCGCCATCAAGTGAGATGCACAGATGGGGATTTCCGCATCGAGTTGTTTCTCCAGGGGCTCTCATAGGGTCACCTAGGCCGTCTTGAAGCTGTTTGGGGATCCTGTGGGGCCATTCTGGGGTCGTCTTGGTCTCTCTCTGGCCGTACTGTGGCTCTATTGGGGCTGTCTTGGCCCGTCTGGGTCGGAACCATCTTAAGCCGAGAGTTTGTGGAATCAGCTGGTTTTGAGTGACTCTAGTCTTCTGGGGGAGCCTCCTGGCTTTGGTTTTCGGTGTCTTGGAAGCCTCTGGGAGTCCCTGAGCCCGTCTTGGGGTCCTCTCGGGTGCCTCTTGCCTCAATGGCGGGCCATCTTGGCGGCCTTGGTGGCCCCCCCCCGGGCCCTTTCGGAAGCTTTGGAGAGCCCTGGACTGCCCTCGGGGGGTTGTCGGGCCGCGCAGGGAGCCTCCTGAGGGGCGCGACGCACGCAACTTGCGCCACTGGGCGGGGTGAGAGGAGGGGTCACAGGAAGATCTGCGGCTCTTGGCATAATACCACGCCACAACCTGCCTGGGGACACGGAGGCATGTTTCCCAGTCGCCGCCTGTTGGGTCCCGCCCATCGGGTCCCGCCTGCAGTAGCCCTGGGTGTCGGGGTTGGCAGTCGCCAGCGGGACCCTCCCATAGGTTCCGGCCGTCAGATGTCCTGTCATTTGGGTTTTTGCGGTCGTCGACCAGGCCTCCCCCCCCCCCATAGGAGGTTGTTTTTGATTGCCCCGTGTGTTGCAGGGGCTGCTTTTCAACATAGTCCGCCTCCTCCTCCTCCTCCTCATGCTTCCGGAGGCCCCAGCAGGCCCCCAGCAGGCCCCCAGAGAGGCCTTGAGAGGTCCCCGAGAGCCTCTTGAGGCCCCCAATACATACACAGTCCCAGGAGCGAGGCCTCGAGACGCTTCCATGGGGCCCCCATGCGCTCCGGTCGGGCTCCAGCGGGCTCGAGCAGGCACCGGGAGGCCTCAGACATTGCTCTCAGCTCCGATACCCCCGGGGCCTCAACGAAAGCCCTAATAGGAGCGAAAAGGGATCCTAAAATGACCCCAAGGTAACCCCCCAGGGCCGGAGAAGAGCCTAAGGGAGCGAAAAGGGGTCCTAAAATGACCCCAAGGTAACCCCCCAGGGCCCGAGAACCTCCGATCTCTTCCACGTTCTTCTCTGCGTGCTTATCGTCTTCTGTTTCGTTGTCGTCGTTCTCCTCCTCTTCTTCGTCCTTCGCGTCGTCTTCCTTTCAATCCTCCTCTCTTCGCCCTCCGCGATGTCCTCCACGTTGTCATCCTATTGCCACTTTCCGTCGTCTTCGTCCTCTTCTCCCTCCTTCGCCTAATTGTTGTCGTCGTCCTCCTCCTCTTCCTCGTGAGTCGCGTCCTCCTCCTCCTCCTCTTCCTCCTCCTCCTTCTCCTCCCCGCTCTTCCCCTTCTCATCCACGATGTCCTCATCGTTTTCACGCTGTCCTCCAAGTAATCACTCCTTGTTTTCCTTGTCACCTGGTGCTCTTGCTTCTCGTGCTTGTCATTCTCCTCGTAGCCTTCTGGCCCTCCTCGCTACCCTCTTTCTCCTCCACGTTGTCCTCCTCGTAATTTGCCTCTTTGCCATCCTCCTCTTCCTTACTTCCTCCCCGTCATGCTCGTCCTCGGCCTCCCCGTCGTCTTCCCTCTCGTGCTCCTTGTCCTCCTCGTCCTCCCTGGCGGTCTCCCTCTCTATCACCGTGGTCCTCCGCGTCCTCCGCAGTCGTTTCCCTCTTCGTCCACCATGTCATCTTCCTCTTCCTTCTCCTTCTTCTCCATCTCGTGCCCCTTGTCGTGATCCACGCAGTCCTCCCAGTCCCTTCCCTCTTGCGCTGCCTCCTCTTGTATTTCACTCTCGTCCTCCCGCCTTCCCTTCTCCGCCTCCCTCCTCCCTCACTGCAGCAGGCCTCCAGCCCCCCAGGCCCGACCGCCCAACGACAGTGAAGGCACCGCCCCCCCCGTATTCTTGCGGTGCATGCACTGCTCCAGATTTGTGCGCTTCTGCGCGCCTTCTTCAAATAGCACTTGTGCGCCCTTGCGCGCAGTCCCCGTCCTTGCCTGGTCAGGGCTTCCGGTCGCCGCCTGGGGGGTAGGGTCCTGCCGTTGGGTGCCCCGTCTTTGGCCCCCCGCTTTGTTGTGCCGTTCCTGGTTGCCCCGTCTGTTGAACTTTTTTGGATCGTTTCCAGTATTTTCCCGCCCCCACCGGGTACCGCTCTCATTTATTGTTCGTATGTCGGATTTGCCACTCGAAGCCCATGGTCGCACCCGTAGGCCCTAGTCTCCCGCTCTTATCGGCCCGTCTTTTGGATTCTTCAGTCGTGTCGCCCGTACGGTCATCCTTCATGGGATCCCGCCCTTAGCCTCCCCGTCATTTAAATTTTCTGGTTGTCGCCCGCGGGGGCCTGCCCATGGGGCCACGTCACCACCCACACTCGGGTGTTCCTGCCACCATCCACTCTTGTCACACCCGTAGGTTCGGCCTTGCTTGTCCTGGCAGCCCCTTGAGGTGGTGGTGGTCCTCGCGCAGGTTGTTTTTGGTAATTCTGTTGCGGTCGCCACACGCACAACAACCGTGAGATATAACTTTTTGAGGAGGAGATTTGATGATTCAGTGGAAGCTGCTCGCTCGCAATGCGCAACTACCTACTCTACCATTACAACTGCTGTGAGTGCAGCTACCGTTGCCACTACTCGTTAGACTACTAAGTCTATGACGTCCACTACCGCTACCTTTCCTGCACCAGTTGCACGTTCTACCGATCATATGCGACTCACCAAGTATTGCGCACCTTCCTGCGTAGAATCCTTTCCTGATCACTTCTTTGTAGTACCACTTGCGGTAATAGTCAAAATGCCAATTGCAAAATTATTCGAACAAGTAATATCTAGCGTTGAGGGATCCGAGTCGGGCGGGGCTCCTTGGAGTAAGAAGCGTCACCGGCAGAGCAGGAAATAATCCTCACTGCGAGGTGGCATGGTCAACGTACGAAGCTGTGTCGGTTATAGGAGGAAGCACCGCGAAGGTAGGGAGATGGTAATCTCAGTGATCTGGGGGGAGGGTTTGCTAGAAAGTTCTGGCGATTTGCATGCACATGTGGCACGCTAGTCGAGACTGCCAGGAAGCGGCATGGGTCCCGGACGCATCGCTTTTCTGCGCAGCTCCTTCACGTCGAGACTGCCCATCCCTCCGTCTCTCTCCGCCGCCTCCTTCTCTTCCTTCTCCTTGACATCGCCAGGACGTGTTGTTTTTTTTTCTCGGCAAGGACCATCGGAGAGCATTTTGAGCCATCTTGCGAAAACATTCACGCATGAAGCCGATACATGCACGGGGAGTGGACGTCCGCGCGATGGCACGTTTCCTGATCATGCCAGGGCACGCGTTCCGATTGAAATCTGCTCAAAATCCGTTCCCGTGCTCCCAGGGTCCGTCCTGGCCGCGTCCAGCCGCGGCGACGAGGACCCCCAGAAGCGCTCGAGACTTCCGAAGCGACGACGACCCCAGCAGCAGCGACTCGCCTGGGCGAGGACACCTCTGGCCTCCGCGACAAGACGGTCTCCATCGGTGGAGGGCCGCCCGTGGCCGGCAGCGGCGGCAACGACGTCTTTGGCACCTCGGACGCCGTGGTCAAGTACGTGCTCGAGGCTCGGGCTCAGCGCTGCGTTCGTCCCCCAAGCAGGGAGGACTCCGTCGGAGAGGGGCGGGAGGACGATGACGGGGAAACTCGGCAAGGGTGGCGGCTCGAGGTATTGAACCTTTTCTTGTACGTTTTCGCCATCCCAGGGTTTTTTTGTCGCCACAGCTGGACCCGGCTCGAAGTTCTGTCTTTGTCATAACGCAATGCTGGAGAGGTCCGCGGGGCCGATCTTTCAGTGGAGTAGGAGGACGAGGAGGAGGACCGCTGTTTGGGACCACTGTTTGCAACTTGATGGCCATGCGGAATGCAGCCAAGAGGAGGAAAGTGACAGGGGCAGAAAGGGGGCAAGTCGCTGACTCGCTGCCCCGCCGCAGGTCCCCTGCAGCCATGGTTCACCCGACACTGCGGGGGCTGCGCTGGCATGGTTCACCTGCTTGCGGCTGTCAGCAGTATGCTCACTGAGCAGCAAGGCCAACTTCGGGTAACAGTCGACGGGCACGTGCACGTGCACACGGGGTCCGGGCACGTGCACGTGCACACGGGGTCCGCGCTGGCACCACGTGAGATTGCTCATCTCGCACCCGAGGATCCCCGCCCGAGAGTGGGCGGAAGCCCCGGGGGGTTCACGTGCCACACATCACCACCTCTCCCGGAAATGCAGGATCGTTGCGTCAGCTGACGTCACAGCACTGGGCCCAGGTTCAGACCACACTGACCAGGACGCAGAGGAGCCAAACTCATTCCTGTTCAAGGAAAAAACGGCCGCCTTCCCGTTCCCGCATCACCGTTTTAAATTGCCGACAGTCCGACCCAGAGCAAGTGTGGCAATGGCACCATGAGAACATGCGCCAGTCCCCCACTCTGGGCAGGAGGTGGAGGATGAGATGGTGCCCCCCCCCCAGCGCTGCGAGACAAGGATCCCTCCGAGGCTGGCAACAGGTATTAAGAGGGACTCGCCACTGGAGGTATAGCCAGCGTGCCAGCTAGCTGTCTCACCTCCGCCCCCTGCCCTCGCCGCCGTCGTCGTCGTCGTCGTCGTCGTCGTCGTCGTCGTCGTCGTCGTTGTCGTCGTCGTCGTCGTCGTCGTCATCGTGGTCATCATCGTCGTCGTCGTCGTCGTCGTCGTCGTCGTCGTCGGCGTCGTCGTCGTCGTCGGGGTCATCGTCGTCGTCGTCGTCGTCGTCGTCGTCATCGTAGTCGTCGTCGTCGTCGTCGTCGTCGTCGTCGTCGTCGTCGTCGTCGTCGTCGTCGTCGTCGTCGTCGTCACCGTCGTCGTCGTCGTCGCCGTCGTCGTCGTCGTCGTCGGCGTCGTCGTCGTCGTCGTCGTCGGCGTCGGCGTCGGCGTCGTCGTCGCTTTCGACGCCGCCGTCGTCGTCGTCGTCGTCGTCGTTATCGTCGTCGTCGTCGTCGTCGTCGTCGTCGCCGTCGTCGTCGTCGTCGTCGTCGTCGTCGTCGTCGTCGTTGTCGTCGTTGCCGTCGCCGTCGTCGTCTTCGTCGTCGTCGTCGTCGTCCTTGTCGTCGTCGTCCTTGTCCTTGTCCTCGTCCTGGTCCTCAATCTTGTCCTCCTCATTCTCGTCCTCTTCATCCTCGTCCTCCTCGTCCTCGTCCTCGTCCTCCTCAGTTTCCTCACTCTCCTCCTCCTCCTCCGCAGCCATTTGGCTCATACCCTCTCCTCTCCCTTTTCCTCCGCGCTCGGTATGGCCTGGCGGTGGCGGCGGCGGCGGGCGCGGCGCTGAGGTGGGGTGGCTGCGAGAGCCAGCTCGGTTTGCGCAGGCTGAGCTGGCAGTGCGCGCAGCTCTGGCGTGCCGCGGCGCGGTGCTGCGAGAGCCCGAGCCTCGCCGCGGCCGTTCGCCTGGTCGCTCGCCTTCAGCGGCAGGTGGCGGAGGCCGAGAGGCAGGCGAAGGACGCAGAGGGCGCGCGCGTCACCCTCTTCGGCGACTGGGACATCGCCGCTCGCATCCAGTGTCTTCTTCCTGCTCGCCAGGCCCTCGTTCACGGACGACGTCCTACCTGGTTGCAGGCAGTGCGGCGCAGTGTCGGGTTGCGCGCGGCAGCTCCGGGGAAACGCTCGCTGGGGGCGAGCGCCGGTGTTCTGCGTCAGGCCCAACACATGGGCCGCGCTCGGAGAGCCCAGCGATGCGGCAGCAGGCCGAGGGGATAACCAGGAGGTGCACATGGCGGATCCCGTGGAGTGCACTGTGTAGGTGTGGGTGCGCAGCCTGCAGGTCGAGCCGCCCGTGCTCGGGTCGGGTGTCCGGTGCCTGACCGCCCCTGATTTTGTGCCAGTTGCTTTCGAGCTCTCGGGGCAGTCTGTCGGCCAGCACATCGTCGACCTGCTGCAGGCGCTGGCAGCGCCGCCCGTGCCGCGGCCCGCCGTGGAGGCGGCTGCGCACCCCGCGGGGGAGCCGACCGCGACCGTTGTATCGAGGATGTGGACGTCGACCGCGCTGGTGGTGGCGGTGTCGCTGCCGACCTTCCTGGTGGTCAAGGTGATGATGCCAGAGCTGCTCTGGCGGATCCTGCTCGCGTCGCCGAGGATATCGGCGATGCCTCGGGGTATTTGGATACGTCTCTTTGCGGGTTCGATGGCGCCCTTCGTCTCGACCCTGGTGCCGTAACTTGTGTTCCTGATGTCACCATTCGTTTCGACAGCGATTCCGGTCTTGTTCCGCAGGAGGAGTACTGGGAGTTCGTCAGCCTTCCTGCTGCCCTCACTGCTGGCCTGCCGTGGTCTGTTTTAAGATGTCCAGATGATGGAGTTTACTCTGCTCATTGGCGACCAGCGGCTCACCAGCCTCAACTGCCACTTTGTGTCGGATGCCCTCGAGGAGTGCTCCCAGTCGGTGCTCTCATGCTCCGCGTGTGGCCAGGGGCTCTGCTTGGATGGCGCTCCGGAGTCCTGGCGGCGGAGGTCGATGGCATTCTCACGGCCCGTCCCGCGTACCCATCGGTCGTTGAAAGTAGGTATTTTTGGATTCCCAGATTACAATCTACTTTCAGCGCTTTCCTACTTCAAGAGTCGAGTGGTTTTCCCTTTTCCCTCCTCTTCAGGAGGCGGGCGGAAACCCAATCCATTTCCAACGCCTCTCTACTTCATGTTTCTACCTACTTCTTCCGACCGATGGGTTCTCTGGGTGCGAGGTCTTCCTGGTCTCATCTCTGGTGGCGCAGGCCATGTACGGTGTCTCCCTGGGGCTCGCCTGCTCGTGGTTGTCTTCCTCTTCTTCGACGCCCCGGGTGCACTCGGGCCCGTGTTGGGCTCGCCACCCAGCGTCCAGAGCCCCGTTTTTTTTGTTTTGTTGTTTTCAATGTCGACCCCCGTCCTGAGTCGTTTTTTGACAGTCCCGGGGCCCAGTAAGGGCCCCCAAAGGCCGACCATAACCAAAAGTCGCGTGATTTGTTCGCTACCCGAGGGGGTCTCGGCACGGTGTGTGTCGGCAGCTGTGTGTTGATGGTAAATCCTCCTTCTCGTCCCACTCCTTCCGTCATGCTTGTGCTCGTCGCTGCGCCCGCCTCCTCGCCTCTCCCCATTCTGCCTTGCATGGCCTTGGCTGGCACTGCTGACATGCAGGGAGCGTCTCTCACGGCTCGCCTGCGACAAGCATAGTTACACCGTCTGCCTGCCTCACCGTGTTGGTACCCTGCGCCAGTCGAGTTGATGGCTATGCGATTTCGCTGCTGGCAGCTTCTAGAGCCTCGATGCTCTCGAGTGTCTCGCCTTCTGCTTCTCTCGCGTGGGGGAGCCCAACTCGTTGGACGTTTAGGGCGTGGGAGGAAGCCGCACCATAGGATCTGCAACAGTAGTGGATAGTCTCAGGACGAGGAGGACATGTCGCAGTAGGATGGGGGGCGACGGGCGGGAGGATGAGCAGAAGGAAGGATTGGTGGAGATCAGGGGGAACGGGAGTTCGTCGGCGTGTAGAAGGTGCATGGCGAAGGCGTTGGACCATCAACGACGGACAGGGGGCTTCTTAGAAGGCCTCCCTTCTTCGAGATTTCCTGAGAAGGCGGCCGCTGAGCTCTTCCCAAAATCCACCTGCCTTCCTCCAGGGCCTCCCTTCGGGCGCTGCCCCTCGTTGGCTCGCCTCCTGGGAGCACTGCAGCCGGAGCAGTTGTCCGTCCGAGAGCTCCACGGCTTTCTCGAAGCCGAGTTGCCAGGAAGCTGGATACGCATGAAGCGGCCAGCCTGGGCAAGAGCTTCGTACTACTTGTATGGCTACGTGTCTCTGCAGCCTTCGGCCCCTTCATGGCCAGGCGTGCTGGCCCTCCACACGCGTATCATCCGGTGGCCTCCAGATGTTCCACATGTGAATCCAACCATTCGAAGGAGTAAAGACGCCAAGAGCATAAATTTGGCGTTCCGCGCGTATTTTTTGGATCGGCGCTGGGCCCCGTGGCGGCGCCTCCGGCGCCGCCCCTGACGCGCTCCGCGCGCCAGGGAGGGGGGACCAGTGCGGATCCAAGAAATCCGCGCGGAGCGCCAAAAGTTTATGATTATGCCGGTTCTTCGTCATCTTCTTCTTCTTCTTCTTCTTCTTCTTTTGCTAGCCCTTTGTGTTTTCCAGCTTCTTGGTAGACTTGCAGAATCGTGCGGCTCTCCCATTCACACCGGGCCCCCCGGCGCCCAGCGCGCCCAGCGCTGGGCGGTGCGTCGACTGGCAGTGCGTGACGCGTCTCCAGAGCCGTGGGCTCCGCCCCAACGCGGGCCCCGTTGTCGTCGTCGTCGTCGTCGACGTCGTCGTCGTCGTCGTCGTCGTCGTCGTCGTCGTCGTCTTCGTCGCCGTTGTCGTCGTCGCCTCCGCCGCCGCCGTCGCCGTCGTCGTCGCCGTCATCGTCGTCGTCGTCGTCGTCGTCGTTGTCGTCGTCCTCGTCGTCGTTGTCGTCGTCGTCGTCGTCGTCGTCGTCGTCGTCGTCGTCGTCGTCCTCGTCGTCGTCGTCGTCGTCGTCGTCGTCGTCGTCGTCGTCGTCGTCTTCCTCCTCCCTCCTCTCTCCTCCCTCGTCCTCCTCTCCTCTTCTCCTCGTCCTTCTATCTCCGTTCTCTTCCCTGCGGCCTCGTCCCTCCCTCCTTCCCTCCTCCCTCGATCCCCCCTCCCTCCTCCCTCCTCTCTCCTCCCTCCTCTTCTCCTCCCTCCTTCCCTCCCTCCCTCCCTTCCTCCTCTCTCTTCCCTCCCTCATTTCTCCTCCCTCCCTCCTCTCTCCTCTTCTCCTCTTCTGCCTTCATCCTTCCTCCTCCTCCTCCTCCTCTTCCCTCGCCGTCCTCCTCCTCCCTCCTCCCCTCCTCCTCCTCCTCCTCCCCTCCTCCTCCTCCTCCTCCTCCTCCTCCTCCTCCTCCTCCTCCTCCTCCTCCTCCTCCCCCTTCTCTTCCTCCTTCTCCTCTTCCTCCTCCTTCCCTTCTCCTCCTCCTCCTCCTTCTTCTCATTCTTCTCTCCTCATGTCTTCCTCCTCCCTCCGCCCTCGTTCATCCTCTCTCCTTTCTACTCTCTCCTCCCTCCCTTACTCTTCCTCTCTCCTCCCTCCTCGCTCCGTGCTTCGCAGAGGGGCACGACCGGGGCGTCAACTGGGCGTCCTTCCACCCCACGCTGCCACTCATCGTCTCGGGCGCCGACGACCGCCTCATCAAGCTGTGGAGGAGCCGAGTGCGGAGCGGTAAGGAGGAGCATGAGAAGGATCAGGAGGAGGGGGAGAAGAAGGAGGGGGGGAAGGAGGAGGAGGCGGGGGAGGAGGAGGAGGAGGAGGAGGAGGAGGAGGAGGAGGAGGAGGAGGAGGAGGAGGGGGTATCGTTTTCCTGTCCCGAGGAGGAAATGAGGAGTTGCTCGAATCAGGGCAGTGTAGAAGCATGCTGTGGAACGGTTGCCCTGGAAGCGTGTAGGAGGCCGCAGAAGCGCCGGGCTCATTCGTTGAATGGCTGAATACATGTTCCCAAGCCGCCCCGACTTCATTTGGTTCTTCTGGGATGCCTTCTTTGAGTTGTCTTGCCTCTCTCCCTGTCTTGAGGGATTCTTGGGTACTCTGATTTATGTTGCATCCAGGATCGGTGGGAGCGATTGCCAGGCGAGCTGCCCGAACTGCACAACTGGCCCCTACTAACCCGACTCGAAGGAGAAGAAACGCTATAAACATAAACTTTTGGCGTTTCGCGTGGACTTCTTGGATTCGCGCTGGGGTCTCCCGACGACGGCACTCCGGCTCCGCGCGCGAGGGAGGGGGGCCCGGCGCAGATCCAAGCAATCCGCTCGGTGCGCCAAAAGTTGGTGTACATACCGATTTTTCTTCTTCTGCCCATTCTCGCGGCCATGCACCTCGTGCTTGGGGGTCCTCTGGTGCGACGTGTTTCGCGGTTGGAAGCGGCACGCCGCGAAGTGCCCCGAGACCCTCCGGGCGAAGGGCCGCCCAGGGAAGCACGCAAAGCCCTGGCAGGGCGACCCACCGTGCCCCCCACCAGCACCCCCCCTGGCCACGAAGTGGTCGGTCCTGTCGAGTCTGTGTTTCTCCCCATCTCCCTGTCCTTCCGTCGGGCGCGTCCCTCTACTGGAGGAATTATCAAAGAGAGTCAGAACACATTGGGATGTGGACGATCTTTGTATAGCATTTTTTGAACATGTTTGAATCTTTTCTATTATTTGTATTTTTTCTTCCAAAATCCGCCTGTAGGGGGACACGCCCGACCTAGAACTGTCCTATCCGTTCCATCCCCGCGCCTCTCGTCCTCTGTGCCTGTCTTTCTCGGCCTCCCTCTCGTCGTCTTCCTTGCCATCAGTCCCTGCCTCCCTCACCCCCGCGGATCTCGCATCTCTCTCCGCTTCCTCTGAAAACTCATCCCCTCTCTCTCTGTCTCGCCTTCGCTCCTTCCCGGCATCTTTCCATGCATCCTTAGCTTCCCCTCTTCGTTTTCCCTTCTCCACCTGTTCCCCTTCCCCTCCCTCTTTCCTTTCTCCCTCGGTTCACCTCTCTCTCTGACTCCCCTCTTACTTTTTTTGTTTTTCTCTCTCTCTCTGTCTATTTCTGTCTGTCTGTGTCTCTCTCTCTCTCTCTCTTTTTTTTGTTGTTGTTTTTTTGAGGGGGGCTCTTATGTTTGTTTAGGTTTCCCGTCTTTTGTTTGTTCGTTTGTTTGTCTGTTTTTGCTGTATGTTTCTTGTTTGGTGTTTTCATTGATGTGTTGTAAGTTTTGTATGTAGTGTTTTGTCATTTGTTTTCGGCGTTTTTTTTTTGGGGGGGGGTTTTGGGGTGCTTCCGTTGTTGTTGTTGCTGCTGCTGCTGCTGCTGTTGTTGTTGTTGTTGTTGTTGTTGTTGCTGTTGTTGTTGTTGTTGTTGTTGTTGTTGTTGTTGTTGTTGTTGTTGTTGTTGTTGTTGTTGTTGTTGTTGTTGTTGTGTTTTTTCTTCCCCCCGCTTCCAGCTTTTGTTGTATGTGCTGTTTTTTTCTGTTGTTGCGTGTGTGTGTGTTTGATTGCTTCTGTGTGCGAGTGTATGTGTGTGTGTGTGTGTGTGTGTTTCTTGCTGTCGCGCAGGGGCTCCTTCTTCCGTTCATCGCGGCCTTGTTGCCAGTCCGCCTGAGCAGTTGCCAGTCCGCCTGAGCAGTTGCCCTCTGCCCAGCCGCCGACGCAAAAGTGTGTGTGTGTGTGTGTGTGGAAATGTTTCGGTTTTAGATCTCAGTCATTTTTTTTTTTTTTTTTCTCAATCTCTCTCTCTCGTCCCGACGCCCGAGCCGCGACCACGCCTGACCACATGGCGGCCTCGCGTTTGCCAGACATCTCCTTGGCGCCCTGGACGACACGTCCACGGTGGGTCTCCCACGCGACGGGTCTCCCGTGGGTGAGATCCGCGGCATGGTAGCTCGGGGCACACAGTGGCGCCAGAGTGCACGCCGGTCGTTGAGAGTGGGTATTTTTGCATTCCCAGATCCCAATCTATTTCATGCGCCTTCCTGCTTCAGGAACCGATCTGTTTCTGCTGTCGTTTTGTTATTCTCTGGGAGGGCCTGAACCCAATCTACAGTCAACCCGCACAGTAAGGATGGGCAACCTTCCCAGGGGTACCCTTGCATCCCTGCCTCCTCGGCCCATCCTTTGGCACTTCCGTTGGCCGCGCCCCGCTCGGAAAGCTTCGAAACGGGCGTCCAAGGCCCTCGCACCCTTATCGCGCATCCGTATGATACGGGCCGGCTCTGCTTTGTCCGCCTTCCTGCTTCACGTTTTTACCTGGTTCTTCCGGCCGGGAGCTGCCCCGCCCTGCTCCCCGCGAGGGCTGGGCCTCCCCCCTGCGCCCAGACTGGGGCACGGCCGCCTGGCGGCGCCGCCACCCCTCGGGCCTTCGGAGAAGTCTTCGGTGTCTTCGGGGAGGACGAAAAGAGTTTCTCAGAAGGCGGGGGGGGCTTCTGAGTTTTCTGAGGAGGCCTTCTCCTTCTCGCTCCCCCCGGCTGCGACCGCCACAAAGTGTGTGTGTGTGTGTGTGTGTGTCTCACTCGTTTTCACTCTGACTCTCACTCTCATTCTCCATCTCCCTCTCCCTCTCTCTGCCGCTTTCGCTCTTCTATCCGTTTTCTTTGCGCCAGCATGCCCTCCCAACTCAGGATGAACGATTCAAAGGCCTGGGAGGTGGATACCCTGCGGGGACACTTCAACAACGTGTCCTGCGTGATGTTCCCCTGCCTGGCCGCCGCCTGCTCGCCCCCCCGAGGGCAAGAGAGAAAGGCGTAAGGAGGACGGGGGTGATAATGTAGGGGAAGGCGGAGCAGGAGCAGGATGATGAGGATTTTGTCCCAACCATCCTGTGGTGTTGGGTCCTCGTTTTGAAGAAACGGCGCCCCGCGTCTCACACCTCCTTCCGCTCCCCCCTCTGCTCCTCCTCCCCCTCCTCCCTCGTCTCTTCCGTGCCTCTGCTTTCCGCGTGCCGTCGTCATCATTATCACCGTCGCCGTCGCGATCGCCATTATGCACATCGTCATCATCATCGTGCATCTGCTCTCCGCATGCCACTTTCGACACACGCCTCATACGCTTCTTGGCCCCATTAGCAGCGCCCGCACCTCCGCACCCGTTTCGGCACACCCCTCACACATTCGTGGCCCCACGGGGAGCTCCACCGAAGGCCACAGCGGCGGTGTTCGCATGCGTCCCCCGCCATCCATGTCGGCACACCGCTCGCACATTTTATTGGCCCTGTAAGGACCACCGAAGGCTTCAGTGGCGGTGTTCGCATGCGTCCCCGCCGCCAATTTCGGCACACCCCCGAAAAATGAAAACAGCAGGGTGCCTTTGCCCTAGCTGCTGTTTGAAACAGCGCGTGGCGCTGTTTGAACTGTTCAAACCTTGGGAAACCCCTGGACCGCAGGAGACCCGGGCGCGAATCGGGAAAAGGGCCGGTGGACCACAGGACTGAACCGGAGCTAATCAGGTCGGCTGTCAGCACCCAGGGGACCACCACCACCACCAGGAGGGGGAGGGAGGCCGTCAGCGTCGTCGAAGTCCGTCCCGCCGCCCGCCAGGCCGCCGCCCGCCAGAGGGAAAGGGGAGGGAAGGGGGGGAGGACCCAGGTGGGCCCCAGGCGGGCGGGGAGAACGCGTCCCGGAAAGCCCACCCGCCGAGGCCAGCGAACGCCTGCATGATGGCGATGCCGAGGCGGCACGCCATCACTTGCAGCTGGGCCCGGCGCTGAATCGAGCCCCCCGGCAGCCTTAGTGATCCACCCCGTTCTCGCCGTGACGTGGGGCTGGGCCCCCCCGCCAGGCCAGCGCGACCCGCAGATTCTCCCCGAGTTCGAGCCGACGTCCAGTAAAACGCGGGCACCTGGCCCAGAAGTGCCGAGCCGACGCCTGGGTGTGCCCGCAACCGAACGGGCAAACGCACGCGCTGCCGTGCCTGCGGGTCGGCGTGCACACGGCCCCGCCCCTCCAGACGGCGAGGAGGTTTGTCTCGTTTCGGCCCAGCGATCGCCGGAACTGGGCCCAAGGCGGCGCGCTCTGGGCAGCCAGATCGATCTCCCCGATCCCATCTTCGTCGCGCCGCGGCGGGGGCCCAGGCGCCGCCCGGGGGCGAAGGAGCGCCGTCCGGGTGCACTCCCGGAGAACGCGCTGACCGCGATCGGATGAGGCGTCGAAAGCCCTCTGGGGGGGGCGAGGGGAGGTCCCAGGGTAGGTTCTCGCTTTGTAGCTGTCAGCGGCGGCTGCAGCGGCGACTGCCGCCGCGGCCCGGGGGTCGAGCCCTGGGGCCGGAAGCAGCCAGACGCCTTCGGGGAGCGACCTGGCCCGCGACCGGGGGCAGCCCGAACGCGACGGAATGCTCCGAGAGCGCCGCCGACAACAACCGCGACGCGGGACCCCCCCGAGCCGCCTTCAGCACAGCGCGCGCCGTACCGAAGACAGGGTGCAACGAAACCTGCTCGGCGTGCCAGCGCCGAGCGCGCCGCCAGGTGCAGCGAGTCCGGACAACAGACCGAAGCGTGAGCGCGATCAGATCACATGGCGGGATCGCGCAGAACGGAGCCGACCACCGATGTTTAGGAGCGATGCATATCAGGGCCGCGAGCTCCCTGATCCGCTGCCCGCCGGGGACCGCGCGGAGCAGGCGCACCTGGGGGCGGATCTGGTTCCACCCGTCCCGAGGCTTAGGCAGCTGGGGCCAGGTCGCGGCGTCGCCGACAGCGGCCCGCACTTCTAAGTGTTCGGCGCTTTGGGTGCCCGACCAAACCTGCCGCTTCCTAGTGTTCTCCCAAGAGCCGAGCCGCCGGTCGATGTCCGCAGTGATCGCTAAGGCTCGGTCCCGATCAACCGCCGCGGCGGCCTTAATGGGACAGTCGTCGACAGGCCCCGAGCAGCAGCAGTGTCCCTGGCCACCGAGCAAGATCGGGGGGCCCGCCGGACTGCCTCCATGGTGGCCGCGACCGGAGAAGGTGCGCCTTGGTGCCTGAGGGCGGCGCCTGCGACGCCGTGGTCCACCGAGTCGTAGGCCTGGCTAGGTCGACCTCGGCTCCCGCGTCGCCGGGCGCGGCGGCCCAGTCAGCCACGGAGGCCACGGCGCCCGAACGCCTCGGCAGGGGGCGCGGGATGCGCGTCGAGGAGGCAACGGCCCCGATGTCGCATCCAGACCGGCCCGATCGCGATCGGCAAGGAGTCGTCGGGCCCCCGCTTGGGGGTGCCGACCGCCCGCGAGGCCCCGAAAGCCCCCGTGCGCTCATCTGGCCATGGGCTGGCGTTTCTTTCCACCGTGGCGATGAGGATGGCCCGGAGCTCGTGGAGGAGGCCAGGGAGGTGGTCCGAGAGGCCCTGCACTTCAGAAGCCTCCCACCCGTCGAGCCCAGCCGCCCCGTGAGTATCCCGGAGGGCCCGCTGGAAGGCCGCGAAAGAGGGGGGGGCGCCAGGCGGGGTTGGCGGGGATTTCGGGGACCCCCCACTCGCGGGCGACGACGACCCAGTCCAGGGGGGCGCCTCCAGAGTCAGGCGCCCGCCGCGGCTCCCACTCCCGCCGCGTATCCTCAGCCGAAAAGACTGGGGCGGGCGCGGGTTCCCGCATCGCCCGCGCGGCAGCGGCCGCAGTGCGGGCGCCCCGCTTGCGGAACTGAGACCGCCGCGTCTTGAGGGCGCGCTGCTGGGCGACCTTAGCTTCGGAAGCGAGTGCCCGGGACAGAGCTTGGGCCGCCTCGCCGAGGGAGGGGGCCCTGGAACAACCCATCCTGGCAGGCAGGGGCCCACCTGCGGGTGGCCAGGGGCGGCAGAGGCGCAGCTGTGCCCACTGAACTCGTCCTCCCAGCTGCCGCGACCAGCCTGTGGAGCCGAAGCAGGCGACGTTCGCGGATCGTGGCCTCGCCCCGCGTGGGCCCGCCAGGGGCCACGGGCCGCGTTTCGGTCGAAACGACTTTCGGTCGTTCGGCGGCCCAGGTGACGCTGGTCTCGCCTAAGGCGGCTGCCGTCTTCAGCGTGGCCTCGGCGCGCCTGTGCCGCCGCGCCCGCGCCTCGGTTGCCGCGTCGGAAACACGGGGGGAAGAGCTAGGCTCGGGGCCCCCTCGCTCGTCAGCCGTAGCACCCAACAGCGCAGCTTCGTTCGACGATGGCGCACGGGCCCACTCGTAGCGGGCCGGTCTCTTGAGACGGTGCGTCTGGGCCGGATTGGGGGGAGGGGGGAGGTCGACATCGTGCGCCGCCCCGAAATGGTGGGGGACGGCGGGCAGGGGGGCCGAATCCACCGCCACCGCCGAGCAGCCCAGACCGACGAGGCGCGAAGGCGACGTGAGGGACACCGTGGTCGGGAGAGTGTCCGCCACCTCCCAGGGAGCCTCGGCGATCTCATTGTGCCCGGGCTTCCAGTTCAAATCGCCAACCGCCGCGGCAGGGAGAGGGCTGGCCACGCTGGACAGGGAGTTTATCGACCCGGCAAACCAAACAGAATCCTCGCGGCCAGCGGGCCCGTACACAGAGGACGAAGCCCAACCTTCGAAACGGCGGTGGCACTGGCGCCAGTCGTCAGGGCTCGAGGCGGGCTTGCCTTTCCCCATGGCAGGCCGCCGTCGGATTGCCGTGCCACCTTGCCGGGGGCGGGGGGGGGCTGCAAGACATCCCGCACTGGGCTGCGCGGCGAAGGGCCCCAGAGCCGCGGCTGCCGACCGGGGGGGGGGGACCGCCGACCACTGGACCCGCCCCTCCCCGGCCGTGAAAAACTGGGGGCACCGCCGGAAACCGTAGCGCGGGTCCGAATGCCGCGTCTCCTGAAGGGCCACCACGTGGCAACCCCATTCATCGGCCCTGTCGAGGACAGCGGCGGCCCTATCGCGAGTCAAGACCGTGACGTTCGCCGACAAGGCCGAGCGCCCAAAGCGGACGCGACGCTCGCCTCGCCGGGAGGCCAGGCACCACCACGGGGGAAGGGCGAGGAAAAAGGTGAAAGGGGTGGGGAAGGGGAAGCGGAGGGGGAGGAGGGGGGGGGGGCGGCAGGGGCGGGAGGAGAGGGAGAGGAAGGGCAGGGAGGGGAGGGTGGGGAGGGGAAAAAGGCGGGGGCAGGAGGAGAGGGGGGGAAGGGAAGGGGGAGAGAAGGGTGGGTGGTGCCCGGGGCCAGGAGTCAAGAAGCGGCATCACTTGAGGTCGGGGCCGCACGTCTGGCCTTCCGCGCTTCGTAGCGTGCGCGGTTATGGGCCTTGCGAGCCTCCGGGGTCAAGGCCGCCCGCCAATCTCTCTGACGTTGGGCGTCCCGAGCCTTCGCGGCAACGGACCGAGGCGGGAGCTGTGCGTCACGGCGGCCGCTCGGGAACGTGCCGGCCGGCCGCCTACGGCACGGCACCACGCGCATCAACGACAAGGCCCGTTGCGCGCCGCACCAGGTGCACTCGTACTGCACGTGCGGGCACTGGCCAGTTCGTTCCTTGTGAAAGGGGGTGTCCAATTCAGGGTCGCACAAGGCAGCGCGGACAACTGGCCGGCGCTGGGCCCGCCACACCTGGAAAGCTTCAACCCGTCGGCTGCGGACAGCCGCTCCCCCTTTAGCCCACCACGCCGTGATGAGCCCCGCCCTCGCTGCGCGACTGGCTTCGGCCGACACTGGAGCTGGCGCGCCTTGGCACTCTTTGCTATGCCGGTCCGCCTGCGTCCCCTCCTGCGGCCACCACCCGCACGAGGAGCACTGGAAGGTCCGCCGGGCCCGCTCGTCCGGGCCCATGAGCCCGTCGGCACACCCCTCACACGCTCCGTGGCCCCATAGGGAGCTCCACCGAATGTCCCAGTGGTGTTCGCATGCTTCCCCGCCACCAATTTCGGCAACCCGTCACACGTTTCGTGGCGCCATGGTGAGCTCCACCAGGGGCCCCAATGGCGGTGTTCGCTTGTGTCTCCGCCGCCCAGTTCGGCACACCCCTCACGCGTTTCGTGGTCCCATCGGGAGCTCCACCGAGGGCCCCAGTGGTGTTGTTCGCAAGTGTCCCCGCCATCTATTCCGGCACACACCTCACACTCTTCGTGGCCCCACAGGGAGCTCCAGGGAAGGCCCCAGTGGCAGTGCTCGCATGCGTCCCCGGCAACCGTTTCGGCGCACCCCCCGCGCGGTCCGTGGCCCCACAGGAAGTTCCAAGGAAGACGATGCTCACAGCCGCGTTATTCGCAAGTGCGCATGGCTGGGTTCTTCGCCAGGGTCATGTTCAGGGGAGCGAAGAATGACATCAACATAAAAACTCAGAGGTCCGCGCGGATCCAGCTGGACCCCCATGGCGGCGCCTCCGGCGCCGCCCCTGGCGCGCTCCGCGCGCCAGGTAGAGGGGTACAGCGCCAATCCGAGAAATCCGCGCGGTCCTCCGAGTTTTTATGGTTATGGCATTTTTCGCCCCCCTAATTTTTCAGGGGACGCCCCGGCCCTCGACATTGGCATCGCCCGGCCTTGGGCGCCACTCCGGGCGCCCAGGAGTCTGGTGCCCCCCCGCACGCTCGGGATGGCGGGCGGGGCACCCCGAGCCCGAGCAGGGGGCCACAGGACGACCGGCACGACCGCGGCGGCGACGGCACGACGCCTGCCTCGGAGGCGGCACGAAGGGGGCCTCCTCTTCCTCCGCCTCCTCCTCCTCCTCCTCCTCCGCCTCCTCCGCCTCCTCCTCCTCCTTACTCTTCCTCCTCCGCTTCCTCCTTCTCCTCCTCCTCCTTTCCCTTCTCTTCCTCCTCCTCCTCGGCGGCGGCACGAAGGGGGGACCCCAGGCGGGCGTGGCCAGGCTCCCATGGGAGGATGCGCGGCCAATGCCCCCTGGAGGCCGTCCCCACGGGGGCGGGCGGCTTGCGGCCCCGCGGGCCCAGCGGCCCCCACGCCTCTCCCACAAGCGGGAGGTGCCTCCCCCCCCCCCCGGGGCATCGGGATGATGATGATGATGATGATGATGATGATGATGATGATGATGATGATGATGATGATGATGATGCTTGTGGTGATGCTGATGCTGATGATGATTATGATGCTGATGATGATGATGATGCTGATGATGATGATGATGATTATGATGCTGATGATGATGATGATGATGCTGATGATGATGATGATGATGCTGATGCTGATGATTATGATGCTGATGATGATGATGATGATGATGATGATGATGATGCTGATGCTGATGCTGATGCTGATGATGATGATGCTGATGCTGATGATGATGATGATGATGATGATGATGATGATGATTATGATGCTGATGATGCTGATGATGATGATGATGATGATGATGCTGATGATGATGATGATGATGCTGATGCTGATGATGATGATGCTGATGATCATGATGATGATGATGATGCTGATGCTGATGCTGATGCTGATGATGATGCTGATGCTGCTGATGATGATGATGATGATGATGATGATGATGATGATTATGATGCTGATGATAATGATGATGCTGATGATGATGATGATGATGCTGATGCTGATGATTATGATGCTGATGATGATGATGATGATGCTGATGCTGATGATTATGATGCTGATGCTGATGATGATGATGATGATGATGATGCTGATGCTGATGCTGATGCTGATGCTGATGCTGATGCTGATGCTGATGATGATGATGATGATGCTGATGATGATGATGATGATGATGATGATGATGATGATGATGATGATGATGATGGTGGTGGTGGTGGTGATGATGATGACGATGATGAATATGAATATGAGCGTGCAGCGTTCTGTGCGTTCCAGCAGTGGGCACGAGGCGAGCACGTGCAGACTTGCATGCTGGCAGAGTTGATGTTGGCGTCTGGCGAATTTATTCAACATTCGACCCGACGATGAGTATCGAACTCATGGCAGACTCGTCTGGCCGCCCGATATAGGCTGTCGCTCACACTTCCTCTGCACGTTGCCGATCTTGTTGCATGTTTTTGGGGAATCCTTCGTGTGTGGGTACCGCTTCTCGGTGTCTCTGGAGTCGAGTGACATTTTGCCCCGTGGATAGTGTTTATTCGCTGGCCTGGCGGCCACAGCTTGCAGGGATATGCCGCGATCATCGTGTCGGTTTGTTACTTTGCGCAAGCGTTCTTTGTGACCCTGCACTTTCTCAGAGTCATAGCCGATGCTTTTCCAGAACCCACCCGCTTCATCGTGGTCGTGGACGGCCATATTCTGCCAGATACCCTCCCCAACGCAGATACGTCCATTAGCTTCTTGGAAGTGCCGTCTTCTGTGATGTTGTGGCCCTTTGGCCTCGTTAATCAAGAGGCTTCCGCCATTTCGCCGACCCCCAGAGAAAATACCCTGCGACGTACCCAACCCACGTGCATCAAATGGCAAGAGGAATATGCCAACATTAGCAGGAACAACGACAGTGTAGACGCGGCGATTTGCTGTGCAAGCTACATGGGATGCGCATGCGTTGCACGATTCGCAGGACGACGATCGAAAGAACGAGGCTTGAGGCCCCAGGATCGAAGAAGAACGGGTACGGGAACGAGGGGTAGGAGAGGGATGGAATGGAGGGCGGGGGGGGCGAAAGGCCATCGCGGAAGCAGCAGCATGCATGGAGAAGGTGAGGCGGGGAATAGGACGACGATGAAAGTGGCGGGAGGAGACAGAAGACTGCCGCGTTTTTCAAGTGCGAGCTAAACCCGCAGCGCTGCCTGCGCCATGTCGTCGCAGAGTTCCACATGATAAAACTTGTTTAGAGTGCAAGGAACGAGCGAGGCGTAGCTCGCCCGCTAGCTTCTCCGCCTCCTTCCCGCACATTTCAGCGCGGGAGCTGAACGCTCGCAGGCGCGCCGCCAGGTCTGCGGGCGGCCCGCGGGAAAGAAACTCAAGGCCGGGGTCGCGTATCATCAATCGGTTGTCCATCGTCCAAAGTTGCACTGGCGACGTACTGGTTGAACGCGGAGCGAGCAGCATCACGCGCGTGCCTGAACGCCACGCAGGTACAGTGCACGCGCGATTGGGACTTCAGGTCGATCACGCGCGTCTCCACCAGGCTTGGCAACACCACGCGACTGAGGATCTCACTGCGGTCTGCCATGCTGCTGTCCGCGAATGCAATGCGCTGCCTGCAAGTAAGGCGGCGGCGTCCACTTGTCTCAGAAGATGTTCCCGCGGGCCCGAAGGGCGACCGCCAGCTCGAGCCGCGGCGCCGGCAGGCCAGATAAGGATCATGCAACAGCAAAGACGATGACAGAGCAACGAGGTATCGGCGAGTGCATGACCGGCCTCCGTTTCCTGCACTTCAGTTCCCCTAGCTCATCGAGCTCAGCAGATGTTTCTGCGGGTCCGAGGGGCGACCGCCAGCTCGAGTCGCAGCGCCACGTGGCACGAAACGCAGAGCGAGGGCACGCGAGCATTGCTCGCGGTCAGAATCTGAGTCCCCGTGGTGCCTCACTCCGCTGGCCACCCACCAGCAGCCCTCGAAAGTGGCGACAGTTTCACAGATCGCAGCCGCCCAGGGGTGGCGAGGTCTAATCTGAGTCCCCGTGGTGCCTCACTCCGCTGGACCCACCAGCAGCCTCGAAAGTGGCGACAGTTTCACACAGGGATGGCGAGGTCTAATCTGAGTCCCCGTGGTGCCTCACTCCGCTGGACCCACCAGCAACCCTCGAAAGTGGCGACAGTTTCACAGATCGCAGCCCCCCAGAGATGGCGAGGTCTAATCTGAGTCCCCGTGGTGCCTCACTCCGCTGGACCCACCAGCAGCCCTCGAAAGTGGCGACAGTTTCACAGATCGCAGCCCCCCAGAGATGGCGAGGTCTAATCTGAGTCCCCGTGGTGCCTCACTCCGCTGGACCCACCAGCAGCCCTCGAAAGTGGTGACAGTTTCACAGATCGCAGCCCCCCCCCAGAGATGGCGAGGTCTAATCTGAGTCCCCGTGGTGCCTCACTCCGCTGGACCCACCAGCAGCCCTCGAAAGTGGCGACAGTTTCACAGATCGCACCCCCCCCCAGGGATGGCGAGGTCTAATCTGAATCCCCGTGGTGCCTCACTCCGCTGGACCCACCAGCAGCCCTCGAAAGGGGTGACAGTTCCGCAGATCGCAGCCCGCCAGGGATGACGTGAAAGGCAAGAGAAGAGAAGAGGAGGAGTGAAGAGAGGAGGAGAAGGCAAGCAAGAGAGGAGAGGAGGAGGGAAGAGAGGGGGGGGCGGGAAGGAAGGAAGGTGGAGACCGCAGTGCTCTATTCAAAACGAGTACCCAACGCAGGAGGGTTGGGAAAAACAAAGTCCACGGGTGAGCCCTTTTGGGGGCTTCTTTCGGGCCCTATGGTGCCGCTTGGGGCCTTCATAGGCGCCTGCTGTTGGTCTCGGGGGTCCTCTTGGGGTGGAGGGTTCGAAATGTCAGATCGAGTTGGCCCTCTTGAGCACTTTTTGGGGCCCTGTTGGGGCCCTCCTGGGCCATTTTGGGCGACTCTTGGGCTGTCTTGGTGCCCTCTTGCGCCGTCTTTAGGCTCTCTTGGGGGCTTCTTGGGCCGTCCTGGAGCGATCTTGGGGGCCTCTTGAGTAGTCTTGGACGCTGTTGAGACCGAAGCGGCGGACATTGAACAAATATACGTGTTCCCCCGGGATTGGGGCGATTGTTGCCTCTAGGGGCTTTCTGGGCGGTCGTCTCGAAGCCTTCTTGGTGCGTCTTGGAGCCCACTTGGGTAGTCTTGAGGTCATCTTAGTTGTTTTTAAGCTAGCTGAGAGTCCTCGGAGTGTAGATTTGGAGGCTCAGGAGGCCCGGATTGGTTCAGGAGCCCAGGCACCCCTTCCCCCCTTCCCTTCAATACGATTTTGGACCCTGGGCGGGTGGAAAGGGGTATGTGGACAGCCAACTGTCTCACACGCCTTGTCACCCGCGGCAAGCGGGGGTCGGCGGATTCCGTGTCCACTCAGCATCATCATGGGTACGACGAAGCTTGTCGCCGTCTCCGCGTCGTCGTACCTCGTGTTGAAGTCCGTGGCTGGCTTGCGGGACTTGACCTCGGTGTATGCGCTGTCCGCGATATATTCCTAGGCCTTGCCATCCCAGCCAGAACCATCTCGTGAAGCATATCGTAAACGTAGCCCTGACTCGTCATCCACATCCAATACATACATATATTTATATGTGTGTGTATATATATATATATCCCAATCCGGATCCGATCCCTGACCCGATGCAAAAAAGGCTAACCATCATAACCAATGAACCTATACCCATCAGACCAGTATGCTCGAGGAGCCTGGTTCTTTCTTACGAATGCTGCCAGCAGCGTGTAAGGTTTGGAGATGCGTTGCGGCACATATGGCCTCCTATATCATTCGAGCACAACCGTGTCCTGGCAGATGCAAGCCACAGCGACACTTGCCCCCCATCATGTGGGATCATCCAATCAGATGAAGCACACAACCGTTGATCAAGAAGTGAGTGCAGGCTGCAGCATTTTCCGGCGCTCCGGCGCCCCCGCTGTCGCCTTCAAGGCGTGCGGCCGCGTGTCGAGGCATGCGGACGCGGACATCGGCGTCCGTCCGTCCGTCCGCATCCGATAGAAGTACAACGCGTTCCAGTTAACATCAACTTCATTTCAATTTCAACCAGAGGCCCACCCAGGTGAAACGCCAGGATAAGCAAAATTGGCAAATAAGCATGAGGTAACAATTGCAGTGAAACAGGGCGGGTTCGGAAAAAAAAAGGGTAATGAGGGACAGAGGAAAAAACCTGTCCTTCTCCTTCCCTGGAGGTTCCCTGGTCCAGGGATTACTGGGGTTCCAGGAGGCTTCTGGAGGCTTCCAGATGCTTGTTGAGGCCTCCATGGCTAAATGTCCCAACACCTCGATCCTCGAACTCCGAATCTCGGTCCTCCGCCTTGCGTTGTCCCTGCATCTTCGGGTGCTCTCGACTGCCCGCGGGGTGTGCAGGTTCCACCCCAAGAAGGAGCTCATCCTTTCCAACTCCGAGGACCGGACCATCCGCGTGTGGGACGTCACCAAGCGCACCGGGAGGGCCCCCCCCGGCCCAGCCGTCGCGGAGGGAGGAGGATGAGGAGCACACGGATGGGATGGGAAGGGCGGGGGAGGAGGGGGAGGAGGGAGGAGGAGGATATACATAACTAGAAGGCGAGAGAGGAGAGTGGATGATGATGACTGTGGTGATGATGATGAAGACGATGACGATGACGATGACGATGATGATGATGATTATGATGCTGATGATGATGCTGATGACGACGACGACGCAGATGGTGACAACGTCAACGACGACGACGATGACTGCTGCTGAAATTGATGCTGATGCTGATGCTAATGATGATGACGATTCTGATCATGATCATGAGGATGGTTCTGATGATGATGATGCCAGTAATGATGAAGATGATGATGAACATGATGGTATTGGTATGATGATGAAGATGAGGAAGAACATGATGGTATTGGTAATGATGAGACGACGACGACGACGACCATGACGACGACGACGATGATGACGATGATGATGATGATGATGATGATGATGATGATGATGATGAAGATGATGATGATGATGATGATGATGATGATGGTGGTGGTGGTGGTGGTGGTGGTGGTGGTGATGATGATGATGATGATGATGATGATGGTGGTGGTGGTGGTGGTGGTGGTGATGATGATGACGATGATGATGATGATGATGATGATGGTGGTGGTGGTGGTGGTGGTGGTGGTGATGATGATGATGATGATGCTGATGATGATGATGATTATGCTGCTGCTGCTGCTGTTGGTGATGATGAGGATGATGTTGGCGATCTTGATAATCAGCCTGGGCTGCTACGAGGAATTTTCAGGCGAGTGGGTTCTCCCGCATGTCTTCGAGCTGTCCGCTACCCCAGGCGGGCGTTCATTCCCACAATTCCAGGGGCTGGCAGAGCCTTGGCTCGAACTCGACTTGAGGACCTGACACCGAGGGAGGGATGTGGATGGTGGTGGCTAGGGTTGAGAGGAGCGACCACGCTCCGTTCCATCACCGCAGTCTACGTCCACCTGGGAACCAAGCCCAGGGCCGTGTCTCAACTCCTCGAGAAGGGAGGGGGTAGGAGTGGACGACAAACACGACGACGAAGTGAGGACACGACAACGACAACAGACGGTCGACCACGAACTACCCAGGGCAGGGGAGTGGGTCACGCCTAACCCCAAAAGGGGTGTGGGGGGGTGGGTGGGAACGTAGTGCCGCGGAAAGGAACAGGACAGCAGGGGAAGGAGAAGAGGACATGTTATATACGTAATCAAGTTGAGGCTCATGGATGGCCTGCAACAGTCAGCAACCACAAGCCAATCAAGTGTAATGCAAGATCATGGGAAGAGATTTATGACGCAGAGGCTACACAAATAATCTGGACGTGACTTACTCAAACAAGCAACGCCGATGCTAACAGACAGGAAGCTCAATACAACAACAATCAGTCATGCAATCCTGATGATGCTAGCGGACGCGCGACGGCTCAAACAGGAAGCCAGCGACAGTCAGAAAGCCATGATAACGAACTGGGGCGACCCACGACGAGGGGACCAGGCAGGCTTGACGCGCCAAGAGTAAGCCCAGCACAGTTGGCTGCCTCGTAGTTAAAGCACAGGGGACTGTGCGTCCACTAACACGAAGGATTGCAACAAAGGATTGCAACAAAAACCAAGGATTTGCAATCCTTCGGGTTTTTTTGCAATCCTTCGGGTTTTTTTTGCACCAGCGTACATACTTGAGTACAGTCAACCCGCATAGCAAGGATGGGCCACCTTCCCAAGGGTACCCCTGATATCCTTGCCCCTTCGGCCCTTCCTTGGCCACTTTCGCTGGCCGCGCCCCGCTCGAAAAGCCTCGAAATGGCCTTCCAAGGCCCTGGCATCCTCACCGTGCGTCCTTCTGACACAAGTTGACTGTACCAAGGGACAGAACCAGGGTATCCTGCCAGCAAGAGGCAACCAAAGCGTCGACACAAGACAGCCGAGAGCGGGCGGGGCGGGGGCGACACGCGACAAGGCATTGCATGGAGCAGGACCCGCACTACATAAGTGTACTGGCAGCGACAAGGCAGCGGCACGCATGGTCAAAAGTGACAGACTGGAGGGGCGCGAACTTGTCGTATCCGGACGCGACAGGGTCGCTGCACGCATAGACAAAATAACAGACTGGATGGGGCGCGAACCCGTCGTATAGTCTACCCGCATAGTAGGGATGGGCAACCCTCCCAATGGTACCCTTGCATCCTGGCCTTCTCGGTCCATTCTTGGCCTCTTCCCCTGGCCGCGCCACGCTCGCAGAGTGTCGATATGGCCTTCCAAGGCTCTTGCATCCTCATCGCGCATCCTTATCATACGGGTTGATTGTATTTGACAGAGGAATTATGGCCTCGGGAGTGCGAATCTGGGGTGGTTTGCGAGGGGTGGTGGCTCGGTGATCTCGAATCCGGCGTCATCTGCAAGGAATTTGTGGCCTCGGCAGCGCGAACGTGGTGCACTTTCCCAAGTATGGTGGGGTAGGGACCGCGAACCTGGCATGACTTACGAGGAGTTGTGGCTTGGGGAGCGTGGGTCTGCGTAATTTTGCCAGGGATTGTGGCCTGGGGAGCGCGAGCCTGATGCAACTTGCCAGGGATTGTGGCTTTTGGCGGCTCGAGCGCAAGGCTGGCGTAATTTACCAGAGGTTTGTGGCTTGGGGAGCGTCAGTCTGGTGTACTCCAGGAGGCATTGGCTTCGGAAGCGTGAATCCGGCGTAACTTAGAGAGCGGTTATGGCGTCGGTGGCGTGGATCTAATGTGTTTTCAAAACAGGGTTGTGGCTCGGGGAGGGCGAGTTGGGCGTAATGTGCGTGGGGGCGTGGCCTCGGGGGCGCGAACCGATTGCAATTTCCGATTGGTTTGCAACTTGCGATTGCCATTTCCGATTTGCGATGGAATTTGCAATGTACGGTGTAGTTTACGATGGAATTTACGACTGATTGAGGCCCCGGGAAGCAAGAAACCAGCTTATTTTCGAGGCGTGGCGTGGCGAACGCGAATTTTTGGAGTCATTTCTTCGGGATTTGGTTTCGGAGGCGCGAGCCTGGTGTAATTGTACGAGGGATTGTGGTGCCGGGAACGAAAACCTGGTGTACAGTGGAGGCCCATGCCAAGAAACGCCCTGCTTGCATCCAGGGTGCCCTGGGTTTTTTGGGTTTCGCTGGTTTTGCCGTGGTAAGCGCGACGTCCCCGCACCAAAAATCAATGGACGTCCTGGGGTCTCAGGGTTGGGTTTCTTGTGGGAAGTTTCTTGTGGAAGGGCCACTACCATAATTTACGAAGGGTTGTGGTTTGGGGAACGGTGAAGGCCGCAGCTGCGGAATTGAAACGTGGGCGCGCTTCTGGCCTTGACGGGGCACCACCCGAATTTTGGAAAACAGCGGCAAACGACTGAGGAGGTCTCCCGAGCTATGTGGCACAATTCTACACCGAAGTCTGGAGACAAGGTCAGATCCCAGAAGCTTGTAGGCACGCGAGGGTGTCGATGTTGTTCAAAAAAAGCGACCCTGCAAAATGTGATAACTACTGCCCCATCAGCATCTCGCCCGTCGGCTGCAAACTGTTCGCGGCCATCCTTTTCCAGAGGCTGAAGCAGGCGGGGGCTGAAGACCGCACGTGGCGAACCCAATTCGGGTTCTGCTCCGGGCGGGGCGCGGCAGACGCAGTGTTCCTCGCCCGCCAGATGTTGGACGACACGTGGTCAACGCGAGGTGCAAGTCGTTTGTTCCTGGCACCCGACTGGGCCAAGGCATTGGATTCGGTCTCGGTGGACGCGCTTGCAGGATCGTTGCGGAGACTTGGCTGCCCAGAAGGTTTCGTGGTCGTCGTCATATCGATTGACAGCGAGCGCAGGTTCGTCGTGAGAGACTTCGGGACCACGTCCAGCGTGCGTCAGCAGAGGTACGGCATATGCCAGGTTTGTCCGCTGTCGCCTTTCTTGTTCACCACTGTGATGACGACGCTTCTCACAGACGCGCACGCGCTGCTGCAAAAACGTGCCCGCCCGATGCCAGAACATCGGTTTGCAAGGGAGCTCGTGTACGCGGACGACATGTTGCTCATAGGCTCTCGCCCGGCCGTCGTTCAAGAGCTGATGCGCTGCGTTGAGGAGGATTGCGGAGGCCACTACGGGGGCCAGTTGGAATTCATGAAATGGAGGACTGATGCAAATATTACGTGACGCAACGAGGTCCCCATCCCAGCCAAGCAGTCATTCATTTATCTCGGGGCGTCTCTTGCTGCGGACGGGCGCATCGGCGCAGAGCTGAGTCGGAGAAGCGGGGCAGTCAAAAGTGACTTCAAGATGCATGCGAGAATCTGGTCGCATTCGATTCTGAATAGGAGGCATAATCAGCGCATATGCAGCGCTTGCGTTGTTTCCAAGCTCATAGTTGTACTATTCACTGCTTGCCATAATCGAGCCGAGCGAAGACGGCGCGACGGCTTCCAGAATCATTTTCTCAGACGGATTCGCAGAGCCCCCCCGTCGTACATCAGTCGGGCGTCGAATCGTACAGTTCTGCAGATTTGCTAACCGATGCCTTTGAGCTGTAGTCCCGCGCGTTGACACATGTTGTAATGGGCCATGTGGCCAGAAGACCGGACGAGAATCCAGTCTCAAACTCGGTGTTTGAGCCGGGCGGTCTGGTTCTCGGGAGCCTCTTGGGGAGAAGGAAAGGAAACCGCCCGATACAGTCGTGGGGGCCCATGGTGCTAAAGAGTTGAGATAAGTTTGCCGGCTCCCATGGGCAGCGACTTGCTGACTACTTCCGCCGGGAGGGCGTTGCAGCTCGCAGGTGGGGGCAGGCGGTCAAGGCTTTGGGTGGCGCTCTTAGGGCATCCGCTTCCGTGCACGTTTCCACCCATGGCTCATGCGCTGTGGCCGGTGCAAGGCCTCCATGCAGATGTGGCTTGCGGAGCGCGAGTCTGGTGTAATTTGCTAGGGGGTCTTCGGGAGCGCAAAGCCAGCGTTTTCTTACGAGGGAATTATGGCTCGAGGAGCGCGAGTCGGTTGTGGTTCGGGGAATTGTGGTTAGGGAACTGTGGTTCGGGAGTTGTGGTTCAGGGGTCGTGGATTCGGGGGCGCGAGTCTATTGTATATTGTTTGTCCCAGGGCACCGCCCAAAAATTCGGAGGATGTGTTTATGGCTTGGTTAGCGTGCGGTTTTTGCCCCCCCCCCCCCCCCCCCCTACCCCCTTACTCAAACATTACAATAGTGAAATTGAACAGAGAAAAGCTATAACTACAACTTTCACCTCCGCCTCGCAGCCTAGTATCCCTCGCGCTGTCCGGCGGATTCAGGAGTCGCGCCCTCGCCCGAGACTCTCCTGCGTTTTGCTCAAGAATCGCGCTTTCGCTTGGGGTGTCATCGGGAGTCCTTTTGGAATCGTGCTCTCGCTGCTCAGGAATCGTGCTTTCGGTTTGCAGCTCCTCGCAGTTTAGTTAGAAATTCGCTCTCGACAGTGAGGGCTCGTGATCTCGCCCAGGATTTCCTGGCAAATCACTCGGGAATCGCGCTCCCGCGCGATATCTCCTTGAGATGCGGTTCGGGAATCGTGCTTTCATGTCCAGCCCGCCTGACCCCGCCCGTGAGGGTTTGCCCGCCCGACCTGCTGGACCTGACGCTCGGGAGTTGGATTCTCGTCGATGAACTCCTGTTCGAATGGACTCCTGGGAAGGGGTCAAATTATGATTTTGCCCTGGTCCGAGATCTAGTTGAAATCGATTTCGTCTTGTTTTATCCCGCATGATCGGATCCGCGGCCTACTACTGCGTAGCAGTTCCCCAATGGGGCTCTTTATTTTTATTTTTATTTTTTATTTGTACCACAAACATTTTTTTCCCGACGAAGACCTGCCAGTAGTCGCATCCTAATTCCTGATAGTGTACGCAGGACTCGCGCTCTCGGCCAAGAATCCTCACGATCTATGTGCTCAGGAGTCGCGCTTGGTGTCCTGCCCGCGTCTGGCGCGCCCGTCCGGGTCGCCCACCCCCGTGCGCAGGGTGGGTCAGCCGAGGCTTCGCCTGGCGGGTGTTCGGGTTGCGCCCCGCGCGCTGGTTGGGCCTGCCAAGGTTTCGCTTGGCGGGCGCCTCGTGGGCGCCCCGTGCGGTTCTAGTAGGGGATCGTCTATCGAAATGATCCGTAAGGGCTTCGCCCCCTGCCGCCGGCCCCCTCCCTCGGAGAATGGGCCATGGAAGAGCTAAGTCATGAGGTCTTGGCGCTGTCGTGAAGCAGTATCGAAACTTCATGCGAAGCCGATTCGCAATCAGCAAAACCAACTGATCACAAGAGGGGTTACCACACCTGGCGATTGGTAAGACGTGTATGGTTTACGGGCTTGGTTGCCACACCTTGCGATTAAAGGGCCGAGGGAGTTCTCGCAGTTTGGGTTACCACGCCTTGCGATGGATGTGCGTGAAGGGTGGCACCGAATTTCAGAAATGTGGCAAATCCCCTGTGTTTTGGACCCTGACCCCGCGGATCTGCGTGAGGGGTGGCACCGAATTTCAGAAATGTGGCAAATCCCCTGTGTTTTTGGACCCTGACCCCGCGGATCTGCGTGAGGGGTGGCACCGAATTTCAGAAATGTGGCAAATCCCCTGTGTTTTTGGACCCTGACCCCGCGGATCTGCGTGAGGGGTGGCACCGAATTTCAGAAATTTGGCGAATCCCATGTGTTTTTGGACCCTGACCCCGCGGATCTGCGTGAGGGGTGGCACCGAATTTCAGAAATGTGGCAAATCCCATGTGTTTTTGGACCCTGACCCCGCGGATCTGCGTGAGGGGTGGCACCGAATTTCAGAAATGTGGCAAATCCCATGTGTTTTTGGACCCTGACCCCGCGGATCTGCGTGAGGGGTGGCACCGAATTTCAGAAATGTGGCAAATCCCCTGTGTTTTTGGACCCTGACCCCGCGGATCTGCGTGAGGGGTGGCACCGAATTTCAGAAATGTGGCAAATCCCATGTGTTTTTTGGACCCTGACCCCGCGGATCTGCGTGAGGGGTGGCACCGAATTTCAGAAATGTGGCAAATCCCATGTGTTTTTGGACCCTGACCCCGCGGATCTGCGTGAGGGGTGGCACCGAATTTCAGAAATGTGGCGAATCCCATGTGTTTTTGGACCCTGACCCCGCGGATCTGCGTGAGGGGTGGCACCGAATTTCAGAAATGTGGCAAATCCCTTGTGTTTTTGGACCCTGACCCCGCGGATCTGCGTGAGGGGTGTCGATTTCGAGCCCCCCCAGCAATTCAGACAACGCGCCCAGGTGAGGCTAAAAATCCTGTCTGGGCCTCCCCCCCACTCGCGCGGTCAATCAACTAGTTACAGTAACCAGCAATCAGTCAACTAGTTACAGTAACCAGCAAGAAGCAGAACTGTAACACTGGAAACTACAAACTACAACTGGTATAGGAAACTGCGAATCACGCGCCTCGCAGCCTGGTGGCCCCACAAGGGGGCCGGCGGATTTATCCCAAACCAGATCTTCCATCGAATCTATGGAACATGCGTCGAAAGTTCCGTAGATCTACTGAGCATTCTATACTTTTGGGCGCAGCTTCGACGGAACAGTTAACCTTGGGGCAAATTCTACTCTGTCGTCGATCCCGTACTCGAGCGGTACGTGGGTCCGCCGAGCTTTCCCTCGGTGGTCGCCTCGTGGGCGCCCCGCACGCTGGCCGAGTCCGCTGAGGTTTCGCCCGGTGGGCGCCCGTGGGCCCCCCGTGGGCGCCCCGCGCGCCGGCCGGGCCCGCCGAGGTTTCGCCCGGCGTGCGCCTCGTGGGCGCCTCGTGTGCGCCCCGTGCGCTGGCGGGGTCCGCAGGGTTGCTGGACGCCTACGGCGAATCACCGCCGCCCCTTGGGCCGTCGTGGAATTTGTCAGGCAAAAGTCGGCGGCGGGCGCGGGGGGGAAATGAGAAGGGGCGGGACTTCCGAGGCTTCTGAGAAGTTCCTGGACTTCTGAGAGGGCTTCTGAGAAGTTCTGTCTGTATTCGAAATAGGCCAAGGAAACGTCTCAGAAGCCCCCCGGACTTCTAAGAAGTCCCGCGGCCTTCTGAGAAGGCCTTCTCCTTCTCGTTTCCCCCCTGGGCTCGTCGCCTAAAAAGAGCGAGTATCGAAGACGCCTACGGCGAGTCACCGCCGCCCCTTGTCTCTTGGAATCGCCCGTGTGGCCGAGCGTTGTGGCGAGAGCTTTGCCACGCTATCGGACCACGTGTTCGCCCAGCCGTTCTGGAAACCCTTCGGGGAGGATGGCGGGGAAGATCAGGAGGAGGAGAAGGAGGAGGATGAGGATGAGGAGGAGGAGAAGCACACGCCTTTTCACCCCCAGCAAGCGGGGGTCGGCGGATAACGCACTATTTGGGGTCCATGCTGGCTATCATTACCAACACATCCTGCTCTTGCCTGGAACTTTTCAGTATTTGATTCAGGATTCGCACTGCTGGAGTCGTGCTTTTGCGAAGGACGTCCCCGTAACATAAGTAGGACTCGCCCTCTCGCCTGAGGCTTCCTATCAACTTGTGAAGGAATCCCGATTGCATGTCCTGCCCGCCCGGCCCGCCCGATAGGTCCTCGGGCCCAACTCGCCCGTTCGGCCCCGCCCTCCTGGCCCCTCCTGCAAGGGTCCGCAGGCTCGACTGCTTGGACATCCGCCCGTTTGCCTTCGCATCCCGCCCGCCCGTTTCCGACCCGCCGGTTGGGGTCCGCCGCCTGACTCGCCCGTCAGGGTCTGCCGGCTCGATGGCTTGAGCGCCGCGAGCCGCCCGCCTCAATGAGCCGCCCGACAGCCCGACCCGCCCGAAGCGTCCGCTGGGGGCCGCCCGCCCAGCCCGCTTGCCTTGCCGTGTCGGAGTTTTATCCAGGAGGTGGCACAAAAGAAGACTACCCGAACAGGGGTCCGTCCATGAAGGAAGAGGGCGGGAGTCAGAGGGTTTTGGGGAAACATGCTGAACGACTCGCGGGCAATGAAGAGGAAGAGAGAGAGAGAGAGAGGGAGAGAGCATCATTTAAATTACCATAGGTTGTTTCTCTTTTTCCTGATGGTGGCGATTAGGAGGAGGAGGATGAGGAGGAGCAGGAGGAGGAGGAGGAGGAGGAGCAGGAGGAGGAGGAGAAGGACGAGTAGGAGGACGAGGAGGAAGATGAGGAGGTGGAGGAGGAGGAGGAGGAGGAGGAGGAGGAGGAGGGGGAGGGGGAGGAAGAGGCGGAAGAGGAGAAGGAGGAGGATGAGGAGGAGGAGGACGAGGAGGAGGTTGGAGGAGGAGGAGGAGGAGGATGAGGAGGAGGAGGAGGAGGAGGAGGAGGAGGAGGAGGAGGAGGAGCAGGAGGAGGAGAGGAGGAGGAGCAGGATAAGGAAGAGGAGGAGGAGGAGGAGGAGGAGCAGGAGGAGGAGGAGGAGGAGAAGGAGGAGGAGGAGGCGCAGGATGAGCAGGAGGAGGAGGAGGAGGAGGAGGAGGAGGAGGAGGAGGAGGAGGAGGAGGAGGAGGAGGAGGAGAGGAGGAGGAGGAGGAGGAGGAGGAGGAGGAGGAGGAGGAGGAGTGGAGGTGGAGGTGGAGGTGGAGGTGGAGTTGGAGGTGGAGGTGGAGGAGGAGGAGGGAAGACAAAGAGGAGAAGGATAAGCAGGAGGAGGAGGAGGAGGAGGAGGAGGAGGAGGAGGAGGAGGAGGAGGAGGAGTAGGAGGAGGAGGAGGAGGAGGAGGAGGAGGAGGAGGAGGGGGAGGAGGAGGAGGAGGAGGAGGAGGAGGAGGAGGAGAGGAGGAGGAGGAGGAGGGGGAGGAGGAGGCGCAGGACGAGGGGGAGGAGGAGAACCAGAATGGCCAGAGGCCTTTTGGATGCCTCCAGGAGTTTCTTCGGATGTATCTTGCGAGTTTCTGGGGGCGTCTCGGGGGCCTCTTGGCGGTCCCTGTGGCCTCTTGGAGCGTCTTGGCTCCCTCGCTGGAGCCTCTTGGGGCCTTTTGGTGATCTTTCGGGCAGGAGCCTCTTGGGGGCCTCTTGGGGCCTCCTTCGCTGGGCGCGTCGTGGGGCCCTCATGGGGCGAGGAGGAGGAGGAGGAGGAGGAGGCGGAGGAGGAGGAGGAGGAGGAGGCGGAGGAGGATGACGAGGGAGAGCAGAATGTCCAGACGCCTCTTGGATGCCTCCGGATATTCTTCGGATGTCTCTTGAGAGCTTCTTGGAGCGTCTTGAGGGCCTTTTGTCGGTCCCCGTGGCCTCTTGAAGCGTCTTGGCTCCCTCGCTGGAGCCTCTTGGTGCCTTTTGAGGATTTCTCGGGAGCCTCTTAGGGAGCCTCTTGGGGGCCTCTTGGGGCCTCCTCCGCTGGGCGCCTCGTGGGGCCCTCAAGGGGCACTCCTGGGAACGTTTAGGGCCATCTTGGGGCCATCTTGGAGAAGTTCGACGAAAGAAGGAGGGGTACTCAATTAGGCCCCCCCCCCCCCTGGAGGCCGAAATGGGGCCAACACCCGTTTAAAACCGATGTTTTTTGATTTTTCATCGAGGCCATCTTGGACGCTCCAACGCCTCGTGGAGTCTCTCGTTCAGGTTTAGGGGGAGGGGCAGGGGGAGGGGTCATGGCACCCTCCCCGCCTGCAAGCTGTCTCGCTCACTCCCACCCGCAGTCCCAACACATAAGTAGCACCCAAGCCTCAGCGCAATCAGCGGTCGTCTATGGATGGACAGCTACTGGGAAAAAAAACAAACCTCATTTGCGCGGTGCAAGCGCGAGGTGCGCCACGCGTGCCAGGCGCGCCTCACGCGCGCCCCACGCGCGCCAGGCACCCCTTGGGGTCAAGCGTGCCAGGCCCGCCTGGCCCGCCAGATGCACCACGTGCTCCACGTGCATCATGTGTGCCGCATGCACCAGCCGCGCCAAGTGCGCCACGTTTGGGGTACACGCAGAAACTACCAGGTGCGCCTGCGCTCGTGACAGCACACACCGGGGAACATGTCGGCCCCCACTGTCCTCGTCGAAAACCAGTGCACAATCGCGGCGGGGTGGCCATCATGGTGCTTGGTGGGCCTGCGCGCAGCAGGCAATATGCCCCGCCGCCCTTGTCAAACACCAATGCAAAGTGACCGCGGAGTGGCCGCGCATGATCCAGATATAGCCGCGAAGTGCACTTCGTTTGTGTTTCTTTGGCACGGATGGTGGCCCTGCGCACAGCAGGCAATATGACACCGTCCCGCCGTCCCTGACAAAAGCAAGACGAAGTGCTCGCGGGGCCCACGATCATGATCCAAGAAGTTGTCCCAAAGTGTGTTTGTATGGTTTTTCGAGTGGTACAGTGGGTGCGGGGTTCATTAGTCCTGGTTGGCTGCTGGTCCCCCGGGGGGAGGGGGTGTTCAGTGATAGGGAACAGTGATGACCCTTCTCCGAAAGGGAAACGGGGGGTCGGAAGAGGAACCTCCCTAAACCACTCACGCCCTAAAGGGCTGGTGGCATTCATTCTCGGCCCCAATATACTCGTATTGGGCTTGCCGTTGTCTAGTTTCTGTGAGAGTGGCGTTAGGACAACACTAGGCCCATGCCTCCGTTCTAATGTAAGGTGGATGGCGGCTGCCAGCTCGTCCTGTTGCCGTTCGCGGCAGTCCTCTCCCATGCGCTCTCCCACTCGGCAGCCTCAGCTTCATTTTTCCTGACGCCCCCGCGAGGATCCACACCTTCCGCCGTGAGAACGACCGCTTTTGGATCATCACGGCGCACCGCACCTCCAATCTCGTCGCGGTTCTGGGGCGGGGGAGTGAGACGGATAGGCGGATGGGCCGGAGGAGGAGGAGGAGGAGAAGGAGGAGGAGGAGGAGCAGGAGGGGGAGGAGGAGGAGGAGGAGGAGGAGGAGGAGGAGGAGGAGGAGGAGGAGGAGGAGCAGGAGGAGCAGGAGGAGATGGAGGAGGAGGAGGACGAGGAGGAGTGTGTGTGTGTGTGTGGGATGGTGATAGTGGTGATGCTATGATTTGATATGATGCGGTATGTTTTGACATGGCCTGATGTGATACGTTGTGATATGTTTTGGTTTGATTTTACACGGCTTTATATTTTACATGCGTTCATGTGATGTACCATGGTCTGGTATGATATGGGTGTGGTGATGATGACGGTGATGGTGGTGGTGGTGGTGATGACGAGGAGGCGGAGGAAGAGGAGGAGGAGAAGTTTGAGGAGGTGGAGGAGATGGAGGATGAGGAGGAGGAGGAGGAGGACGCGTGGGAGGAAGAGGAGGGATGGTGGAGGACGGAGGAGGAGGATGGGGCGACCACGATGACAGCGATAACAGCGATACCGACGATGATAACGATAACAAAGATAACAACGATCAATGCTTTTCTTCCTGGGCGAAACTTTCGGAGCGCTCGTGCGCGGCTCCTGGAGGCAGTCTGGGTGCCCCCGCTCCGCGGGGAGCGCCAGTGGCGGCTTTCCTTTCATGCGCGAGGCCGTCGTCGTCGTCGTCGTCGTCGTCGTCGTCGTCGTCGTCGATGGCGGCGGCGTCGGCGGCGGCGACCCGATGGAGGCCCGACAGCCCGCCCCGCCAGGAACCATCGCTGCGCCCTTGGTGGGCTTGCTTTCCACCGCCACCACCACAAGTAGAAGGGGGAGGGGGTCCTCCTCCTCCTCCTCCTCCTCCACCTCCTCCTCCTCCTGGGCGCACCGCGCGACCTCCACCTCCTCCTCCACCTCCTCCACCTCCTCCTCCACCTCCTCCTCCTCCTCCACCTCCTCCTCCTCCTCCTCCTCCTCCTCCTCCTCCTCCTCCACCTCCTCCACCTCCTCCTCCTCCTCTTCCTCCTCCCCCTCCTCCTGGGCGCACCGCGCGACCGCGCCAGGGCGCCACGGCGGGGGGCGCCCGGTCGCGGCCCGCGGGCCGCGCTCCGGCCAGCGCGCGGCCGGGCGAGGCCGCCCCGCCGTGCCGCGCGGGCGGCGGGCCTGGCGCTCGGCCCGCCCGTCGATCCGGG
>CAUYUJ010018430.1:123019-135519 GCA_963575745.1 Prorocentrum cordatum
GAGGGTGGAGGATGGAGGAGGAGTAGGAGGGAGAGGATGATGAGAAGGAGGAGGAGAGGAGGAGGAGGAGGCAGGAGGAGGAGGAGGAGGAGGAGGAGGAGGAGGAGGAGGAGGAGGAGGAGGAGGAATACTACTACTAGTAAGCGTAACCTTACGAATACTATGCATGCGACTAATATGCTTAGTGATGCTAAGAAGGGTAATAACACTACTAATTAGAAACAAAGGCTAGTGATAGTAAGAAACATATCAAGAATGCTAACAACACGAATAAACATAATGAGGCTAATAATACGAGGTGCAGGATGAGGACGAATAGGAACTGTGGGGGTATGGAGGTCGGATGTGGAGGGAGGGGTGGGTGAAGGGGCGATGGAGGCATGTACCATCTATGGGTATGGGGGGTAGGGAAGGGTGGGCTTGGGTTGGGGGGGTGCGAAGGGGCGAATGAAGGAAACGAGTGTCATAGAACATGTCCGAAACTTGTATCCTCCAGGGGCAGTGCGGTCACTGACCACAGAGACCAAACGCGTAGCTCGATGGCACTTCCCGCGCAGGTTGGGCACGACGCTGGGATGGTCGTGTTCAAGCTCGACTGCGAACGGCCCGCCCCAGCCCAGCGCTTCGCTCTGTCAGCATCGCTCCGACTCCCCGCCCTCCTCATGTTCGAGTATCGTTTCGGCCCTACGGCCAACCACGGTTGTTGGGATACGCCAATCCCGCACGGGCCCCTCGTGCCCGTTCGCTTGAGCCAGTACTCGCATGCGGACCCCTCGCCCAGGCCGTTGCCTGACGGCCGTATCGTGTGGCGTCCCGTGCGCCTTCCTGCTTCAAGAGGCGATGGCCTCCTACCATAGTTTTGGTGGGCCGAAGGTCAGTACAGTGTAATCGCAGTAATCGCCTTTCGGCTTTACGTTTTGACCCACTTCCTTCGAATGGCCTGTTGCCCTCGCGTAGGTTTGCGCTTCAGCCGTCCATGCGACAGTTGATTTCGCACGCACCCTTCCATACAATGTCATACCTCCTGTCTCTTCTCTCCCCGTGCCCTGTGTGATCGAAGGCGGCAGGAGGTGGAGGAGAGGGTTGGGGATGTGATGGGCCAATGTTTGTGATGGGGGGTGGGGAAGGAGGCAGGGCATGGGTAATGTTGAGGAGGTTGAAGATTGTGAGGAGATGAGAGCGACAGGCAGGAGAGAGATGGGGGAGGGGTTGGAGCTGGGGAGAGGCCAAGTTCCGTAAAGGAACAACACAAGCTGTCTCGCTGACTCCTGCCCGCCTTTCAACACATACGTACGTAGCATCGGATATTTAGCATAGGCATAGGGTGCCACCCGATTGGCAGCCACCGGCAAACACTTCTTGAAGCTTAGCGGGCTATACAGCAACGACTGCTCGGCGCTTTGCCCTGGCCGTGGAAAAGTAGGAACACGCAGTGACCCAACGACGGAGGGCGGCCGCCCTACCATCTGGAAGTTCTGTTTATTTGTAGTATTGTTAGGGCTTATGTTTTCTGGGAAGCTGAAGGGACTCCCGTCGGGGCGCAGCGAATGCGCTTATGACTGGCTATTGGACGGACTTGATTCGGCAGCATATCATGGGAGTCTTGTACACACTTGTAATTCCGTCTGTAGCGTCGACTAGCGTCGATTAGCGTCTGCGAGTCGATGAGATAGTGCCGATTTAGCGTCGGCTAGCGTCGATTAGCGTCGATTTTGCGTCGATTCGCAAAAGGCGATAAAAGGGTATGGGAGCCTCCCAAGGGCTGCCACCGAGTCTTGGGGGCACCTGCTTCAGACACCCATCAGAGGCGGGAGGGCGAGAAGTTCAAAGTCATTGAGAAGCCGTAGCTGTTCTAAAGGATCTTGCTTCCCTGGGGTATCCCTGGGAGGCTTCGGAGCCCTCGTGGCCGGTTCTGAGGGCATGCCCTGGCCTCCTGGCGGCACTTGGGGGGGCCCTGTTGGTCCAACTTGGACTACCTTGCACCATGTTGGAGGCCACCGCAGGTATCTGGAGAGCGAAAGCGGACCCTTTTGGCCCATCCGTCACGCCCATTCTAGGCCCAGTGGGGTCTGGAAGAGCTGACGTTCTGAGACACCCACGCCCAGAGGGTTGGTGGGGAATGCGCGCCAGGTGCGTCGCGTGCGCGAGCTGCGCCACGCGTGCCATGTGATCCAGGTGCGACAGATGCCTCAGGAGCGCCAGGCCAGCTCGACACGTCCGCCACGACCGCCAAGTGCGCGACGCGCGCCGAGTGCGCCAGGCGCGCCAGTGCTCTTGACATCGCGCATCGGGCAACGTGCCTTCTCTCCACCAACCCTGGCAATGACCACTGTAAAGTAACGACGGGGTGGTTTACATCGGATACAGTGTGTACACCCTCAGTCCCTGTGTATCGAAGACGCCTACGGCGAATCATCGCGGCCCCTTGTCTTTTGGAATCGCCCATGTGGCCGAGCGTTGTGGCAAGAGCTCTGCCAAGTTATCGGACCATGTGTTCCCCCAGCCGTTGTGGAAACCCTTCGAGGAACACTTGTTGGAAGATGGCGGGGAAGATCAGGAGGAGGAGGAGGAGGAGGAACAATGAGAGGGCATCTTGGGAGCCTCTGGGGGCACTCTTGGGGCCTCCTGGGAGATTCCTGTGCGCTTCTTGGAGGCATCTTGGGGGCCTCCTTCGGCCTCTTGGGGGCCTTTGGGGTGGGGGCTTCTCGGGGGGCTCCTTGGCAATCTTAGGGCATTCCTGGCCCGTCTGACGCCGTCGTGAGGAGTCACCTCTCTGGGCCGACTTATGGCCCTCTTGGACGCCATCTTGGGCGTCTTGGAGGCCTCTTGGGCCGTTCTGAGGGCGATCTTGGGACGATCTTTGGGGGCTCTTGGGCCGTCTCAGGCCATCGGAAGGTCGAAAAGAAGCAAATGCCAACATCTGTCGAACACAAACAGAACACAATGATTTTGGCCTCTTCTTGGGGGCCCCTTGGGCCGTGTTGGAGACTTCTTGGGGGCTCCGTGGGCCATCTTGGGCCGTCTTGGTGGGCTCCTGGCCCACGCCGTCGGAAGCCGTCTTGGGGCCTTCTCTGCGCCGGCTTAGGGCCCTCTTGGGTACTCCAGGGCCGTCTTGGAGGCCATCTTGGGCGTATTCGAGGCCTCCTGGGCCTTCTTGGGGCTCCTTGGGGCCGTCTTGGGGGGCCGTTCTGGGGCCATCTTGGATGCGTCTTGGTCGATCTTGTGGCGATTTTTGGGGGCTCTTGGGCCGTTTCGGGCAGTCGGAAGGCCGAAAAGAAGCAAATACCAAATTCCTTCAAAAACCGTTGAAAAATCAATGATTTGGGCCTCTTCGGGCCTTCCTGGAGGCTCTCTTGATGGCCTCTTGGGCCGTCTTGGAGACCTCTTGGGGGCCACTTGGGCCGTCTTGGGCCATCCTTGAGCCATCTTGGGCCGTCTAGATGGCCTCCTTGCCCGTCTGACGCCGTCGGAAGTTGTCTTGGGGGCCTCTCTGGGCCGACTTGGAGCCCTTCTGGGGTGCTCCAGGGCCGTCTTGGGGGCCATCTTGGGTGCGTTGGAGGCCTCTTGGGCAGTCTTGGGGCCGTCGTCGGGGCCTTTTGGCTCGTTCTGGGGCCATCTTGGAGGCCTCTTGGGCGATGGTGCGGCGATCTTTGGGGGCTCTTGGGCCGTCTCGGGCTGCCGAAAGAAAAACACGCAAATCCTGCAAAAACAGCTGGAAAATCAGTAATTTGGGCCTCTTCGGGCCTTCCTGGAGGCCCTCTTGGAGGCCTCTGAGAGGCCATCCTGGGCCGTCTTGAGGAGGTCATCCTGGGCCGTCCTGGGCCGTCCTGGAGGCTTCCTGGGCGGTCTTAGAGGCATCTTGGACCCTCTTGTGCCGTCTTGGAGGCCATCTTGGACCATCTTGGGCGAACTTGGAGGCCATCTTGGGCTATCTTGGCCCTCTTGGGAGGCATCTTGGGCCGCCTTCGTGGATTCTTCTGGACGTTGAGGTTGTTTCCGGTCCCCTCAGGGTGTTCGGCGGGACGTGCCGAAGCCCCAGAGGGAGTTCTTCGGGAAAAAACTGAAACCAAGCCAGTAGGATCCAGCACGCCGGGCACCCCTGTGGCAAGACCACAGAGGGCGGAGGATCTAACAGCCTGGCCCAAAAGAGCTCCAAAAGGACCCCCAGGAAGGCCCGGAAATGCAACATTTTTTGATTTTCGCAAGGTTGATTGCTAGATGTTTGTATGTCGCACGGAAGCCTTAACGCCAACAGGGCCCCAAGACACTAAGCCAGCGACCTCGCGCCCTCACAAAATAAACGCGCTTTCCGTCCCTATGTCAAGCAGGTGACAGAAAGAGCGAGGTACGAGTGATGTACGTATTTGGTGGGGCGAAGCCCTTAAGGGAGGGGTTCCAGAGAAGGTTACAGGCGCGCCAGGATCCGTGGTAATTGCATGGCCAGCTTTCTTCATATTATTTTTTCGAGTGAATCGGTTCCTGGGCGGCTCCCATGACCTGTTTCTTGTTTTTTTTCGAGTGGAACGGCCAGAGGGCCCCAAGACGGCCCAAGAGGACCACAAAACTGCCTAAGAGGGCACCAAGACGGCCCCAAGAGAGCCTCAGATGGCCTCCCGACGGTCCAAGAGAGCCTCCAGACGGCTCCAGAGGCCCTCCAGAGGGGCACCGAGAGGGCTCCCAGGGCCAAAAATCATGGATTTTTGCTGTCTTTTTTTGCAGGTTTTTGGGGCTTTGCTTCTTCGGGCCAAGAACGGTCCCAAACGGTCTCAGAGGGAGAGCCCCAGGAGGGCCCACGAGGCTCCCAAGAGGGCCCCAAGAGGCCCTCAAGAGAGCTCCAATACGGCCAAAGGCCTCCAGGACGCCCCAAAGACGGCTCAAAATGGCCCCAAGACGGCCTCCAATAGCACCAAAAGGATTCCCGAAGGGCTCCATAATAAGGCCCCAAGAAGACCCCGACAGGGCCCAATATACGTTCAAGCACACCATGGCTCCCATCAGCGAACAGTGACGTAACACGCTGTTGTCACCAAGGCTACCCAGAGCGCGGTGACGTAAAGAGCTCGTCACACCAAAGCTCCTAAGAGCGAGCGGCATCGTAACAGTCTCTGAACACCAGGGCTCCCAACGGAGAGCGGCGACGTAACATGCTCTTCACGCCAAGCTTCCCAAGAGCGAAGGGTGCCATGAGCCCCCTCGGGCAAGTTCCTGAGGCGCTCTTTCCGTTTCCGTGCCGTCCAGATAATGGAAAGGGCGAGGCATGAGTGATGACGTTCTAGTGTGGGGCGAAGCCCTTATAGGGAGGGGTTCAGGGGAGGTTCCAGGGGGGAACGTTTGAGTGTTAATGGCCGCAGGGGGACCGTTTCCTTTTGTGTTTTTTTGAGTGAAGCGGCTCGCGGGCGCCTTCCATGGTCCGTTTCCTGGTATTTTTTCGAGTAAAGCGGCTCAAGGGCCCAGCGACGGCCCGAGAGGGCCCCAAAATAGTCCATGAGGACACCAAGATGGTCCCAAGAAAGCCCCAGATGGCCTCCCGACGGTCCAAGAGAGCCAGACGGCTCCAGAGGCCCTCCAGAGGGCCACCGAGAGGGCCCCCAGGGGCAAAAAACATGGATTTTTGTTGTCGTTTTTGCAGGGTTTTGGGGCTTCTGCTTTTTCGGGCCAAGAACGGTCCCAAACGGCCTCAGAGGCTCCAAAGATCGTCCCAAGACGGCCCACGAGGCCCGCAAAAGGGCCCGAAAACGGTCCCAGAGGAACACAAGACGGTCCCAGAGGGGCCTAAAATGGTCCAAGAGGGCCCCAGACAGAGCCCCAAGACTGCCAAAGGCTTCCAAGACGCCCCAAATTGGCCCCAAGGCGGCCCAAGATTGGCCCACAAGGGTTCCAAAAGAGCTCCACACGGCCCCCCAGAAAACCCCCAACAGGCCCAAGAGACGTTCCAGAACACCATGGCTCCCATCAGCGAGCGGGGACGTAACAAGCTCTTGACACCAAGGCTCCCCAGAGCGCGGTGACGTAAAGAGCTCGTCACACCAAGGCTCCTAAGAGCGAGCGGCAACGTAACAGTCTCTGAACACCAGGGCTCCCAACGGAGAGCGGCGACGTAACAAGCTCTTCACACCAAGGCTCCCAAGAGCGAAGGGTGCCATGAGCCCTCTCAGGCAAGTTCCTGAGGCGCTCTTTCCGTTTCTGTGCCGGCCCAGGTGACGGAAAGAGCGAGGTACGAGCGAGAGACGTTTCGCAGGGGGCGAAGCCCTTATAGGGAGGGGTTCAGGGGGGAGGGGACAAGCCCAAAGAGATTGGATCTAATGGCCGCCGGGGACCGGTTCCCTGATATTTTTTTCGAGTGAAGCGGCTCCTGGGGCGCTCCCATGGCCTGTTTCTTCGTATTTGTTCGGGTGAACCAGCCAGAGGGCTCCAAGACGGTTTCAGAGGGCCCCAAGACGGCCCCAATAGAGCTTCAGATGACCTCCAGACGGTCCAAGAGAGTCGAGACGGCTCCAGAGGCCCTCAAGAGGGCTCCCGAGAGGGCCTCAGGAGGCTAACAACAGAGCGAAGAGGGCCCCCAGACGGCCCAAGAGGGCCCAAGAGGGCCCCCAGACGGCCCCAAGAGAGCCGCAAGAGGGCCCCAAGAGGCTTCCAAGCGGGCCCGAAGAGGCGGTACGGGGTTTGGGCTGCTTGGGTGTAGGGACTGGGCTGGCCCAAAGACGGCCCGAGAGTCCCAAAACGGTCCAAAAGGGCCCCCAATAGGTTCCCAAGAAGCCCCAGAGACGCTAAGGAACACCATGGTTCCCTACAGCGAGCGGTGACGCAACAAGCTCTGACCACCAAGGCTCCCCAGAGTGCGGTGACGTAAACAACTCTCAACACCAAGGCTCCCAGGAGCGAGCGGCAACGTAAAAGTCTTTGAACACCAGGGCTCCTAACAGAGAGTGGTGACGTAACAAGCTCTTACCACCAAGGCTCCCAAGAGCGAAGGGTGCCAGGAGCCCTCTCGGGCAAGTTCCTGGTCCGCTCTTTCCGTTTCCGTGCTGGTCCAGGCCCTCGGCCCATCCCGCCACCGTGCCTGGGTTGTGGGTCAGAGTTCTCAAGGGTGCCTCTTGCGGTGTCTTCGGAGCGCTCTCCGGGGCCTCTCGGGGGCAGTTTTGTGGCCTCTCGGGAACCTTTTGGGGGCCTTTTTGCGGCCTCTTGGAGTCCTTACGGGGCCTCTTGGGGGCCTCTTGGGACCTCTTAAGGCCTCCTGGGGAACCCTCTGGGGCCGAGTGCTCCACATGTTCGCTCGGGTTCCCCATCTGGCGTCCCTCTTGGAGCCATCTTTGAGCCCTCTGTGGCCGTCTTGGGCGCCTCTTGGGCCGTTTGGGGGCCCTCTTGGGCCGTCTTGTGGCCCTCGTGGGGGCCTCTGGGGCCGTCTTGGGGCGATCTTTGGGGCGTCTCGGGCCGTCTTGGCTCATCGTGGACCGTCTTGGGGTACTCTTCGGGCCCTCTTGGTCCATCTGGGGGCCCTCTTGGCTCCGAAAAAGTCAAGTTGGGAGCGGCGCCAAGCGGCGCCAAGCCACGAGAGATTTGCCCCTTAGACTCAGGATTGAGGACTGAGGCTCAGAGGATTAGGGAAAGAACCCGAGGACACGCCCACTCCGTGTCCAGAGGCACGGTGGCGGACTTCTTTTTGGCAATGGATGTGGGCTGGCACGCGGTGGACAATTGGCTCACCATCATCCCCGTCGAAAGCCGATGCATGGTGATGGCTGGATGCCTGTTTTTTTTGACACAGGTTGGTGGGAGGTTCGGTTGGAGCATTGTTTCGGGTCCGCGGCCACTCGAAACGGGGAAGGGGCGTTTGTTACGGAGGAGCACTGATGGTGTTTTGGATGGGAGTCTCCCCCCCAGAACCCTCTCAGCGCCTTCCACCTCCCTCCCTCCTCCATCCATCCCTGCCTCCCGCCCCTTCCCCCCTGTAAGCTTAGTATGTATAGCAATGTATTGGTCAGAGAACAGCGCACTGCAATGTACGGATAGATCTCGTTGGAAGCCTGCTGTCGCTACTACCTAGCAGCTCGCCGTCGAAACACAAACCACGTTGCTAGCTCACGAACGACAGACGGGCGATGAAGTGGCATGCAGAACGTTTGGTTTTGCCCCGCTGGTTGACGGTGTAGTGTTGGCAGCAGCTCGAGTAACCCTGCTTTTTGACGCTGCCTGCTGCAACCGCGACTCCGCGGCCTGCCTCTGGCTGCAGGCCGTCTGTCAGAGCGTGAATTACCTACCCCGCTTTCGCTTCCAGGCAAAACCAAGTCATACCACGCGCCTCCTCGTCAAGCGGCCTGACCAGTACAGGCCGTAGTTTGGCATCGTTTGGTATCTCTTGGAAGCGAGGGTGGTCAAAAGCGAGGTAGGTTTGTTTGCCCCCTAGTCTGGGCTAGACCGCGAACGTGTGCAAGGCAAGGCGCGCGAAGCAAAGCCCACGGACGGGGCCGGGATGCGAGCGGATCCCCCCCTCCGCGCCCCGCCGTCAGGGGCGGGAGGCCGCGCCGGGGGGGGTGGCGGTTCTGGCCTCGGGAGCGGGCTCCCGGTGCAGAGGCCCCCCCGTGATGCCGCTCTCGTGGTGCACCTCCTGCCCCTTCCCGTCGTCGCCGTCGTCGTCGTCGTCGTCGTCGTCGTCGTCGTCGTCGTCGTCGTTTCTGGCCCGCTTCACGCCCACTGCGCGTGCGCGCGAGTCCCTCAGGGGCTCAGCTGCTCAGCTGGTCCTCGAGGCCTCTCGGAGCCGTCCGCGTGCGGCCTCCCTCCCCCTCCCCTCTCCCTCCCCTCCCCCTCGCCTCCCCTCCCCTCCCCTCCCCTGCTCTCCCTCCCCTGCCTCCCCTCCCGTCCTGGCTTGGGGGTTGGGCCCCTGTCCGACCGCGCCGCGGCAGCAACTCTGCGGGGCCACTCGCGCCTCTGGAGCGCGCGGCCTCCCTTCGGAGAGCCGACCGCGAGCGCTCCCGGGAGAGTGAAGCTGGAGGAGGGGGGAGGGCGCCAGGAGAGAACCGTAGGGGGGGTGGGCCTGCCCTCCTCCCGCTCGGGCGACGACATCTGTACACATTCGCTGCTGCCTGGCCTGGCCCGTCCTGAACCCAGGAGCTGTGTACTACGCCCTCCTGGCCAAGCCGGGATGGCGTGGCGTATATACACCGCTGCCGGGGTCAGGATGGGCCTGGCCAGGGAGCAGTGGACATGGATTAGATTTCGCCGCCCTCCTTCCGCCTCCCGCCTTCCGCCTCCCGCCTTCCGCCTCCCGCCTTCCGCCTCCCGCCTCCCTCCCCACCCACTCTGCCCCCCTTCCCCCTTCCGCCCGCCTCCCCCGGGGGAGGGCCCTGCGGGGGTGCGCCCCCGGGCGGGGGAGCCCCCCCCCCCCCCCCCCCCTTGGCGCGGAGCGGGCGGAACGCTGGCACGGAGGCCCCTCTGCATGGCCCACAGCGAGCAGCGGTTCCTCCTTCTTCTCGTCCTCGTCCTCGTCCTCGTCCTCCTCCTCCTCCTCCTCCTCCTTCTCGTCCTCCTCCTCTTCCTCCTCCTCCTCCTGCCGAAGGCCCCTCTGCATGGCTCACGGCAACCAGCTATTCATGGTGCAGGAGAGGGATGTGCATGCCGGGCGGCTCAGCGTTCGCCCGGCGGAGCGCCCAGGAAGGGGGCTGGGAGCGGCGGGGAGGGGGCGGGACAAGCTAGGTGAGCTCGCGTCATACCTGACGTCCTACCTCTCCCTCCCATCCCTTACCATGGCGTAGATCTCCTCTCTATTTGCACAGCCGGATGTCGAGCAGGGCAATGATCGCGAGAGGGTACGCGATGCGTGGTAGAGCACGGTATGGCATGGCATGCCATAGCATGGCGTGGCATTGCGCAGCGAAGCATTGCATCACAAAGCATTGCAATGCACAGCATGGCATTGCACAGCGGCGCAGAACACAACACCGCACAGCATGTCATGGCATAGCGCCAGGTTCTTTGGAGGGTAAGTGGAACGTCTTTGACAGGTCTGGGCCAGTCTGGAGTCATGGCTCCATGTCTGGCTCCTTGGGCTCCCCGAAACGCTCCACAAGGCGGGGCTGATGGAGAGCACCCGCTGGCTCTGCTTCCAACGTCGCCTTCTCAAAGCAGAAACAGGGCTCCCGCTTGATACTTCTTGAAAACGGCGACGCCCCCAAGTGTGGGGGGTCCATGCGGCCCAAAAATCAACGAATCGACACCGAATGTGGAATCACTTCCGATGGTTTTTTCGGGGGGCCATTTCTTAGATTTTCGGGCCTATTTGGAAGGCCAGCGCTGCAGCGGGAGCGCGATTCGGAACGAGCGGAAGCGCGGAAATGAGGCCAGCGCTGCAGCAGGAGCACGATTCGGAACGGGCGGAAGCGCGAAAATGAGGCCAGCGCTTCGTCGGGAGCAACATTTTGAAACAACCTAAGCAAAAACCAGTTTTCCGGGGTTCCTGTGTATACAAAACAGCACGCGGAGGGAGGCCCGATATCTCCTGGACGTCATCAGGGGAGAGAGGAGAGTAGTATTCATATTGTGTAATTGTGAAGGAGGGGTGGAGGAGGGGAGGAGGGAGGATGGGGAGGCAGGCAGGTGAGGAAGGACGAGGGATATATATATATATATATATATATATGTATACACATTTCGAAATATATATAGATAATTGCAGTTCGTATTTTACTTATACATGTACGTACATTTACATATAGAGAGTGGTGGGCTATGGGACAAAGTCGTATGCAAGGGTTCTGAGTGTCTTCACTGCTGAGCTTAGCTAATATTCAGAAGCTTCGGCCGGGCAGCCTCCGCGCAGGATTGACATGGGCACGGGTTTTACACGATCACTCTTTGCAAGCGTGTGCAGCTTCAAGCATAGCTGCGCAAGCTGGGCTCGTGCCGGCCTAATTACAGCAGCGCTCGGTAGAGACGCGCTGTTCAGACATAACTCTGTTTAAGTCGGGCATGTCCCTCTAGAGGAGGAATGTTCATGAATAGAGAAGCAATAGTCAGGTGACGATTTTTCGTACTCTTGGCTACTGTTACTATTTTCCATTTTCTGTTGATATTCGCCCGTAGGAGGACATCCCCGACCTACAACTATGTTTTCGGATTGTCCATGTGCAAGAACTGTTGTACTCAGCCCTGTGCTGTTTAGCCGATGCGTCGTGCGTCGCGTCACCAATTACCGACAGCCTGACGGCTTGCCTGCCCTACGTAATCTACCGTGGGCGTGGCGGCCTAGCACCCATCAATCGTTCGAATAATCGCGTAAGGTTGTGCGCTTCGTGCGAACGCTCATTCCTGATGCCCCTATCAGCTGCCGAGTTTTGTATACATCGTCAGGGCATTTCGCCGTCGCTGCTGGGTCAGCGATCTCAGTGTCTGCAGTGTCCTCCCTCTCCCCTTCTGTCTTGATTGTGCTCGCGAGGGCTTTCGTGCTTGCGCCGTCCACACGGGCTGGCCTACACATGCGCGAGTTGTTGTCTTTGTGCGCCGCTCCTCTCCTCCTTCCTCCTCCTCTCCTCATTCCTTGGGAGTCTTGGTGTGAGCTTGTTGGTCGCTCTGCCCTGTCCCAGCTGCGACGGCTCAGACTGCCACTGAGTTCTTCCCAGCGCGCTGCGATGTTTTGCCTCGACTTGCAACTTGCAAAGCACGTGCGTCGTTTACCTCGCTTGTTCGTGTATCGCTCGTATGGGATAGCCCCCCTCTCAGGCGCAGCGGATCTCTCGATCTGCTATTCTGAAGGCCATGCGGCCGGTGCCGCCGACACTGTACGCGTTGAGGACATGTAGATGGAGAAAGGCTTGGCAGACACTGCTTCAAGACCAACGACATCAGCGCTACACCCTATCATCGCTTTTAAGGCCTCTACGACACACGTAATGACATGTACAAAGCCGAATGTATCGAGGGCGCGCGCGAAGTTAAAATTGATGATCGTCCCGAGGGTCCACACGGCGGGCAGGACCCACCACAACTATTACGTGACGGATATTATCACGCTCCCGATACATACATGCTACTTGAAACTTACCCATAGGATGCGGCAACAGGTTTCCAGTATTACATGCCGTGGGATCCAGATAATGAAGACGACGTCACGCTGGGCATAGATTGCAGTACCTACCATTGGCACATGTCCAGCAGTACGACCTGCCTCTCTCTGGAGGGGTACGCGCATCTCAATATATGCAACATGGGCCATAGTGATCGCGATCTGACCAGCGAGTGTAAACTACAGTGCCAACCTGCCCTCATGGGTGGTACCAGATACTTCGCGTTTCTGATCGACCAGCACGACAATCCGATCACGCAGGAATGCTAGAGTGCCAGTGGCTTACCTTCTCCGACGGACAACAAGCGCCGCCCACAACGGTTCTCTACGGGCAATCGAAGCGTGCGCGTGGGTGCTCCCTGGAGGAGGACGACTATGCCTCAGGATACCCGTGCGCCAACATTGGGCGCGCTCTCAGAGTCATACTCGGGTACATCGTTACTGA
>CAUYUJ010018430.1:140519-148019 GCA_963575745.1 Prorocentrum cordatum
CGAGTCCGCGCAATCCTCCCACGGCGGAGGACGAAGGAGTGGGAGGGGGGAGGATCGGGGTTGACAGACCTCCTACCCTGACGCGTCGATTAGCGAATTGGCCGTTTTCGGTTCGCGAGAGGGCGTCGCGGCCGTCATTTTTGCGGGTCCAGGTCCGTCGGCTTCGGTCCCAGGCCGTTTTCACTAAAGGGTGGTTTACTAAAGGGAGGTTTGTCCACCGCCGAGAGGAGGGGTGAAGGACGGGGCCACGAGCTTCGCTCATAGTTTGCCCAACGCAGACAGGGGGGAAGGAGTGGCAGGAGGTCGGTCGGGAGCCGATCGCACAGAGGTTTGTAACGAACGCAGGGGGCAAAACAGCTGCGAACCGTGGCGGCACCAGAGCTTCGGCGCTTTCCCCGAGGGGAGCCCGTTGCTCTTGGGGGGGGGGAGGGGGCGGGCAGGTGGCGGCATTCGTGTCCCGTTACACGAAACGGACCGCCCATCCCCAGCCACTGGGGCAACGACAGGGGGGGATAAGCATAGGGGGGGTGCATCGACCCCAGTGATCGCCGACAGGGGCCCAGTAGCTCCAACCTGTCCAGGAATGTGCGGATTCACCAGCAGTGTCCTATCGCCGATCTATCGGCGATGTATCGCCGATTCCAGGTCGATGCGTCCCCCCTGTGCCAGTACCCCCCCTTACGTTGCCCTTGTACTACCACCCAGGCAGAGGCGAGGAAGAGGAAGATGCCAACCACGAATGGGGGGAGGAGGACCAGCAGGATGGCCCAGGGGATCGCGCGAGGGAGTAATTAGTTGATCTGTTTCTTCGTTTTCTTCGTTTTCTCCTTTTTCTTCTTCTTCTTCTCCTTCTTCTCCTTCTTCTTCTTCGTCTTTTCATTCTTTTTTGCCGGCTGTGAGTTCGCGAGAAGGGTCACGTCCATGAGAGGGGCCCGCCGGTGTGGAGAGCGGCTGGGGCTCAGAGCAAGAGCAGGCCCCCTCGTCCACCTCTTCCCCGCCCCCCCTCTCCTCCTCTCGCTTCTCCTCGTCGTTCTCCTTCTCCCCTTCCTCCCCGTCCACCTCTTCCCCGCCCCCCCTCTCCTCCTCTCGCTTCTCCTCGTCGTTCTCCTTCTCCCCTTCCTCCCCGTCCGCCTCGTTCTCCTCGGCCTCTCCCTGCTCTCCGGCCGTGGCCGTGAGCTGCTGCTCTTGCCGCCTGCGCCATTCGCCTCGCGACCTCCCTGGGCTCAGCGCGCGCGCTCATCCGGCGACCCAGGCCATCGACCTCGACAAGGGCCTCAAAGGGAACCAGCTGGGCAACTGCCGCCGGCCGCCGAACGCCATGGTGTCGGGCATGAAGTCCCTGCAGTACAACGGCTTCAACTCCACGGAGACGCGGTGGCGACCGTCGCCCCGCCCCTGCCGGGGGATGGGCGCGGGTCGGGAGAGGCGGGCGGGGGGCCGGCGCTGCACGGAGCGCGTCGGCGCCTGGCGCGAGAGGGCGTGCCATGCTTGCAGCGCGCCCCGATGCACCTCTGGACTCCTCCTCCTCCTCCTCCTCCTCCTCCTCCTCCTCCTCCTCAGCCATGCACAGACACAAAGAATCGCCGATGCCCAGGAAAGCATATGGGGACAGTGTGGGAGGTGGGGCGGTCTCGAGGCCGAGGCCCGCGGTGGTGGGCGCGGCGGGGCCAGAAGTCTGAGTCTCGAAGGTATGCAAAATCATGGGGGATTTTGGGATTTGCGCTTCTTTATCAGAAGAGGAAAAGGTACCCATACCTCTACCCTTCCCTTGCTTTTCCATCCTGGAACCTCCTGGAGGCCTGGCCGTCACCGCTGAGTTCGCTTCGAAGTTCTGGTCAGAACGCACCCCAGGGGAGGTCCGGGGAGTAGCGGTATCAGTACCTTTTTGCCTCTCCAATTTTCAGGAGGGGAAAAAACACACAGACACAATTAATCGGCGATTCCCAGAAAATATGGGAAAATATGGGAAGTGGGGGGGAAGACAAAAACCCAGAAAATATGGGAAAATATGGGGATTTCTTTTTGCCTCTCCAATTTATTTGAATGAACGCCCCTGAGGGTGCAGACCCCCGCCCCACCATCTTTGGAACCCGGAGGCGCTGACTGTGGTGCTGGTGCTGCTGCTCGGGCTGTTGGTAGTGCTGCTGCTGCTGGTGCTGGCGCTTTTGCTGCTGGTGTTGGTGCTGTTGATGCTTGTGCTTTTGGTGCCGTTTCTGCTGTCAGGGGTCGCGCCTATTTATGCAATCGCTTGGCCCATTCCGCCGGCCCGTATTGTGCCATCGCAGGCGTTTGCCTGCGCGTTCGTGGCCTCTCGGAGGCCCTTTTAGGGCCTCTTGGGGCCGAGAGCTTGGAATTTCCATTCAGGTTTCCCCTGTGGGTCCACTCTTGGGGCCGTCCTGGAGTGCTCTTCAGCCGTCTAGGAGGCGTCTTGGGCCGTCTTGGAGCCCTCTAAGTCCGTTCTGGGGCCCCCTCTTGGGCAGTCTAGGGGCGATCTCGGAGGCCTCTTGGGCTGTCTTGGAGCGTCGGGAAGCAGAAATGGCGAGAACGCCCAAATCCATCAATAACCGAAGGTAAATCTATTGATTTAGCCTCTTGGGGCCCTCTGGGGAGTGCTCTTCTTGGAGGCCTCTTGGGCCGTCTGGGGGCCATCTTGGGCGTCCTGAAGCGATCTTGTCGTCTCCCGGAGGCCTCTAGGACAATCTGGAGGGCCTCTTGGGGGCCTCTATGCCGCTCTTGGGGCTCTTGAGAGGCCCTGAGGGCGGTGCCCAGGAGCAGAACCATCTCCGATTGGAACTTGCCAGGGACCTGCCCGGGACCTGCTCGGGGTACTTTTCGGCCGCGGACCCCCAGGGACCGCCCCGCGCGCGCGAAATAGAAATACTTTTCAATCGGGCCTGTCTCTCTACAGGAGGAATATTAAGAAATAGTCGAAAAATAGTCGGGTGACTATTTTTTGAGTATTTTTTGAAGATTTGTTGGGCATTTTTTGACTACATTTTATGTTCCGCCCACAATCCCCCTGTAGGGGGACATGCCCGACCTAAAAATACTGTTTACCAGTTGCCGGAGACTTTGGCAGCACGCCTCTGGCCCGTTGGGCTGGCGAAGTCGTGTGTCCCTGGGCACCTTCATAGAGATTCGGGATCCCGCTAAAGTCGGAGGTTGATAGACCTCCTACCCTGACACGTCGATTAAGGAATTGGCCGTTTTCGATTCGCGAGAGGGCGTCGCGGCCGTCATTTTTGCGGGTCCAGGTCCGTCGGTTTCGGTCCGAGGTCGTTTTCACTAAGGGGAGGTCTACTAAAGGGAGGTTTGTCCACCGCCGATAAAAGGGGTGTGTGCCCTGGTGTGTGTGTGTGTGTGCGAGAGAGAGAGAGAGAGAGAGAGAGAGAATTTGAGTGTTTTTTTGCACCGGGCTGCCCAAAACAGGTGCCCCCCAGCCTCCGGCAGCTCCCGAGAGTTGCCGACAGGTGGGGCATGCGGGGGGCATCTGTCTGCGGCAGTTCAGTGCACCAGCGGAACGAACCCATGCCCCCCCTCAGGGCCACCCCTAGGGGAGCGAAAAATTACATAGACATAAAAACTCGGAGAACCGAGCGGATTTCTTTGCTACGCGCTGGACCTTTCCCTTCCTGGCGCGCGGAGCGCGCCAGGGCCGGCGCCAGAGGCGCCGCCAGGGGGGTCCATCGTAGATCCGAGAAATCCGCGCTGTCCTCCGAGTTTTTTAGGTTTGTGTCATTCTTCGCTCCCCTAACCTCTCCTTGTGGTGGATCCCGAGAGCTTCATTAGCCCCCCCCTGCTGCTGCTGCTGCTGCTGCTGCTGCTGCTGCTGCTGCTGCTGCTGCTGCTCCCCCGTGGAACGCCCAGGTAGGGCGGGGCACTCGCCCGAGTAGTGGCCGGCAGCCTCGGCCTGCGCTTCTCCGTGGGCTCGAGCGAGTCGGATGTTTCTCTCGACGTTTCGCGCACAGTCCAACCGCCTATCACTGAGCGCGTTCGACTACTCGCAAAGTGCCTACTCGCAAACTCTCGAGAAACGCATGCCTGCTTTGGTGTGATTTCTCGTAGATCCCCCGCGGCGGATCCAGGCCAATTGCGAGTAGGTACTTTGCGAGAAGTGGAACACGCTCGTCTAGCATAGTAATCGGGTAACGAACAATGACATAAACACAACCACTCGGAGGTCCGCGCGGCTGGAGCCCCCTGGCGGCGCCTCCGCCGCCGCCCCTGGCGCGCTCCGCGTGCCATGGAGGGGGGTCCAGCGCCGATCCGAGAAATCCGCGCGCATCTCCGAGTTTTTACGTTTATGTCATTCTTCGTTCCCCTAATAGTAACGATCCTTCCCAAGGGTGCCCTTACATCCTTGCCTCCTCGGTCCATCCTTGGCCGCTTGCGCTGGCCGCGCCACGCTCGCAGAGTGTCGACATGGCCTTCGAGGCCCTTGCATCCTTCCCGCGCATCCTTATGAGACAGGTTGACAGTATCCCTGCGAGCTCATCCAGTAATGATGCCCGGGCGACTTGCATTGATCAGGGAAGTGCGGGAACGCGCAGTGGAACAAAGAGAGGGGGGCAGCTGCCAGACAAAAGATCAGGATCTGCCTGAGCAGGCTCAGGAGTCGGCCATGAATGTCTTCGCGGATCTTTCGATACGGGAGCCTCTTGTCGGCTGCGAGCCAGCAGGGGAAGTGAGGAGGTTTCTGTAACTCGGGGAAGGCTCAGACAATGTCTTTGAAGGCCGGAGGCCTTCCGAGCGTTCTGAGAAGTTCCGCCCAGTCTGATTTCCCCACTAGGCTCGCCGCCAATCTTGGCATCTTGCCAGAGCCATCTTGGGACTCCGCCGATGCAGTCTTTGGATGCCTTTGGGGCCCTCCTGGGGCCCTCTTGGGGCCCCCTTGGAGGACACGGAGTCCTCTTGGAGCCATCTTGGGTTTTCTTTGGGTCCTCTTGGGGGGCTCGGGCGCCCTCTTTGGGGCCATCTTTCGGCGGCGAGCGAGGCGGGGAAGTGAGAAGGAGAAGGTCTTCTCAGAAGGTGGCGTCACTTGTCAGAAGCCCTCGCGCTTTCTGAGAAGTTTCCGGGGAAGGCTGAGAACACTTCTAAGAAGGCTTGAACATTTCCGAGCCTTCTGAGAAGGTCCGCCCCTTCTCACTTTCCTTCCGGGCTCGCCGCCAATGCAATGGAGGGTATCGATCAAAGAAGGGGGGATCCCCCAAATGCGCTGCCCCACTAGAGCCCCTAATATCGCCTCCTGGGCCCTTTGGGGCGCTCTGGGGGCCCTCTTCGGCGCCCTTGGCGCCGTCTTGGAGCTCTCTCGGGCCCCTCTTGGGCCATCTTGGAGCCACCTTGAGGCCCCAAGAGCTCATCGGAAGCGAGACGGCGAGAAGGGGGAAAACATAAATTTCCCGTAACTTGTGGACGGATTTTGACCTTTTGGGGTCATCCTTGGGAGGCTCCTTGGTCACTTGGAGCTGTGTTGGGGCCTCTCGGAGCGGAAGCTATCCTGAGCGATCTCCTCTATCTTGAGCTACTTTGGAGTTCACTTTGAGCGCTCTGGGGCCTCCCTCTGTGTCCCTCCTCGGCTCACTCCGACCAGCCCTCCCTCTACACAAGCAGGGAGGAGGATGCGCTCTGAACCACCTGCGCCCGAAAGGGCTAGTGGGCCTCCTGCCCTGCGCCCTGAATGGGCTGCTGCGTCTGCTGCGGCAGAATTTCCATACAGTATTCTCGGTCGCTTTGGCTGCCATCGTTGTGGCGATCCGCCCCATGGCCATTTGATTGGTTAACGCTGGGGGCACCTCGGGCCAGGGGCACCTCCGGCAGCACCCGATGGAGGCGGGGGTTCTGGCTTCGTGGGGCCCTGGGCCAGGGCCCCCGCGGTTCCACATGTCCTGCGTCTCGGGCAGACAGCCGGGACGTTTTTTTTTTTTTCGTGTTGTCCTTTTGTGGACTTTGCGCGCCAGGGAAGGGGGCAGCGCCGATCCGAGACATCCGCGCAGACCTCGGAAAGTTCGTGTCTATATTTTTGTTGTTGTTGTTGTTGTTGTTGTTGTGGTGATTGTTGTTGTCGTCGTCGTCGTTGCTGTTGTTGTTGCTGCTGCTGCTGCTGCTAATGTTGTTGTTGTTGTTGTTGTTGTTGTTGTTGTTGTTGTTGTTGTTGTTGTTGTTGTTGTTGTTGTTGTTGTGGTTGTTGATTTTGTCGTCGTCGTCGGCGTCGTCGTCGTCGTCGTTGTTGTTGTTGTTGTTGTTGTTGTTGTTGTTGTTGTTGTTGTTGAATATTATTCCTTCTAAAGAATTATTATTGTTGGGACCCCTGGTGCGCGACCTCTGCGCCGCGCCTAGGCCGCAGCTACATTTTCATCATTTTTTCGTGAAAGCTCAGAAAAGTGGATTGGTACCGGATCCGGTTTTTTGTTGACGCTCGTTTTCCCTTGCAAAAAACAATAGAAAATGAAAATTCTTGTTCTTACTTGATCAAATTGCAAGAATCCCTTGCAAAAAATAAGGTAAAGTGGACATTCGTGCGCGCAAGACGAAATCCTTCCAAAACCTTAGGTTTCGTAACGATTTTAACATAAAAACATCAAAAACCCAATGGTTTTTTAAGAAAAAAATGTCAAAATGTCCTTCCGCGCGCGCTGTCCGAATCCCACAAAACCAATGGTTTTTCAACATTTATGTTACATGAGCTCGCGCGAGCTACTTTTTCTTGTTCTAACATAATCAAATTTCAATAATCCCTTGCAAAAAATAAGGTAAAGTGGACATTCGCGCGCGCAAGACGAAATCCTTCCAGAACCTTAGGTTTCGTAACGATTTCAACATAAAAACATCAAAAACCCAATGGTTTTTCAAAAAAAAATGTCCAAATTTCATCCCGCGCGCGCTGTCCGACTCCCACAAAACCAATGGTTTTTCAACATTTATGTTACATAAGCTCGCGCGAGCTACTTTTTCTTGTTCTTACATAATCAAATTTCAACATCCCTTGCAAAAAAAAGTAAAGTGGACATTCGCGCGCGCAAGACCAACAAAAAACACGACGATCTCAGGAACTTGCCCCAAAAATGTGACCAACTCCGCTCTCTCTGTCTCTCTCTCTGTCTGCTCTCTGTCTCTCTCTCTGTCTGTCTGTGTCATGTATTGTATGTCACAATTGCAGGATGCTGGGCACACGCGCGCCCCGAATAAGTGACCAAGTTCTGTGGGTGTGTACCCCACGCCAGTGTAGTAGCCACGGTCGTCCGCACGCCACGAAGTGAAGTGTCCCAACGTCATAGGGCGGGAAGCTGGGTTTGGGTGGTCGCGAAGAGTCGTTTGGATATTTGGTAGAGCTTGAACTGCCCCCCCACGAAGTGGGGGTATTGTCTCGCGTCGCATGAAAACCCTGGCACTGGTGAGAACACTGAGCGTTCGGGTAAAATGATTGTTGTTGTTGTTGTTGTTGTTGTTGTTGTTGTTGTTGGTGTTCGGTAAGGCGTTGACACCGGCCCTGGCTTGTTGTTG
>CAUYUJ010018430.1:153019-190519 GCA_963575745.1 Prorocentrum cordatum
CAGCACCCCCTGGGATTGTCCCAGGTCTTGTTGGCCGAGCACTTGTAGTACATGTTGAACGTGAAGCCCTTGCCACGGTAGAACTGGTCCGTGTAGTCGCCCATGCGTCGGTAGGCCTCCTGCGTCGCGGTGTTGCCCTGGCACTCCTCCTCCCAGGCACGTTTGTGTCCCAGGTGTGCGTCCGCGACCCCCGAGGCTTCCAGGAGGCCCTTCTTCAGTCTTCCCACATCATCCTCTGCCTCCTCGTTCAGCGCGTCGAGCCTCTTCTGGGCCCCGTCCTGCGCCTCTGTGCCCCTCACCATGTCCTCCTTCTTCTCCAGGATGGGCCCCAGGCCTCCCAGCATGTGGGTGCGCATGGTCTCGAAATTGAGGACGCCATAGGCCCGCGCCATACGCTTCAGCGATTTCTTGGAGAGGCCGAGCCGCAGCAGGGGCTCTTCTGTGACCTCCTCCACGGTCTTGACGTCGGTCAGCTGGTGCTCCTGGTCCTCAGCATCGTTGTCGGGCTGGGGGTCGCTCTCCTCGCCACGGGGAGGTCCATCCTCGAGGGGTCGGGGTGGCGCGCGGGGCGGCCCCGGCACCGCCCCCCTCCATCGCCATCGGACGACCGACCTCCTCCGCCACCGTTTCCGTGGCTGGGGGGGCGCCCGTGCTCTCGGGATCGATGCCCACCCCTACGCCCTCCGTTGACCTCCGCAGGGCAAGCAAGCCCTCCTCGGAGAGCGCGAATCCCACCAGCACGTCCATGCCCTCCTTGATGTGGTCGAAGCTCGCACGGAACTTCGCCACTCGCTTGGCGGCGTGGTCGATGGACCCTGCGCCCTTGTTCAGGCGCGCTGCGCGCGTCACGGCCTCCTGCTCGGTGATGTTCTGCGTCGTCGCCACGCAGGGCGAGCACGTGTACAGCTTGTGCTGTCCCTGTGTGCCCCTCGGCAGCGCGGGGTATTTCTGGTTGCGCTCTGAAGCCTCAGCGTAGCGGCGCATCTCCCCGCAACTGAGCTCGTCCACGTACTCCACCATCATGATCTTCCAGTCGTCCAGCTCTGTGCACACCCGACACCAGCCCAGGCGCTGCGGCGGGGCCCAGTACGCACCCATGCAGTGGACGTAGCCCGCCTCGGCGTAGTCCTCCTCCGCCATCATCTCGGCGTCCTCGATCGCGGCAGGTGTGCCGCCGCTCGGCGGGGGGGCCTGGCCGTAGACGGCCTTGTTGCTGCGTCGGCGGTGGCGTTTGCCTCCATGCCCGCTGAGGGCACCCGTGGTCGCTGCACTCGGGGCCCGGGGCCTCACTGGCGGTCTCATCGTCCACGGAGCGGCCGCCGTCGGCGTCGCTGCGCGCACCTCGGCCGCCGCGGCCGCCCATGGCCTGTTCCCGCAGCTGGAGGTTGTGGAGCGCGAGGGTGATCGCGTCCAACCCACGGTGCTGCTCCGTGGTGAAGTTGGCGTAGGTGGCTGCCGCTGCCAGGGCGGCTCTCGTCACTGGCACCACCGCCGACGTGGGCATCGCTGAGGCCTCAGCAGGCGCCTCGGCCGTCGCCGTGGGGCCTCCGTCCGAGGCGCCATCGGAGGCGGCGGCGCTGGGGGCGGCCCCCGTGCCGCCGCCTCCGTCGGCGTCCTCGGCGGGCGTCACTGATCCCGTGGGCAGTGTCGGCGCCGTCCGAAAGGTCGCCGCCTCAGACATCATGTAAAACCCCCCGTCTTCGCTCTCCGACGCGCTCGCCTGCTGGCCAGGGCGCTGCGCAGGCCCCGCTTTGGAAGTGGGCGCGTCGACCGCGGTAGCACCGCTGGCCTCCGCGCGTGCCTCAGCCTTCGCCTTGGCCTTCGCCGCCAAAGCCTCGCGAAGAGGCGCCGCGTCGTGACTGGGCGAGTCGGCGTGCGTCTTGGCAGGCCACGGCATCGGCGCGGGCTTCGAGAACTTGGGCGCCATCACTTGGTCGGAAGGATGGCGCGGGAGATGCAGTTCGAGAGATTGTGCGAGACAAGACCTCGCGATCCAAACAGCTTCCGAGGAAGAGAGGGGGGGGGGCTGTGCACCGAACCAAAATGGGGCGGCCGACTGCCAAGGCGGGACAAAGGTAAAACATGAAGACTAAAGATTGAAACCAACGGCTCCAGGTGCGTGGGAACCGATCCTTGTGCAGACGGAAAACGGCCTGATCCCCGTTCGGGACCCTGGGCGGGCAGGAGAGGGGAAAGGGGGGCGAGGAAACCGCGTCGCGGGCGGGCGACAAAGCGGGCGGCGGGCCGCCGACGGCCCCAGGACCCGCGGGGCGGCCCCGATCTTGAACGCCTCTTGACGCCTCTTTAACCAGTGGTCTCGAACAGGTGCTGCTGGCGGTATGAAGGCTCAGCACAGTTGGGTTGAGAGAGCAGCCCAAGACAGAAACTAAGAGCACAACGAATATGGCATGGCGGGAGCACGACGCGCACAAGGCAGGGTGGCTGCACAACGTGGCGTGCAGGACAGACATGACAAAGCAAGAGCGCATCATGCGCACTACAAGGGAACTGAACAGTACCGTGCACACTGCAGATGTGACCAACTTTTTACGACAGATCAGGGCAGCAGGAAGGCGAGGAGGAAGGGGGGGGTCAGGGAGCGCACGCAAATGGGAGGGAGCCACATCTAGTCAAGACCGGGCGCTCGGGGCGGCCCCGGCATCCAGCCCGACTACGTCCTCCGTCGCCAGAGCGACCTGCTCAGCGATTTGGCCCTGCAGGGCGTTGGCCACTGCCGAGCGCCAGGGATGAGCGTGCTGCGGGCCGTTCGGCCTCGGGCAATTCCCCAGCGGCACGGCGCAGCCACGTCTCCGCCTTTGCGCTCCAGCGGCCATTGACATCAAGAACAAAGGGCACCAGGCCAGAAAATGGGTACCTACGGTGCTTCACTTTCTCTCTGCGCTGCAGGGATGCCTGATGCGGCCGTCCCGTCTGGGCCACGGCCACCTCGTCCACCAAGCTGATGTCGAGACACACTCGGCCATGGATACCTCGATGGTCAACGACGTCCAATGTGGCCGCGCCTTGTTCTTCCGTGTGCCACTCTGGGATGACCTGCTCCACTAGGGCATGGTGGCCCACCCCGCGCAACCAGAGCGCCACGGCATCTCGGATGGCGTTGTGGCGGCGCATCGGGCCACCTCCCCTGGGACAGTTGAGCGCATGAACGCCGCGGACGTCTACCGTGCGACCGCGCGCCGGGCCGACCTGCGCCATCGCGCGAGTGGGCGCTGCCGGTCGGTTCTGGCACGTGCACTCGGACTGCAGCAGCGGCAGATGCATGCGCCTCTTGGCCGCAATGCGGAACGCGTGGTCGGCGAGGGGCGAGACCCCCTCGAAGTTATCCAACCGGGCGCCCGCTGAGCTGCCCGAGGCGCTATGCACCGCCGCCGCCGCCGTCGCCGGCAGCGCGGCCAAGAACGTTTTGGTGGCGTGGTCCCGTACGTGCTGGGTGTATGTCTTCTGGTCCTTGCCCTTCCGCCCTTCCAGAAGGCCCTGCCAGCGGTCGCTCTGGGGGCGACGGCCTCCTGCCAGCCGTCCCTGCTCCTGGTCCGCTGCCGAGAGGGCACGGCCAAGGCCCGGCCACCGCCGAAAGAAGCCGATCGTTGTCGTCTCTCGGAGCTCCTGGGCAGCCGCGTGGATCCCGGCTTCCCAGGGCGCCAGGAGGGCAGCGGGGCCGCGCTGTTCGGCGCTGCCCCAGCCCAGACCTCCGTCGCTGACCTTCATGAAGATCTGCTCACGGGGGGCGGCCGTGACCCCCAGAAGGGCGTTGACGAAGGCGACCACTCCGTCATCCACCCTGCGGCCCCGCGCCGCCGTGAGCGGGGGCGCCCGCTGGATTTCGACGCAGGCGCCCCTCGACCAGATCCGCATCAACTGGAAGGCGTCAAAGGCCGAAAGCCCACGCGTGCGGAGCGCCAGGGGCTCTCGGAAGTAGCGGTCCTGCTTCTGGAGGAAGGCCTCGCCGCAGGGGGGTGGCGTGGCGGCGCCCGGGGCGGCCCCGGCGCCGCCGGCCGGCGCGAGGCCACCCTCGTCGAGGTCCTCCGGGACGGCAAAGTCCGTGGGCGGGACGTCCCTCCAGTCGGCGTCCACGTTGTGTAGGCCAGAGTAGAGCCCACCGCCTTGAGCTTCTGGACGCGGTACTGGGCGTACTCCGCATGCTCCGGCGGCAGGACGGCGTGAGGATCTGGGGACCAGATCTGGGTCTTGGACATCAGCTTCATCCCGTGGGCTTCGATGCGGGCTCGCCAGGCTTCCAAGCCGCGGAACACAGCGGCCGCGGTGCCCGCGAAGTACGTGTCGTCCAAGAACGCCAGGCAGTCCCCTTCAATGTCCACCGCGCGCACGGCCATGCGACCGATGCTGAGAACATCCGCGGTGCCGACCGCGTAAAAGCCTGGACTCATCGGGCAGCCCTGGTCGAGGCCACGGATCTGGTCGACCAGCTGGGCGGGTTGGGACCCGCCCCCCGCCGCATGGCGTGTGCGGGCAGGGGGCCAGGCCTCCGCCAGCGGCGCCAGAGCGGGCACCTTGGTGCGCACGGCCTCCTTCACGAGGTCGCGGGGGATGTTGCTGAACGCATCCCCGAGGTCCACCGCCACCACCCACTTGCCTGGGCTCGCGTTGGCCATCGTGCATAGACGTCGATGGAGGGCACCGCGTCCGTCCTTGGCCAGGCCAAACTGTTGATCCCCCACCGCCGCCCGCATGTCTCTGTGGTGGACCTTGGCAGCGCTGCGGCCCACCATGCGGCGGGTGACATTCCCACAGCCCAGGACTCGCACGTCCCCAGGGGTTGCCTTGGGGATGCCTGCGAGGCGCGCCGCCGTCAAGGCGGCGAGGGCCTCGGGAGGAAGGTCGCCGATGGCCAGGCGCGCCAGCGTGTTGGCCACCGCCTCCGCCCCGTCTTCGTCGTGCTTGAGCGGGGCCCAGTGCTCGTAGCGTCCTCCTCCAGGCCCCGCCCCGCCTCGGCGGGGGAAGCGGCCAAACTGCCGCTTGAGGTGGTTGGCAACGCGGTGGTGGAGCTCTGCCGCGCCGTCGAGCTCGTGAGGGGGCGTAGCTGGCGGCATCGCCACATCAGCTCCCGCCACTGTGGCCCCCCCCCCCCCCCCGGCCCATGCGGGGCGGCCCCAGTGCCAGGGGGAGGGCCCCATTCGCCTGGGCGGGGCGCCGCGGGCTGCTGGGTGGTGCCGAACTTCCTCACCGCCGCCGCTGCATCCGCCATGTCACCCTGGGGCCGCACTGCCGCTGCCGCCCGAGACATCTCGCCAGCTCGTGCCAGCTCGGTGACACGGCGAACGCGGGCCGCGACGTGATCCTCGCGGCCCTTCGTGGTGACCGCGGTGCGCGTCTGGTCCTCCATGGAGAGCCAGGCGACATCCCATTGGCCGTCCTGAATCCACTGCTAACGCTCCTGGAGACGCTCTCGCCGTGTCGTCGGAGTCGGGGTCGCATTTTCACTGAACAGCAACCCATCCAACGATAAGAACACCTTCCACAGCCGCGTCGGCGTGCGCGACGCCTGCTCATCGTTGCCCTGGCGGGCCTGCTCGATCGCCAAGCACAGCCGCACCTTCGCGTGGCTGACGGCGGCAGCCATGGTGTCGGGGATCATGGCCGTGGTGGGCGCGCCCTGCAGCAGGATGCGGTCCCACCCGATGGCATCCCACCAATCCAGATTGACGAAGCCGATCTCGTGGTACGCGTCCTCGTCCGTTACCTGATCGTCCAGGTAGTCGTCGTAGACGCCTGCTTCAAGTCCCCCGTCATCGTCCGCATCCGCAGGGGCGTCGAGTGGCGGCTGCAGGATGTCCGCCGTGGACGGTGCCGCTGCCTCGGCTGCCACAAGGGGGGTCCCTCGTGAGCCTGGGCCATGCGCCCCTGGCGCGGCGGCGGCAGGGAGCCTCGGGGCGGCCCCAGCGCTCCCTGCCGCGCCATCTCCCTGTGAGGGAGGAGTGGGTGCCTGGCCTTCAACCGTTTCCAGCAGGGGCAGTATGGGGCCACCTCGGGCCTCCAGGGCTGCCGTGAGGCGTTCCCTGTCACCCTCAGGGAGCTGCGTGAAACCCACCATCGCCGTCGCTGGTGGTAGGGGGCCATCAACGCAGGCCATGTGGAACCACTTCTTGCCCGCGTGAGCCTGGGAGCCCACGGGGCGCGTCACGGCGCCTGCCGCGCGCCATTCGCCCGCCTCGAAGCTTCCCATGCAGCGGGTGCAGTGGGCCTTCTTGCCGCGAGCCGCCTGGGCGCTGACGCGCCAGCGAGTGATCCGTCCTCCCGTCATGCGACGCCGCCGCTGTGCCGGTTGGCCCTCGCTGTCCCGCATGTGGACGTCGATGCTGCCGTCCACTGGGATGTCTACAGCGTTCGCGTCGGCCGACGCGCGTGCAGCAGCGGAGGCGCGCGGGGCGGCCCCGGCACCTCCGCTGCCTCTCGCGGCTGCCAGCGCACCGCCTTCACCTCGGGCCGCCGCGGCGTTGCTCCCAGCCACTCGAGCCCCTGCGCCTGCGTCCGCGGCGCCGCCAGCGGCCGCCGCCATCCCAGGACGTCCCTTCAGGGCAAGGAAGAGTGCGCGTAACAGTGAGGGCGCGAGAAAAGGTAGGGTGGCTGCCACCCGCGGTTTGAGGGCAGCAGTAGCCCCCCCGCCCACAGGCTCCCCAGAGCCTTGGGGGGGCTACTACTACTACTACTACTACTATTACTACTACTACTACTACTACTACTACTACTACTACTACTACTACTAACAACAACAACAACTACTACTACTACTACCACTACTACTACTACTACTACTACTACTACTACTACTACTACTACTACGACTACGACTACGACTACGACTACGACTACGACTACGACTACGACTACGACTACGACTACGACTACGACTACGACTACGACTACTACTACTACTACTACTACTACTACTGGCGGTCTCGTGCACGACATCACCACACCACGGCTCAACCACCTAGGGAAGAGCGTCCTTGTGGCTGCCTCATTGCCAGTATGTAGCGCGCACCTCTTCTGGGTGAAAGGGCGGGTCTGACATGCTTGCAACGTCAGGCGCTCGCACCGTGGGCAGTTGGGCCAACAGCCCAGGGTGAAGCGCCAGCAACGGCACAGCAGCACACGGGGCGACCCCAGTACCGCCACCCAGGCCGACTGGCGCGGGAAGACGCGAGGCTAGGCCTGGGTCGCAAGCCGAGGGCGGGTCTGACGTGCATGCAGCAACTGGCGCCTGGCCGAGGGCAGCTGGTCCCTACAGCAAAAAGTAAGGCGCAGGCGGCAGCATAGCAGCACACGGGGCGACCCCAGTACCGCCACCCAAGCCTACAAGCGCAAGAAGGCGCGAGATGAGGCCAGGATGGCAGGCCAAAATGGCCAGGCGCCCGACGGCGACGCTGCAGTACACGGGGCTGCCCCAGCACCGCCAGCGAGGCCAACGAGCGCAAGTGAACGTGAGGAGGCCGAGATGGCAAGCCAGTTGGCGAGCCAAGGTGGCAGAGTGCACAGGTAGCCATTCGCCTAGCCTAGGCACAGGCTACAGGTGACGCCACGCGAGTGGGGGCGCCGCTATGGGCCCGCCGCACTACAGAAAGCAGCAAGTAGACAATTTGGCATGTACTCACGCGGCCTGTCAAGGCCCTGGAACCTGCTGGGCATTATCCCTCAGGCCTGCTGGCCTGTTCCCTGCGCGATGGCGGCGAAGACCTGCGACGGCGGCGCCCGCGCCTCCCCGCCGAGGTCGTCGCTGCCCCCCGCCTGCCCTGTGGGCCCAAAGATCTGGCGCTCGAGGTCTTCGCCGAGGGCTACGTTCAGGGCTGCGGCGCTTGTGACCTGCTGCGGGAGCACGTCCGTCTGCGGTTGCGGGCGGGTCGGCGGCGGCGGCGCATCAGGGGGCGCCGTCGGCGGCGGCGGCGGGGGGCCCATGATGGCCACGGCCTCTGGCGGGGCTCCCGCTGGCGGTGGTGGCGGGTCCTCGCTGCCGCGGGCCCCGCTCGCTGGTGGGCACTGGCGTTGCGAGCGGGGGGTGGCGCGCGGGGCGACCCCTGTGCCACCCCCGCCGCCCGAGAGGCTGCCCGCCTTCAGGTTGTGGCGGCGCTCGTAGGGCGCCAACTCCTTGTGTGCCATCTCCAGGCGCTCCCTCTTGGTTTGTTCCGCGTCTTCTTGCTGTACCCCGCCCATTCAGGGTCGTTCAGCCCCCGGGCGACCTGCGCGTAGAGGTCGGTCCACTCGAACGTGGGCAAGCTCTCCCAGGTGAGCCCCTCCATCAGCACATAGTGGCCCTCCCACTGCGCCTGGTGTGGAGCATGGCGCTTGAAGACGGTGCCAACCGCCAGCGGCTCAACCTTGGGCAGGTACTTCAGGAGGTCCACCGCGTTGATCACTGAGATCCCCTCCTCCTTGAGCTTGTCGTAGCGCAGCAGGGCCTTCAGGTCGCGGATGGCCTCCTCGGGATGCTCCGCGTGCATGTAGTATGCGCGTGGCGGTTTCGCCTCCTCCTCTATGACTACTACTACTACTACTACTACTACTACTACTACTACTACTACTACTACTACTACTACTACTACTACTACTACTACTACTACTACTACTACTACTACTACTACTACTACTACTACTACTACTACTACTACTACTACTACTACTACTACTACTACTACTACTACTACTACTACTACTACTACTACTACTACTACTACTACTACTACTACTACTACTACTACTACTACTACTACTACTACTACTACTACTACTACTACTACTACTACTACTACTACTACTACTCCTACTACTACTACTGCTACTACTACTTACTGCTACTACTACTACTACTACTACTACTACTACTACTACTACTACTACTACTACTACTACTACTACTACTACTACTACTACTACTACTACTACTACTACTACTACTACTGCTACTACTACTACTACTACTACTGCTGCTGCTGCTGCTACTGCTACTACTACTACTACTACTACTACTACTACTACTACTACTACTACTACTACTACTACTACTACTACTACTACTACTACAGCTACAGCTGCTGCTGCTGCTGCTGCTGCTGCTGCTGCTGCTGCTACGAGTTCCGCGGGCCCTCGAGTTCCGTGCCGGGCAGGCTTCCCCGCGCGGGGCCGAGTGCCGCAGGGGCCGTGCGAGACGCGGCCGGGAGGCGCTCCCGCATCCCTCTCGACGGCGGCGGCGCCGCCGCCGCCGCCGTCGTCGTCGTGAGGGTTCTTGAGAGAGTCTCTAGTTTTCGTCAGGAGTCGTGAGGGTCCCTGAGGGTGTCATAGCTGCACACGGGGCCGGAGAAGGGGGTAGCGCAGGAGGGGCGTTTTCTGTGGAGGGAGAAAAGCACAGATGACGGTGCACACGGGGCCGGAGTGTACGTTTGCCCACCGCGGCGCGACACCGCCGCTGATGGCCTCTCGCAGGGCCGGAGAAGTTGTCGTCACACAGCGTCTCAGGACGGGGCCGGAGTGTGCGCCCGTCCACCGGGGGAGTGACACCGGAGGCTCCGGCCCTGCCCGGGGCCGGAGTGTACGCCTTTCCGCTGTTGTTGTTGTGGTTGTGGTTGTTGTTGTTGTTGTTGGTGCTGTTGCTGTAGTAGTAGTAGTAGTAGTAGTAGTAGTAGTAGTAGTAGTAGTAGTAGTAGTAGTAGTAGTAGTCGTAGTCGTAGTAGTAGTAGTAGTAGTAGTAGTAGTAGTAGTAGTAGTAGTAGTAGTAGTAGTAGTAGTAGTATAGTAGTAGTAGTAGTAGTAGTAGTAGTAGTTAGTAGTAGTAGTAGTAGTAGTGTAGTAGTCGTAGTAGTAGTCGTAGTAGTAGTAGTAGTAGTAGTAGTAGTAGTAGTAGTAGTAGTTAGTAGTAGTAGTAGTACTAGTAGGTAGGTAGGTAGGTAGGTAGGTAGGTAGGTAGGTAGGTAGGTATAGTTAGTAGTAGTAGTAGTAGTAGTAGTAGTAGTAGTAGTTGTTGTGTTGTTGTTGTTGAACATTATTACTTCTAAATAATAATTATTGTTGGGACCCCTGGTGCACGACCCCCCCGCCGCGCCTAGGCCGCAGCCTCATTTTCATCATTTTCGTGAGGAAGTCTCAGGCAAAACGGGGGAGTCCGGATCCGGTTGTGTTGTTACGATCGGTTTTCCCTTGCAAAAAATAAGCTAAAGTGGACATTTCTTGTTCTAACATAACCAAACTTCAAGAATCCCTTGCAAAAAATAAGGTAAAGTGGACATTCGCGCGCGCAAGACGAAATCCTTCCAAAACCTTAGTTTTCGTAGCGATTTTAACATAAAAACATCAAAAAACCAATGGTTTTTTTTTAAACAAAAAATTGTCAACATTTCATCCCGCGCGCTCTTGCGGATTCGTAGGAAACCCAACACTTTTTAAACATTTCTGTCAAACGGGCTTTTGCGAGCAACTTTTTCGAACTTCTGCAACAACGGTTGCGCACCTGCCAGGGCCATCATCCCTGTCAAATAATACCATGCGGGACACATTCGTTTTTTCTTCGCGCGCGCACGCCGTCGTCGTCGGCCGCGGGGCCCTGAATAGTAGCCACGGTCGTCCGCATGCCACGAAGTGAAGTGTCCGAACGTCATAGGGCGGGAAGCTGGGTGTGGGTGGTGGCGAAGAGTCGTTTGGAAATTTGGTAGAGCTTGAACCGGCCCCCCCACAAAGTGGGGGTATTGCCCGCCTCCTATGAAAACCCTGGCACTGGTGAGAACGGAGTGTCCCCACGTGCTAGTAATTGTTGTTGTTGTTGTTGTTGTTGTTGTTGTTGTTGTTGTTGTTGTTGTTGTTGTTGTTGAACATTATTACTTCTAAAGAATAATTATTGTTGGGGCCCCTGGTGCACGACCCCCCCGCCGCGCCTAGGCCGCAGCCACATTTTCATCATTTTCGTGAGGAAGTCTCAGGCAAAACGGGGGTCCGGATCCGGTTGTTTTGTTACGGCCCGCTTTCCCTTGCAAAAATAAACTAAAGTGGACATTTCTTGTTCTAACATAACCAAACTTCAAGAATCCCTTGCAAAAAATAAGGTAAAGTGGACATTCGCGCGCGCAAGACGAAATCCTTCCAAAACTCCAGTTTTCGTAGCGTCAAATTTCATCCCGCGCGCTCTTGCGGATTCGTAGGAAACCCAACACTTTTTAAACATTTCTGTCAAACGGGCTTTTGCGAGCAACTTTTTCGAACTTCTGCAACAACGGTTGCGCACCTGCCAGGGCCATCATCCCTGTCAAATAATACCATGCGGGACACATTCGTTTTTTCTTCGCGCGCGCACGCCGTCGTCGTCGGCCGCGGGGCCCTGAATAGTAGCCACGGTCGTCCGCATGCCACGAAGTGAAGTGTCCGAACGTCATAGGGCGGGAAGCTGGGTGTGGGTGGTGGCGAAGAGTCGTTTGGAAATTTGGTAGAGCTTGAACCGGCCCCCCCACAAAGTGGGGGTATTGCCCGCTTCCTATGAAAACCCTGGCACTGGTGAGAACGGAATGTCCCCACGTGCTAGTAATTGTTGAACATTATTAATTCTAAAGAATAATTATTGTTGGGGCCCCTGGTGCACGGCCCCCCTGCGCCGCCTAGGCCGCAGCTACATTTTCATCATTTCCGTGAGGAAGCCTCAGGTAATTCGATGTGATCAAGATCCGGTTGTTTTGTCCCCCCCCGCTTTCCCTTGCAAAAAACACTATAAAATGACATTTCTTGTTCTAATATAATCAAATTTCAAGAATCCCTTGCAAAAAAATTAAATAAAAGGTAAGTGGACATTCCCTTCCGCAGCGCGCAAGCCCGAATCCTTCAAAAAGCTTAGTGTTTCGGAGCGATTGTTAAAAAAAAACAACATAAAACAATAAAAACCACTGGTTTTTTTCAACAAAAAATAATGGTCCACAAAATCTCTCCCGCGCGCTCTGCGGATTCGTAGGAAAAAACCAACACTTTTTAAGAAAGAGCATTTTTCTGTCAAACGGGCTTTTGCGAGCAACTTTTTCTAACTTCTGCGACAACGGTTGCGCACCTGCCAGGGCCATCATCCCTGTCAAATAATACCATGCGGGACACATTCGTTTTTTCTTCGCGCGCGCACGCCGAAATCTCCAAAAAACCATTGGGCTTCTTAAGAATTTTAGCACCGCGCATCATAAAATCACACGAATCGCACCGTAGGTCCTCGAAAAACACCTGTGTATTCCCATCATCCCAGGAACTTGACCCAAAAATGTGACCAACTCCGCTCTCTCTGTCTCTCTCTCTGTCTGCTCTCTGTCTCTCTCTCTGTCTCTCTGTATTATGTATTGTATGGCACAATTGCACCATGCTGGGCACATGCGCGCCCCGAATAAGTGACCAAGTTCTGTGGGTGTGTACCCCGCGCCAGTGTAGTAGCCACGGTCGTCCGCACGCCACGAAGTGAAGTGTCCCAACGTCATAGGGCGGGAAGCTGGGTTTGGGTGGTCGCGAAGAGTCGTTTGGTTATTTGGTAGAGCTTTGGTAATAAATGTAATAATGCCCCCCCACGAAGTGGGGGTATTGCCTGGTGTCGTATGAAAACCCTGGCACTGGGGAGAACACCACGCGTTCGGGTAAAATGATTGTTGTTGTTGTTGTTGCTGCTGTTGTTGTTGTTGTTCTTGTTGTTGTTGTTGTCGTCGCCGTTGTTGTTGTTGTTGTTGTTTGTTGTCGTTGATGTTGTTGCTGTTGTAGTAGTAGTTGTTGTTGTCGTCGTCGTTGTTGTTGTTGTTGAACATTATTTCTTCTTAAGAATAATTATTGTTGGGACCCCTGGTGCATGGCCCCCCCGCCGCGCCTAGGCCGCAGCCTCATTTTCATCATTTTCGTGAGGAAGTCTCAGTCAAAACGATGTCATCCAGATCCGGTTGTGTTGTTACGATCGGTTTTCCCTTGCAAAAATAAGCTAAAGTGGACATTTCTTGTTCTAACATAACCAAACTTCAAGAATCCCTTGCAAAAAATAAGGTAAAGTGGACATTCGCGCGCGCAAGACGAAATCCTTCCAAAACCTTAGTTTTCGTAGCGATTTTAACCTACAAACAAAACATTTTTTTTTTCTTCAAAAAAAAAAAAAAAAAAAAACAAAAAAAAAAAAAAAAAAAACAATATGTCAAAACTTTCATCCCGCGCGTGCACCAGGATCTGGATTGCGTGAGGAAAAACCGGAAACTCTTTTTAATCATTCTGTCCAAACCGGAAACTGGGCTTTTGTGGGAGAGGCACACTTTTTCCGAACTTCTGCAACAAACGGTTGCGTCACCTGCCCAGGCCAATTCTATCCCTCAAATAAATACCCATGGCGGGACACGATTCGTTTTTTTTCTCTTCCTTTTCTTCGCGCGGCGCACGGCTCGTCCCCCCGGGGGGTTGGTTTGTTCGGTCGGCCGCGGGCCCTGAATAGTAGCCACGGTCGTCCGCATGCCACGAAGTGAAGTGTCCGAACGTCATAGGGCGGGAAGCTGGGTGTGGGTGGTGGCGAAGAGTCGTTTTGTTTGGTAGAGCTTGAACCGGCCCCCCCACAAAGTGGGGGTATTGCCCGCCTCCGATGAAAACCCTGGCACTGGTGAGAACGGTGTGTCCCCACGTGCTAGTAACTGTTGTTGTTGTTGTTGTTGTTGTTGTTGTTGTTGTTGTTGTTGGCTGCTGCTGATTATTGTTGGACCCATTATAGGCGCCCTGGCGCTCGCGCCGAGGCGCCGGCTACATTGACAATGAAGCTCACGCTCGAGCGGTTTGGGGGACCGCCAAAGACGGCCCCCAACAACAACAACGCTACCGCTCGAGACGTCCTCCTTTTTTTTTTTTACTCAGGGCTGGTGTTTCTGCTCGCCGCCGAAAGCCGCCGTCCTAACAAAACTAGAGCTCCCGCTCGAGACTTCCTCCCGTTTTACCTTGGACTGGCGCGCTAGTCTTTCTCTCGTCGGCGCCGCCCCCAGCAGACCGAAGTGCAACTCATCAGACCCACCGCCAACTTTGAATATTGGGGGGAGGGGGAGGCGTTCACAGATTTTGTTTTTTTGGTTTTCCCGAGGCCCGATTCCCGTGCCCGAGCGCCGAGACCGGGATGAGCGCCGCGAGCGCCCGCGAGGGCGAGCGGGTGGCCCCCCAGTTGTGCGGAGGCCCGGGGAGGCCGCAGCCGCTCAGAGCGCGACGGCGTGCGAGGCAGAGTCGCTGGACGACGTGCGCTTCCGAGGCACCGCGGGGGCGCGTCTGCACGAGTCAGGTTCTGATGCGCATGTGGTTCACGTTGCCAGTCTTTTTGCCGATGCGCCGTCCAGGCGCGGCTCTGTGTGTGTGTGTGTGTGGCAGAGTCGACTGACTACACGTAAGAGTGACCCTTCGCCGGAGTGACCTCGGGTGCGGGCCCGTCGGGGTCCCCCCGGTCGCTCAGCGTGATGCGATGGCGGCCGCTTGCGCGCTTGGATTTGGCCACCTCGTGCCCCCCTTCGTCCGCGCACCAAAGGTCACCCTTGCCCAGGGTCGCTGTAGCCGACAGAGGCAGTGCGCATCAGCGTGGGGTTAATCGGGACAAAGAGCGCTCAGACGTGGAAGAGTACCGCGAAGAGCAGGCCAGAGCGGCCAGCCAGGGCAAGAGGGTAACAAAACACACAAACATTAAGCGTCGTCGATTCCCGGGAGAAGATGGGAAGCTATGGGAAGTTTGGGGGAAGACGAACGTTGAGAAAACACATGCGGGGATAAGGGGGAACCCTGGGATTTGTATCTCTTTTTGTCTATTTGTGTGTGTGTGTGTCTCCCTGGGCCCCTTTAGGGTGGGGCGTCTCTCGCCCTGCCGAGCTCGGGACGCACTCCGAGCCCGCGAGCGAACGGTGACTCCATTTGGGGGCTGGGGGCAGCCACTTGGGATGTCGAGCTTCTTGGACCAGAAACCCGCGACGGCCACAAATCTAATATCCTCCCTCCCTCTCCCCTCCTCCCTCGTGCCCCGCGAGGGCAGGAGGGCAGACTGAGTGAGTGTGTGTGTGTGTGTGTGTGTGTGTGCGTGTCCGTTTAGCTAGTTCCCCGCCAGCGCAGTTGCTCTGCCTAGCCGCCGACGCATGTGTGTGTGTGTGTGTGTGTCCCCCTCGTTTTCCCCTCTTCGCTTTTCGGCGCCCCCGTCTAGTTTTTTCGCTGGTGCAGCCAACTCTTGCCTCGCCGCCGACGAAACCAACAAAATGCGTGGGTGGTAGAATTCCTGACGCTCAGACGCAGCTGCATGTTCCCCTCCGACACTCCCGTGCCGGCCTTCAAGGTCTGGTCGGGCCTTTCTTTCCTCTTCTCGTTTTCTTTCTATTCCGCTTTCGCGCCTCAATTCGCTTCCGGTGCTTCCCACCGCTCGTTTTGACCGGCGCCTGACCGTCTTGCACCACCTGGCGCCCGCGGGCTCAGCAAGTATGGGAGAATCGATCGTCGAGTGCAGCCCAACTCGTGGGCCCACCCGCCCGTGCTTCGGTTGCCAATCTTTAGAACAGGCTGGATGAGGAGGATGACCTCGCTGGATGAGGAGGATGACCTCCCCCAAATGGGGATTCGTAAGAAGGGTGAAAGTGTACGGCCATCGTGACGCTGCTTGCCGATTCTCTCAGGATCACTCACATTCCACAGCAGCCACAACGCATGCCGACCGGTCGTGCGTTCAATCGGAATAGCGTGATGCGCTGTGGTGTCAGTGCCGTGGCAGATCCTGTGCTTCCCTCAGGAGGTCAACGTCCTGGTCTTCTACAGCCAGCCAGAGAACGGCTGCTACGACCTGTTCGTTGGTCCTGGCAACATCACCGCGGACACAAGCATTTCCCCGAAACAGGGCAATGCCCAGGCTGTGTGCTTCACCGCCAGGATGCTACCCTTCCCCTCCGCCTGTCTGGCTGGGTGCTAGCTTTCTGGCAGATTGTTGGCGTGTCTGCTTGCGCTCCACCCGGTGTGTACTGAATCAGACCCTGACGGTTCAGGAGGAGGAGGAGGAAGAGGAGGAGGATGAGGATAATGATGATGATGATGATGATGATGATGATGATGATGATGATGATGATGATGATGATGATGATGATGATGATGATGATGATGATGCTGATGATGATGATGATGATGACGATGATGATGATGATGATGATGATGATGGAAAAATTTGATGAAGATGATGCTGATGATGATGATGATGATTGATGATGATGGATATGATGATGATGATGATTATGATGATGAGGAGGAGGAGGAGGAGAGAGGGAGGAGAAGGAGGAGGAAGGAGGAGGAGGAGGAGGAGGAGGAGGATAGACCCTGGGACCTTGTCTTAAAACCGCCGATGAAAAACCTAGAGCTCGGCTGAGGGGTCGCAGGGCAGAAAGTAATCGTGGCGTGGAGAAACACGCTTGAGACAGTCAGTCTGTGGGCGGATGGGGGGAAGGCGAGGAGGACGACGGCGTGAGCCATGAGCATGCGCCCGCGCGTCCTGCTTCTTGCTGTCGAGATCAGGCCGCGCCGTACTTGGGCCCTCCAGGCAGCTTTCCGGCAGGCCAGCCGGAGCGCATACTCGCGAGGTGACATCCTGGTCAGAACGAGGTTCAGTCTGGGGAGTAGTGGTATCGGTGTCGTAGGTTGTGGGGTTCGACTGGAGTGACCCCGACCGGAAATCGGTTTCGGTTTCGGTTCGTGTCGCGGGTGTGGGTGAGGCGACGCTGCGTGCGGTCGAGGGGCGATGCCAATCCTAGCCTAGATGGGGGGGGCACAGGAACACATCTCCGTGCGGCCACGCGGTGACTGGGTTGTTCCGTGGTTGCCCCGCGGTTGTCCCGAGTCGGCGGAAGGTGGTTCGGGTTGCGCCGCGGGTGTGCATGTATGTATGTATGTATGCATGCATGCATGCATGCATGTATGCATGCATGCATGTATGTATGTATGTACGTATGCATATATGTATGTATGTATGTAATGTCATGTAATGTAGTATAATGTATTGTAATGTAATGCCCTATAATGTAATGTGATGTGATGTGATGTGAAGTGATGTATGTATGTATGTATGCCTGCCTGCCTGCCTGCCTGCATGCATGCATGCATGCACATATGTATGTACCTATGTATGAATGTGTACGTATGCATTTACGTATGAATGTACGTATGGAAGTATGTATGCATGTATGTATGCATGCATGCATGTATGCATATATGTATGTATGTATGTATGATTGTGTGGATGTATGCATGCATGCACGTACGTATGTATGTATGTCTGTGTATGCTGTATGTATGCATGATGTATGTATGCGTGCATGTATATATGTATGTATCTATGTATGTATGTATGTATGTAATGTATGTATGTATGTATGTATGTATGTATGTATGTATGTATGTATGTATGTATGTATGTATGTATGTATGTGTGTGCATGTATGTATGTATGTCTGTATGCATACATATGTCGGTATGTGTGTATGTATGCGTGTATGCATGTATGCATGTATGCATGCATGTATGCATGCATGTATGCATGCATGTATGCATGTATGCATGTATGTATGTATTCATGCATGCACGCATCTATGCATGTATGCATGCACGCATGAATGCAACATGTGTGTATGTATGTATGTATGTATGTATGTATGTATGCATGTATGCATGCATGCATGCATGCATGCATGCACACATGTATGTATGTAGCACTGTATGTAGGTAGGTATGTATGCATACATTTATGTACATACGCATTCGTGCATGTATGTATGTATGCATGCATGTATATATGGATGCATGCATGTATGTATGTATGCATGTATTCACACTGTATGTATGTATGTATGTATGTATGTATGTATGTATGCATGCATGCATGCATGCATGCATGTATGTATGTATGTATGTATGTATGTATGTATGTATGTATGTATGTATGCAGATATGTATGTATGTATGTATGCATGCATGCATGCATGTATGTATGTATGTATGTATGTATGTATGTATGTATGTATGTATACTTGCATATATGTATGTATGTATGTATGTATGTATGTATGTATGTATGTATGTATGTATGTGTATGTATGTATGTATGTATGTATGTATGTATGTATGTATGTATGTATGTATGTATATTATATATATATATATATATATATACATATGGGAGATCCCGGGCCCCGGGCCCCGGGCCGGAACCTCCCTTGTATATAGGGTGCGGCCCTCTCCCGGGGCGCCCTTCCGGCGGCCCCCGCGCGTTCCAGCCCGCCCAAGAGGGCTTCAGGAGCGCCGAGAGAACCCCAGGATCGCTTCAAGACCGCCACAGATCGCTTCCAGAAGGGTCAAGACGCGCTCAAACCGCCCCAAGAGGGCTTCAAGAGGCCCCCCACGAGCGCCCCGGGAGACCAAAATGGCCCCATTTCTTTGTAAAACGTACATTTTTACGATATCAGCTCCCTTAGCTGTCGGAGCGGCCCGAAAGCCCCACGAGGCGCCCAAGGACGCTCCAGGACGACTGAGGACAGCCCCAAGACGGCCCAGGAGGCCCTCCCGGGACGCTCCTCTGGCGGCCCCCGGGCTGCCCAGTCCGCCCAAGAAGGCTCCAAGAGCGCCGAGAGAACCCCAGGATCGCTTCAAGACCGCAAAAGATCGCTTCCAGAAGGGCCAAGAGGCCATCAAACCGCCCCAAGAGGCCTCCAAGAGGCCCCCCAAGAGCGCCCCGGGAGACCAAAATGGCCCCATTCCCTTCGTAAAACGTACATTTTTAGGATATCAGCTCCCTTGGCTGTCGGAGCGGTCCGAAAGCCCCACGAGGCGCCCTAGGATAGCCCGAAGACAGCCCAGGAAGGCCTCCCGGGACGCTCCTCGGGCGGCCCCCGGGCCTCCCAGTCCGCCAAAGAAGGCTCCAAGAGCGCCGAGAGAAGCCCAGGATCGCTTCAAGACCGCCAAAGATCGCTTCCAGAAGGGACAAGAGGCCATCAAACCGCCCCAAGAGGCCTCCAAGAGGCCCCCCAAGAGCGCCCCGGGAAACCAAAATGGCCCCATTCCCTTCGTAAAACGTACATTTTTAGGATATCTCATCCCTTGGCTGTCCGAGTTGTCAGACAGCCCCAGGAGGCGCCCAAGGACGCCCCAGGACGCCTGAGGACAGCGCTAAGAGGGCCTAGGAGGGCTTCCTGGGACGCTCCTCGGGCGGCCCCCGGGCCTCCCAGTCCGCCCAAGATGGCCCAAGAGACTTCCCGGTCGCCCCGAGAGGGCCCCCGGAGCGCTCCGATACGGCCCAACATGGCCTCCAGAAGGGCCACGAGGCCGTCAAGACGCCCCAAGAAGGCTCCAAGAGGCCTTCCAAAAGGGCCCCGGAATCGCCACGGAATCGGACCCGTGCTTGCGAACACCGTTTTCGGAGCAAACTAGAACCTAAGCGCGCGCGAAGCGCGCGCGTGGTTCTAGTATATATATATATATATATATCTATTCGGAAGGGCTCGAAACGTCCGTTCGGGTTGGGTGCCTCTTGAGCCGTCTTGGGGGTTTCTTGAGCCGCCTTGGGGTCTTGTTGGGGCGTCTTGGGGCCCTCCTCGGGGCCTCCCTGGCAGTCCTGGGGCGCTATTGGGAGCTTCTTGGGCCGCTGCCTTGGAGCGTTAAAAATTGAAAAGGTGAGAAGGCTAAGACTATTTAGATCTTCGGATCATCAATGATCTTGGCCTCTTGGGGGTTCTCTGAGTGCCCCCTTGGAGCTTCTCAGGGACCCCGATGGTTGCCTGCAAGCCATCTTGAGGACCTGGGGAGTGACCTCGGGGCGGCTTGAGGCTCTATTCGGGCCGTCTTCGCGGCCTCCTCGGTCCCTCCGAGCCCGTCCTCGGGACCCTCCTGGCTCCCAGAAGACGCACGCGACACCCCAAGAGCTCCCTGGAGCTCCCGGGAATTCCCGGGAGCGCCTGGAAAGCAGGGTGTCCAGGCCTTTTAAGAATCTAGAATCCTGGCTGCAGCAGCCGCAGCAGCGCAGCTGTGAGCCTTGCGGCACTCCACTTTGTACCAAGGACATGGTGACGGATCTAAACATGTACTTCGACTTTTATGAGCCCTTACCTGTTTATGCACGTACACAACGCAACTGCACATGCACATTTACGCATGTATCATGTAAGCGAGCACGTATACAATTCGCATACACATGTGGATGCTACGTTCATGTGTACATGCATGCGCCCAGGTAAGCTCGCTGACCAGTGTACATAGTTGATGTATGTGTGTGTGTGGGTGGGTGCGTGTGCGTGTGTGCGTGTGTGTCTGTGTGTGTGCTTGTTTATGTGCAACACGGTATACGTGCTTACGTGTTTACATGTTGCACATGTGTGCGGGTGTGAAAAGAGGCGTATACATGCACATCCGTATACTCAGGGCATGTACGCATGTATGTATGTCATGCATGCATGCATGCATGCATGCATGTATACATTCATGCATGTATGTATGTAGGTGGACCCTATTACATACGACAATGTAGAGACACAGTCTGATGTATATGCACTGGGTTGTAGCCTAGAGGCCTCTTGAGTGCCCGAGGGGAGGTCTTGGGAGATCTTGTGGACGCTTCCTGGAGGCGATCTTGGATGTCTTGGGAGCCTCTCGAGGTCCTCTTGGGGGCCCACTGTGGCCTGATTTGGGCCTCTCGGGGACATCCTGGAGCTTCTGGGAGCCTCCTGGGGGCCCACCGGCGGTCTCGAGGGTCATCCCGGGGCGGAGGGCTCGAAAGGTCGGTTCGTTCCGGGAATCGGGGCTGTGGGGCTCGTGCAAATACAGGGAATTCGGTTGGGTCTGCTGTTGTGGATACGTGCGCACATATGTATGTATGCATGTCTGTACGTATTCATATATATATATATATATATATATATATATATAGATGTGTGTGTGTGTGTGTGTGTATGTACGTACATGCGTACGTATGTATGAAAGTACGCGTGCATGGTATGTAAAGGTATGGTCTGGTATGGTATCGTATGTCATGTAATAACATGTACTGTAATGTAGTGTATTGTGAGGTATATGCATGCATGTATGTATGGATGTAGGTATGTATGTGTGCATGCATGTATGTATGTATGTATGTATATGTATATATATATGTATGTATACATGCGTCTACGTGTGTCTGTGTGTTTGTGTGTATGTGTCTATGGATGTACATGTATGTGTGTGTATGCGTGTGTATGTATGTATGCATGCATGCGTGTATGTATGTATATGCGCATTTTTTGTTGTATATACGGATGTTCCTCTGTATGCATGTATGTATGCATTTGTGTATGTATGTATGCATGAATGTATGCAGGCATGCATATCTGTATGCATGTGTCTATGTACGTACGCATGCATGCAGGTATGTATGTTAATCGGTATGTGCGTCTGTATGCATTGCTGTATGTCTGTCTGTATGTGTACATGTGTGTATGTACGTATGTAGTTTTTGCATGCATGTATGTATGGATGGATGCATTTATGTACGTATGTAGACATGTATGCATATATTTGTATAGTATATATATATATGCATACATGCCTGTCTGCATACATGTATGTACATTCATGCATACAAATGTATATATATATACATGTATAACAGCATTTATGCATGTATGCATTCATGCATGTGTGCATATATGCACGCATACATGTATGAATGCACGCATGTGTGTATATATGTATGTGTGTATGTATGTGTGTATATACTACTGTTTATGTTAATGTATATACACATGCACGGTCGACTATCAAATTAGTGTATCCACCCATGGTTACACGTGTGTGTACAGATGCGTGTATTTATTGCGTGCATGTATGCATGCACGTACGTACTGCGTGCACGTACCAGTTTATTTGCACATATGCTAACCGCAATCATATATGTATTTATGCACGCACACAATGTGTGCAGGTATGTACATATGCATGCACGCATCTCTATATATATGTATGTATGTGTATATATATGTATATATATACACATATAGATATAGATATGCGTGGCGGCCTTTCTTGCCCCCCCCCTTCGGCGGAGCCCCATTGTTTTCCGAGTGGCATCTTTTCTTTTTTCCTCCCACTCCTCCCCTCCTGCTCCTCCTCCTTCTACCTCCACACCCGTCTCTGCGGGAGGGAGGAGACACATAGAGACAGAGAGAGAGGGGGAGAGAGAAGGAGAGAACGAACGATCTGGCGAGATTGAATTCCGTTTTCTGAGCTGCGGAAAACAAGACCAATGGGTGCATTAAGACGTGCACCGCTGTACTGGCGCCAACATGTTCCGTTTTAGCGTGCGTATGACGGTTCGCTGTGAGGGGAACAATCTACCTTGCAATTGGTGTGCCAATGCGAGTGCATTGTCGTCGGCGCCAACGTAGCTCATACCCCGCAACGGCTTACAAATGCCACCACGGCGCAACGCGGGATTTGCGCAACGCTCCATCTTCATGGGGCACGAAACACTGTCCAAACCATAGACGCACCAACAACAAGTCCCCTATCGACAACATTCGGAGTGGCCAGCGCGAAATAAACGCAACGGCCTACCAATTTGTTACCACGGCGCAGTGCGGAAGATAGGAAACGCTGCAGCTGCACGGAACATGAACAAACAAGCAACCCACAACCTCACCAAACACACATTCCCCCTCGATCACCCTCGAACGAGCGAGCGCAAAATGAACGCAACGGTGTACCAAGTGGCGACCACGATGCATCGCGAGATCTGCAAGGACGCTGCAGCTTCCTGAGGCGCGAAAAGCAATTCAACCTGCAACCGCACCGAAAACACATTCCCCCTCGATTACGCTCGTACTGGCGAGCGCGACATTCACGCAACGGCCTACCAACAACGCAACCACGGCGTAGGGCAAGCTTCCGTCACTCCTCCCTCATCTTTGCTTACTCAGGCCCTCAGAAACCCATTTTTTGAAACATTGCGAGCGGTTCCCTGCTTCAAAACGCACACCAAAAACGTTGTATGAAGGCTAGCCCTTGCCACTCCTCCCTCTTCCTGCCTTGCTTACACCCGGTTCCCTGAAACATTGAGAGCTTTTCCTGCTTCAAAACGCAAGCAAACAAAATTATATTAATGTGAGACTTGGCCACTCCTCCTTGTCTCATGCCGCTCCTCCTCCTCAGCCCTCTTCGGATGCATGAGGAGGGGAGGAGAGGGGAGGGAGGAGGAGGAGGAGGAGGAGGAGGAGGAGGAGGAGGAGGATAAAGAGGGAGGAGAATCAGGAAAACCTGGCTAATTCTATAAGGCGTAGAATATTCAATAACACTCCATCGAGAGTATGGATATTTTCTATGAGTTCTATAAAAGCATCGGTTTTCCAAGCCATCTGAGGGGCGAGGGGGTGGTGCGTGTCGGGCACGGTTGATGGTTAGGAAAACTTATGATTTTATGGAACCTGCAGAAATAGCAATATTGTGTGTGTATAAAAATATGGGATTCATTGAAATAGCAAGGATTTCTCGCTTCTGATATAATCGATCAGCTTTCCAGTTCGACTCGTCTTGCGAGCGCACCGTGGAGGACGAATTTAATTAATCAAGCATTCTCCGACACCTAGCTGAGAAACGCCCAACACCGTTCAGTCGCAACCGCCCAGTCGCACAGTGTCACATATATGTATTTTCATATGATGTACATTAGGATGTCTCTTGCGAGGAGGCTTCATATGGATTGGGGCAAGGACAGCCGCCTCCCCCCCCCACACACATATACATACATGTGTGTATGTAAATATTCCCATATGTATGTGTGTGTATATATGCATGTGTATATATATATATACGTATGTGCATGCGTGTATGCCAATACGTCTCTATTTGCGAATGTAGGTTTTGCGTATGTATGTAGGTTTCGGCTTGCATGGTATGGTATGTACGTGCGCACGCATGCACGCACGTACGTCCACACACTCGTGCGTTGAAGCGTGTGTCACATCTGCATCATCGATGGTTCCCCCAACATCCTTATCTTCCGTAGAACAGTTCTATACATATACATAGGTGTATGTGTGTGTGTGTGTGTGCGTGTCCTCCCAGCGCCCACATCGGTGCCCCCGAGCAGGGGGCACCGATGTGGGCGCTGGGCATCGATATGGGCCCAGCCCATCCCCAGACGAGGAACCGCTTCGCGGTGCTTCAGCACAGCGGCTCAATCGGCATCTACAACTTGCAGAACGAGCTCTCCAAGAAGTTCGACCCCCCCGTGAGCACGGACCGCCACGCTTAGTAGTGTGCACGCGGATTCTCTCGGCACGCGCCCGTTGGGGAAGAGAGAGTCAAGGAAGCAGAGCTGGTGCGGGAGCGCGAGGGCGAGCTGCGGGACAACACGGCACGCGGGGGAGGGAATCGTGGGGAGATTGTGCAGTGGTGTGGTAGCCGAAGCAGAAAACGTTAGATTCCTAAACTTTTGGCGCTCCGCGCGGATTTCTTGGATCCGCGCTGGGCCCCTGGCGCGCTCCGCGCGCCAGGGCGGGGGGGGGGGCAGCGCGGATCCAAGAAATTCGCGAGGAGCGCCAAAAGTGTATGTTCATGTTTTTTTTCGTCTTCTAGGCAGGGGAGGGGTGCGAGTGCACGCGCGCACGCTGCCCTCGCGACTCGCCGCGGAGTGGAGCCCGAGCCCTTGGGGCAGCAGGGGTCCTCATCCGGCTTACCCACTGTCTCGCATGACGCTTCCAGAGCCCCGTCAGAGGGCGAATCACGCCCACCAACATTCTGAACCTCGACCCTCGCCTTCCCCGTCCGCACCCCTCTCCGCCTCCTCGTCTCCCCGTCGCCTGGGTGTTCGCTCTCAGGAGAGTGCCGCTCCCGCGCAGGGCCTGACGACTTAAAGCCCTCGTCATGCCCATTGATACCCAGCTCTCGCCCCCCCTGGGGATCGATACGGATCTACGATGATCGAGGAGGAGGAGGGTCGAGGAGGATCGAGGAGGAGGAGGAGGAGGAGGAGGAGGAGGAGGAGGAGGAGGAGACAGAGGCGGAGGCGGAGGCGGAGGCGGAGGCGGAGGAGGAGGATGAGGAGGCGGAGGAGGAGTTGGAGGAGGAGGAGGAGGAGGAGGAAGAGGAGGACAAGGAGGTGGAGGAGGTGGAAGCCCCATGGTGACTTTCCCGGACCCGCCCGCAGGAATACCATTCCACACAAGTCCCGCAACCCCTTTTCTCTGGGATCTGCACAGGCATTTTGCTCCACGAGAGCGACGCCCAAACAAGTTCTCCTTCCCCTCCTCTCTCTCTCTCTCTCTCTCTCTCTCCCCCCCTCCTCCTCCCCCTCCCCTCCTGCCCCGAGGCCTCGCAGGCACGCACCTCTCATTCCCTCCCCTTGCTGGAATCGGACCGCAGGACTTCCGCTCGAGGTGAGACCACTCTGACATGCAGTTCTTGTTCTGTTTTGTTATCCTCATTCGCTCTCTCTCTCTCTCTCCCCCTCTCTCTCTCCCTTCTTCCCGCCGTCTTGGGTGCAGTGCCTCTCTGGCACCCCCGAGTGGGAGTTCTGCTCCTGCCGAGGCCCAAGGGTGCGTCTCAGCGGCAGCCGCCTCCGTGGGAGGAGGAAGGATCCAGGGGCGGAGCCCTGGCAGGAAGAGCCCACCATGATCCAATGCATTCGGTCCAGGAGGGAGGGACGACAATGGAGGGGAGTCTCAGGTGTTTCACAACCGCGCTCTCGCTGGATCCAGGGGCGGAGCCCTGGCAGAAAGAGCCCACCATGATCCAATGTGTTCGGTTCAGGAGGGAGGGACGACAAAGGAGGGGGGCCTCAGGTGTTTCACAGCCGCGCTCTCGCTGCATTCCACCTCGAGCTTAGTGTTCCTGCTTCTGTGCTCTTCTTACTGCAACAGAGGTGGTGGTTGGATCTTTTCGAATCGGAGCTCTGTGTTCGTCTTTCAAGGCGGTGCGCCCCGTAGTCGAAAGGATTACTCGCAGGAACTCGTATGGGGGGGTCTTGGGACGGGAGGGTGCACTGCAGCATCGGTCGTGCCTTTGGGCTTACCCTGCTCCTCATCCTCTTCTCTTCCCCCCCGAACTGCAGTCGTCGCCGCCGCCGTCGCCGGTCATGCCGCTGCGGGCGTCCCGTCGCTTGTCGTCGTCGTCGTCGTCGTCGTCGTCGTCGTCGCCGTCCTGGCCGCCGCCGTCGCCGCTGCCGCCCGTGGCTGCTCGTTCTTCCCTGCCTGGACCTCGTGCCCCTTTTTGGGGCGCGCGCGAGGCCAACCAAGAGTCCTGGAGTCCTAGAGTCCCCCCCGCCCTGCCTACAGTCAACCCGCATAGGAAGGATGGACAACCTTCCCCCAAGGAGGAGGGGGAGGGGGAGGAGGAGGAGGAGGAGGAGGGAGGAGGGAGGGGGAGGAGGAGGGGGAGGAGGGAGGAGGAGGAGGGGGAGGAGGGATGAGGAGGAGGAGGGGGAGGAGGGAGATGACGACGACGATGACCACGACGACGACGACGACGCCCGGCCCATGCTTGGCGACTTTCGCTGGCCAACCTCGGTCGGAAACCGTTGACATGTGCCTCCACGGCCCTTGCATCCTTACCGCGTATCCTTATGACACGGGTTGGCGAATCCCCCCCCCCCCCTCCTCCCCTCGCCCCCCCCCCCCGCGGCTCCTCGAAGGGGCTCCCGCTTCCGAGCCCAAACGCTGCCCGCAGGCGGGCCCCGCGCCCCTGGCCCTCTCGCCCAAAAAGGGGCTGCTCTGGTGGGGCGGCGCGCCGGGCTGAGGACTACATCTTCCCGGGCGGCAGCAACCGCATCCTGCTGAAGAGCGAGGAGAAGGCGAGCCCCCGCTAGCTGTCGGCGCCACCCCTTGCGTAGGGTCGCTCTTGCGTAGGGCCGCTCTTGCGTGTAGCCGACCTCTGGAGGTCGATGTTGCGAACAAAGATCAGCAAAGCGGGGGGAGAGGGAAGGGGTGGCTCGAAGGGACGGGGTCTTGCTGGGCGAGCGGCCTCGAGCAGTGACGGCCCAGCTCGGGGTCTCATTCCCCTGTGGTCAGGGTCACCCCAACATACTAATACTACGTGTGCGTCGCCCCCCCAGGGGGGACGCGCGCACCGAGAAGTCTGATAGTGCATGCGTCGTGGCGGGCGCTTTCTGGCCACGCCGCTCGGGGAAACGATTTACTACAAGATGGGTACACTATATGTTCGGGTCGGACGCGTGCCTCCAAGGAGAACATGAAGTACTATTATGTCTGTGTATGTCCCGCCCCCGCTGGCTTCCCCCCTGCCACCCCAGACGTCCGGCGGGTCAGTCACCTCCCTGACGGCCCGAGGGCCGTCCGATTCGGATTGCCCGAGGGCCCACAATGGCAAGATACCAGCCGCCTCGATTTTGCCCGAGTCGCCGGATGTCTTAGAAGAAGAAAAAACGCCATGAGCATAATTTTTTTGCGTCCCGCGCGGATTTCGTGGATCCGCGCTGGGGCCACCCCGGCGGCGCCCCCGGCGCCGCCCCTGGCGCGCTCTCCGCGCCAGGGAGGGGGGTCCAGCGCAGATCCAAGAAACCCGCGCGGAGCGTCAGTTTTTGGTTTTTGTTTTTCTCTTTCTTCTTCTTCTTCTTCTTCTTCGTCTTCTTCCTCTTCTTCTCCTCCTCCTTGTTATTGTTCTTCTTCTTCTTCTTCCTCTTCGTGTTCTTCCTCCTCTTCTGACATCCGCCGTCTCGATTTTGCCTGAGCCGCTGGACGCCCGGGCCCGCCGCGCCACAAGTCGAGCCGGCTCTGCCGATGCCGTGCTGCTCGTGAGCGGGCGGCTCAGGCCAGTGGCTGCCTGCCGTGCGGCTGAGGCCGGCGCGCCTCTCGGTGCGAGTGCGGCGGGCTCTGCCGCCGACGGCCCCGGGCGGACCTGCGACGAGGCCTCCTTCGGTTCTCTTGATCCTCACTCCTCCTCCCCCTCCTCCTCTTTCTCCTCCTCTTCCTCCTCCTTCTCCTTCTCCTCCTTCTCCTCCTCCTCCCCCTCCTCCTCCTCCTCCTCCTCCTCCTCCTCCTCCTCCTCCTCCTCCTCCTCCTCCTCCTCCTCCTCCTCCTCCTCCTCCTCTCCTCCTCCTCCTCTCCTCCTCTTCTCCTCCTCCTCGATCCTCCTCCTCCTCCTCCTCCTCCTCCTCCCTCTTCTCCTCCTCCTCCGCACTCGTCCTCCCCGTCCCCTCCTTCGAAGCAGGACAAACCGCTCTGCAGTGGAGACCGATGCCAAGAAGCACCCTGCTTCCCCCAGGGTGCCCTGGGTTTCTTGGGTCTTGATGGTTTTGCTACGGAAAGCGTGACGCTCCCACACCGAAAATCCATGGACGTCCTGGGGTCTCAGGGTTGGGTTTCTTGTGCAAGGTTTCTTGTGGACTGGCCTCCACTGTGCACAATAACTTTATGCGCTCCGCGCAGATTTCTTGGATCCGCGCTGGGCCCCCCCCAGCGGCGCCTCCGGCGCCGCCCCCTGCGCGCTCCGCGCGCCAGGGAGGGGTGTCCAGCGCAGATTTCAGAAATCCGCGCGGAGCGCCAACAGTTTAGGTTTATGCAGTTTTTTTTCTTCTCCTGCCTCTTCGTCTTCCTTCCTCCCTTCCCGTGCTCAGTAGTATATCCAACATCGTCTGGAGGCCATGGCCTCGCTCACCGGGTCTTCTGTAAGGCCAGGCGACGGGCCGCCGCGGTGGTCTGTGTGTTCTTGTTTGTTGTTCATCCCCGCCCTCCCTCTCCTTCTCCTTCTGCTCGTCCCCCTTCCCTCGCTTTCCTCACTCAGGGTCTGCGGACCGTCTGACAGCTCAAAGTCTTCAGTGTGTGCGCATGCCCCTCACTGGTGCGTTCCTTCTGCTGTTAACTTCTGCAACTGCTCGTCTGCTCGCAGCAACAACTACTTTTCCACGTGGCCCGAGGTAACACGACATGTCTCGCGAGGCACCACACGCAATGTACCGCACGATCACCCAACACAGCGCAGTACATGGTGGACCACACAGCGCGCGCCCTATACAGCACAAAATGCAATGCCCAAACCCGCAGCCGACAGCGCAGCGCGCAGCTAACAATGCACAGCACGCTGAGCACACCGTGAGGGACGGACGTGTACGGTGCCAAGAGCCTCCAGCAAGCTGATGGGCGCACGCCCACGGGGTACATCCTGTAAGTCTTCAATTGCATGCTGCATTGCGTGATGCATTACTTCACGCAACCTCCCTCGTAACGCGTCCGATGGCCTCCTATGGAGCGCGGCAGGGAGGAGACAGACAGATAGACAGAGAGACAGACAGGGGTCCAGGGCTGGGCTTATGAACGGGCGAGACTAAATTGCGTTTGACAATGTATGTTTGTCCACTTCGAAGAGGAAGCACTGTGCGATGGGAGGCGGGGCAAGGTGTTGGCCCTCAGGGTTGCAGGCAGTTCTTGGCGAATGCACCTCCATTATTCTCTTTTGCAGCTCTGGGATTCTTTGCTCACCCCTACCAGTCTATCCAGTAGCGATTCCCAGGCGAGTTGTCGTGAGAAGGGAAGTGGAGGAGAGTGTTCAAGCAAAGAGGGGGGATATCAGTCAAAGCAAAGGCGGGATCAGCCAAGGACCCCCCTGAGTGACCGACTTGGGACCCTCTGGCCTCTTGGAGCAAACGTGGGGCTCTTCTGGGAGCCTTCGCGGCCCTGTTGGGGCTCTCGTTTGGCCCTTTAAGGAGCCTTTTCGCCCTACACTAGATGATCAGCGGCAAGACTCTGGCATCTTTCTGTCGACGGCCAGTATTTCGGGTCTGGAGGCAGCAAACCTGTAGTGCGTCGATCCCACCCCTTCTCCATGAAGACGCTACTTCTTCTGCTGGTGCTGCCCCTCCTCTTCACCTGCATGCCAGATTATTCTCTACGATCTGACGGCCCGCAAGATCGTGGACGAGGCCGCTGTGCCAGGTGGAGTGCGCTACGTTATCTGGTCACATTCAGGTTTCGGGGGGTTCGGGCGAGAGAGAAGTGGCAACGAAGACGAGGGAGGAGAATGAAGACGAGCAGGAGGAGGGGTCTGCTCACACTCCTCTTGCTGGTGCTCTTCCTCTTCTTCCACATGCCAGCATGCCTCAGCGTGACGGGGCCTCGTGCCATGGCAAGTATTTTCTTTTTGCGGGTACTTTCCGCGTTGGCTCCATGGCGCTTTTGGTGGTCCTTTCCCTTCCCTTCCTCCCACTGGGATGCAAGCAGGGGATCAGAAACCCGATTAGCTGCCCTTTGCGCTTGAGGGGGGAGAGGGGGTCTCAATATCACCCCCCTCCCTGGCCCCCCTTCCTCCTGGCGCTGGCAATCAACGACCGCAACGACGACGACCAACGATGGCCGACCGACCGACCGACGACGGCGCCCGACGCCCGACGACTGCGACGACCGACGATGACGACATCGGGCCGGCCCGACCAGCCAGACGAAAACCCGCTCGCCCGCTTGAATGTTCCGCCCGCCCGACCCGCCCGTTGGGGTCTGCCCGCCAGAACCGCCCGTCAGGGTTCACCTGTCTGACCTGCACGTGAGGCTCCGCTCGCTCCTGTGCGTGGAAGCCCACCCGCTCCCGTCCTGCCCACCCACCCCGACCCGCCCGTCCTGGTCCGTTCGCTCGCTTGCATGTAGACCCAACCGCCTTTTACGCCTTAAAGGGGTGGTGGGATTACGCTTGGCGACGTTTAGAAATTCCAAAGGAACTTCATACTCGCGACCAGCAGCACGCTCTCATCCACTGTGCATCTGGCCTGGCAGTACGTTATCAGGACGTACTTCAGGATGAAGGGGGCGATTGCGGTCAGGTTGGCTCTGAATGTGCACTCGCTGCCCCCATTTACGTATGCCGACAGCTGTGCGCTCAATTCCGGCAACGGGGACAAGCCTGGCTTCCACTATCACGAAGCAATCGGCGCAGCGTCACTAGTTGTCGGCCAGCATCGCTGGCAACTCCAGCGACAGGCGGCAATTGATGATAGTTGGGGAGAGCGAACAGGGCGACATCGGTGCGATGATGTTGGACACCTGGCGTGATGAATCACGTGTGGAACTTGCTCTTGCAGTGAATTGCGAACAGCTCAACGGAAGACTTGTGGCGATGACGCCCATCTAGGAGGCCATCGGTCAAACAAGGAGCGGCATCAACCAGGCCCCCCCCCATCGGAGGCCGAACAAAATGCTCTTGGGGCTCTCTTGGGACGCTCTTGGACCGCTCTTGGGTGCTCCTGGGGCCCTCTTTGGGCCCTCTCGGGTCCCCGTTGGGGCTCTCTTTGACCATCGTTGGGCCACCTTGAGGCCTCAGAGGCCCGCAGGGAGCGAACAGGCGAGAAAACACACAGTATGGTTTTTTGGGGCGATGTTCGCTTGTTGGGCGGCTCCTGTGGAGGCCCCAGCGGCACTTGGGGCCGTCTTGGGGCCGTCTTGGGGTCTCTCGGAGGAATGTCGGAGACCATATTGAACCATCTTCAGCTCTCTTGGGCCATCTCGGAGGTCATTCTGCGGCATCGGGGGCCATCTCGGGGCCGTCTGGGGTCTTCTCGGACGCTCCAACCCCTCACGGCGGAGGGGCGACCAGACCCAGGTGAGGGCGAAGGATGAGGGGTAAACTTCTCCTTTGGATAGGTGAAGAAGGGCTGTGTTGGAAGAGGGGAGAGAACGCTTGGTGTACCACCTCCACCAAGAGGGCTGGTGGGATCGACCACTGAGCGAACCCTGCGTGGTCGTATTGCCTTGATCCGTGAGTTTGTGAGAGAGTAAGTTGGTGCACGACGTCGATTGGTGTGACGCACGTGATATGACTTCTGACGGCCGCGCAATGGTGGAGTACATCTCGTCAGTTACTTCAGGCGGTTATGGATGATAAGCATCGGTTCGAACATATGCGACGTCGTGTTGGGCCGTATTGGGGTAACTCAACAATGCTTAGGAATTTGACCACCAAGTTGGTGGAGGTCGACGGACAGTATGAGCCACTGCACTGCCCGCAGAAGTTGGGCAAACAAGTGTTCTTATCAATTGTTTGCAGTGTGCGCTCGCACGAACTCTGCGTGCATCTGCCGAGGAGCGCTTCGCGCCTTTATACTGATTCTCGCACAGCTTTCAGAAGACACTTGAATTATATGCTGTATGTTGTTTGGGCTTCTTGGGGCGGGGCAAGTAACATGCCTGCCGCGTAGTTGGGCCAGCTCCACCCAGCAGCCGCGTGCTTTTGTTAATGATCTTGCCCTGTGCGCCTGCTGCCGATGCTCGCCGCCGTCCTCTCTTTGGCATAAGTGCATTTCCTGCTTGTGGGCTGGCGTAGTGCGGGCTCAATTCTGTGAGTTTATCACATCGCCAATCTTCTGCGTACCGTGCCATCTTTACCTTAGCCCAACATGCATAGATGTTGCATGAATTTCGGACGAATTCCCGGTTTTGCCGGCTATTCCTTCCATGCTCTTTTGGTGTATGTATTGTTCCTTTCGTTTTCATTTTCGTCATTATTTTTGTTGGTTTTGTTTGAACATTCGTTGCTGGGGGCCGGGATAACCGTGGTTGCCGCCGGAGAAGCGACAGTGCAGATCTTCGTCGGTTGTCTTTCTTCTCTTCCGTCTCGTCCTTGTCGTCGAATTCGTCCTTGTCGTCGTTGACCTCCACCTTCGCTCGTCCGCGCACGAAGGAGGACGATGGAGGACAAGGGAGAGGTTTTTGGCCTGGTCTGCCGAGTCCAGATGACTTGTCCGCGGCGTCAAACTGGCGATGTTTGGGGCGTGGGCTTGTTTCTCTGTGGCATGCTGGGCCTGAGAACACACACACGTACACGCCCACACGCACACACCACACACAACACACAACACACAACACACAACACACAGCACACACGACACAGTACACAACGCACAACACACAAGACACAACGCACACAACACACATAATACACAGCACACAACACGCAACACACAGCACACAACACACAACACACAACACACAAACATACAACGCACAACACACAGCACACAGCACACATAACACACATCACACAAACACACACACACACACACGCAAACACACACATGCACTTACACACGCACGCACGAAGACAGACAGACAGACAGACAGACAGGCAGGCAGGCAGACAGACGGACACACACAGACAGGCAGGCACACAGAGACAGACAGACAGACAGACAGAGACAGACAGGCAGACAGAGACAGACAGACAGGCAGAGACAGACAGACTGGCATCCAGGCAGACATACACACTTACACTCACGCGTTTACATACATATGTACATGGACTCCCCACACAGTGCTTGTACTTGGGGGTTCTTACTTGTGTTTTAACGAGCTGAAGGTCGGTCTGGCGGCTATGTGGTCATCGTCGCCGCCCCGTCGCCGCCTCGTCGCCGCCCATCGTCTGGGCCCAAAGGTCGGTCAGCTGGCTATGTTGCCGCAGTTTCCCCATCGCCGCCTCGTCGCCGCGCGTCGTCTGTGCCTGTCTGTCGGTCTGGCGGCGATGTTGTCGCAGTCTCCGCCTCGTCGCCGCCCCGTTTTGCCTCGTCGCCGCTGTTCAATGCATTGCGTAGATTGCACAACATCTAGTGCACCACATCAACTGCACAATGTAGATCGCTTCACACACTTTGCACAACATATACAGCTCCACATATGTTGCACAACACAGGTTGCACAACATATAGTGCACCACATATATTGCACAACGTAGACTGCACAACATATTGCACCACGCACACTGCACAATGTAGACCGCTTCACACACGTTGCGCAACATATATAGCTCCACGTAGCCTGCACAAAACAGGTTGTACAACGTATATTGCATCACATGTATTGCACAACGTAGACTGCACAACATATATGGCACCACGCACACTGCACAATGACTATTGCACTACATCTATTGGTCTTCATATATTGCACCACGTATACTGCATCACATGGTTCCTCCACATATATTGCGCCACGTAGTTTGCAACACATGATCGCACCACAAATATTGCACCACAGAGGTCATTGCGCCACATAGATTGTACCACACATGTTGCACAACGTAAATTGCAGTACATAAGTGAAGCCGTATATCTTGCAACACGTACGTTACATTTCTTATCTTCTCGTTTTCCACAATGAAAAAATTAGAATCCACCACCCCCGCGGGTTTACTGGCCTTCCCTGGGGTAGCACGATTTACGTATGATTCTGCCCTATTGACCATCGTACGTATGAGTGTAGACCATCCCTGACACGCCGTGGTCGACACCACCTCATCCCTTTGAATTTTTGTTCGCGCACATTCGTTTATCACAAATCATCAATTTTCTAGACTCCCTTGCAAACAGCGAAGCAATATCCACGCGCGCGTCGTCGCAAACGCATGTCGAAATCTTTCAACATCCGCAGGAGTCGTACGGGTTGCAATGTGTAGGTTCCCGAGATCATGTAAGCCAACAGCGGTTTTGCAACATGTTTGTCTCAAAGGAAGTGCGCACGCTCTTGCGAACCCCTGCGGGGACCTGCGTTTTTCCGTCGTTCTCATCAAATGAGGCCACGCGGGCTCGTCGCGCGCGCATGCCGAAATCATTCGAACACCTTTGCGCGCTTGCTGGGGTGGCACGATCAGTGTCAAATCTCACTATGCGGGCCACTCGCACCCGGCGGCCGCGCGCGCATGTCGAACTCCTTCCAACACTTTCCTCACCGTCACGTGGACACCATCATCGTCATCGGCGAGGTCAGCGTCGGCGCCGTCATTGGCCTTGCATGGGTTTTGTAAGCCATGTTGCGGGTGTGTGGGTGGGATGCTTGCGCGAGCAGCGGAGCGAGTTGCGCGTGGTGAATTGCACCACGTAGATTTGCACCGCATATTTCGCACATTGTCGACTGGTTCACATACGTTGCATCACATCGACTGCGCTACCTTAGGTGCACCACGCACGCACGCATATATATATATATAGATTGCACACCGCATTTTCACTTTTTTACACAAAGAATTCGCGTCGCCCCCGCCCCCGGGATCATCGATCCACCCTGGCGATGTGCAGTTTACGTATGATTCAGCCCCAACGTTCGTCAGTATGAGCTCTTTTCATGCCAGCCAAACCAAATTATACACCTTCACGATCCTGGTTAGATGGTACGATGCGCGCGCACTCGTTTACCAACAACCATCAGTTTGCAAAGATTTTTGGCAACCGACGGGACGAAAAGCTCACGCGAGCGTCGTCGCGCGCATGCTGAAATCCATCAAAAACCATAAGCTCCACAAGGACTTCAACATCGAGTGTCTTGCAACATTTCAAACACACGGTCTTACAACGCGATGATTCGAACAATGTTTGCGCGCGTGCTCTTGCAACTTCTTCAGGAGCCTATGGTTGTCAACGGTTTCATCGACTGCGGTCAAACGAACTTTTCGCGCGCGCATGTCGGAACCGTTTGGACAACCTTGAGCGCGTGCTTGGGGATGGTGGTGGTGGCACGATCCTTGTCAAATATCACTACGCGGGCCACTCGCGGCTGGTGGCCGCGCGCGCATGACGAACTCATTCCACAATTTTCATCACCGACATGTGGACGCCATCATCATCATCATCGGCGAGATCAGCATCGGAACCGTCATTGGCCTTGCCGTCGTCGTTTCATCATTGTCACCCGCATCGCTACTATCATCATCGTGTCTGCCGTTGTCGACGTTGCCATGATACCGCGCCTGTCCGAGTCACCGACTCGTGCTGTAATTCCCGCGTGAGCGCGGCCTGCGAAACGCGGTGGGAGTCCCGAGCGTTCAGCGCCACCGCGGCCGCGTCGGCATCGCCAGAGTAGCTGGCTTTTTTGCTCGCGAACCTGCGCGTGCTGGCGCGGCCGCAGCGATGCGCCAGCCAGCGCCAAGTAGTCACCGCAATCGCCGCCGCATGGGTTTTGCAAACCATGTTGCGGGTGGGTGGGTGGGTGAGCGGGATGATGGTGCGATCGCTGTAGTTGACAAGTTCAAGTTCGGCAGTGTGAATTGCACCACAAAAAATGCACCGCGTAAGTTGCTCCACGTGGGGTGCACCACGTAGATTGCACCACGTGGACTGCGCCACTTAGATTGCACAATCTAGGTTCCCCCCCCACACATGTAACATATGGGGTCCACGCTGGCTAAAGCACGCAAGTATGTACGTATGTATGCAGGTATGTATGTATGTGTGTGTATGTATGTATGTATGTATGTATGTATGTATGTACGTCCGTATGTTTGTATATGAGTATATGTACACAAAGATACATTCAACGTCGTCAAACAATGCTATCACTTGGTGGTTTTGGCGTTGATCATTAAGACTTTGACGTTGCGCTGGTCTGGCCGTTTCGTGGCCGCTCGTCGCCGCCCGCCGCCGCCGCCCGTTGCCGCAACATGGTGGTCACGATTCTGAATGTGTGAGGCCCGCAATTGGGATTGTGCCGGTCCGGCCGGCTTGTGGCCGCTAGCCGCCGCCCGTCGCTGCCGTCCGTCGCCGCATCTTTCTGGTCAGCATTTTGATTGTGTGAGGCCAACATTTTGCACCATATATCTTGCATCACATACCGCACACAACATACATTGCACCACATAGGCCGCATCACATAGAATCCACCACATGGCTTGCACCATATATATATATATATATATATATATTTATGGTACTACGAATATTGTACCACATAGCGTGCACCACGTATATTTCGCCACGTAGCTTGCACCATTCAGCTTGCACCGTGTGTAAATATATACGTGTAGTATTTTTGGTATACGTATATAGACACATACATTACCACATGTACATACGTAATATAAAATTATAGATATTCATGTACATGCGTATCCGTAGATGTATATGTACATCTATATATGTGTATGTATATGCGTTTGTATATACATGGATATGAATATGCATATGTACATGTACATGCATGTGTACACGTGTATGTTTATCTGTACGCATGTGTTTATGTATATGTCTAAGATATGCATATATACATACACACGTATGCATATGCATTTGTATATATATATATATGTTTGTGTGTATATATATGTATAAGTATGTGCATATGTGCACGCGTTAGTATATGTACATGTATATGTATATGTACATGTATGCATCTATGCATATTCATACATGTATGTATATATGTGTGTGTGTATATTTATAATTCCATGTCTATGTTGATGTACATGCAAATGCATATGTCTACGCATATGTATACATGTGCTCATGTGCATATATGTATGCATATCTCTATATATGTATATACGCATGTGTATATGTATGTGTATGTGTATTTGTATATGCACACAAGTATGTGTGGATGCATATATATATATGTGTGTATGCATATGTATATGTAAATGTACGTATTATATATGTGTACCTGACTGCGTATATGTATATGTGTAGGTTTGCGCACATGTATGCGTGTGTTTGTGAATGTATATGTACATGTCCATGTCTCTGTCTTTGTATATGTGTATGGTTATGAGTATGATTATGATTATGAT
>CAUYUJ010018430.1:203019-204914 GCA_963575745.1 Prorocentrum cordatum
ATGGCCCTCGCTCTAGCACGGACAAGGGCGGCCGTCGCATCCCACCGATCTGTGTGTGGGACTAATTCACACGCAGCTTTCCAATTCTTCTCAGCTTCTCGGCCTGCCCATGCATCAGCAACAGTATTACCGCACGCGAAAAATGGGTCGGTGATGGCCCTTGGCGTCTCATCCTGGTGCGACGGGGTCCACACCAAGGTCACATCGCGTCCAGAGTCAAGCTCCAAAGCCCTGCGTAAGCGAGACCAGAGATCCCAGTTCCTGAGCCGCCGAGTCCAAGCTCCAGGAGGCCTCCGAGCCCAACCCTGCCCCCATCCATTGAGGAGAGGCTTTATCGTCGGCGACAAACGTCAAAGGGCCCCGAGCTTCCTTCAACCGCAATGCAAAATGCAAGCAGCTCAGCACGTGGGACGGTCTGCCGCCTGCACTCCAAGGGGCCGAAGAGGCCTGAGTGGCCCTGCCACAGGCCAGCGCCGTCGGGGGAGATCGCCGCAACCGCCCAGCCCACACCGGCGCCTCCGAGGGTCATCCGAAAAGGCCCCTCCAGAGCCATCCCCAAACACATGGAGGCGCCCATGGGGTCCCGCATGCTTCCCAGAGCACTTCCAGAGCCGATGTGGGAGGTCCTCAATGGCCCCAGAGGTACACCGATCACAGAGACGGCTCACTTTATACCCAGCCTGATGGAGGCGCTCACGAGTCCGCTGGCCCCCAGAGACAACACACTTATTCAGTGCCCCTGCCGATATCTGCCCGCTCGACAAGAACCTCCGCCGCTCGATCCTGATCGTGACCAGGTCGGCTCCAGAGGCGAGAGAGGCGCCGTGCTCGTGCGCCGCCGCCGTCGCCCAGAGCCTGCTCTGGAGGTCGTCGCTGAAATCGTCGAGGACGGGCTCGTAGTCAAGTTCGACTAGTTCCGCTCCATCGTCCGGGAGCCTCCATTCCTCCAAATATTCATCATGCACTCGTTGCCATCAGTCAGCCGCCTTGGGATCCCAACCAGCCTCGAGTAATGTCGCAATCGCAGCTCCCGTCGGTCCAGTAACATATGACCAGATCTTTGGGCCCTCGCGTGTCACCTTGGTCTTGAGAAGCGTCCAAGTCCCGCGAATACGCTGATGCAGGTGTTGCTGATCCTGCCAGAAGCGAATCCACTGACGTAGTAGTTGTACTCGTAGCTGGACTCCAGGATCAGCCCCGTCGAAGGTGACCCCCAACAGGGTCGTGAGGCAGCGCCCAGCTGCCTGCCCAGTTGCAGCCGCTGTCGCCTGTCTGCGCCATCGTAGCATAGCATGTCGAGCGAGTCCACGGGCTTGGTGGCCATGGACTCCCTGGGGGAAGTATCCTGTGGCCCACAGACCCTTGGCAATATGAGCTTGCTGAGCCGTGCTCCTCATGCGCACGATCCTCCTGGTCCTGGTGGAAGCGGCTCGCGAGGGCGCTCCCCCGCCTTCTTCTGAACTCTGCGTGTGCCCGCTGCCATGTCGATGCCAAGGTCCGTTGCCGTAGTAGTCGCCGAGACTGGGACACCTCGTCGACGAAGGCCCTGCTCCAGTCGCTCTCGTACTTGCTTATTGTTCGATAACACCACAGTCTTGTCAGAGACTGGGAGCTCAGCATGATCAAGTGCTGACTTCAACTCACCTCCAGCCTTTTTTTCAGTTGCTGCACGAGGCGAGGAGAATGATGATGGTGATGATGATGCTGATGATAATGATGATGATGATGATGATGCTGATGATGCTGCTGCTGCTGCTGCTGATGATGATGATGATGATGATGATGATGCTGCTGATGATGATGATGGTGGTGGTGGTGATGATGACGATGATGATGCTGATGCTGCTGATGATGATGATGATGCTGCTGATGCTGCTGCTGATGATGATGCTGAT
>CAUYUJ010018431.1:2500-27290 GCA_963575745.1 Prorocentrum cordatum
CATCATCGTCATCAGCAGCATCAGCATCACCATCATCATCATCAACAGCATCAGCAGCATCATCATCAGCAGCATCATCATCATAATCAGCATCAGCATCAGCATCAGCAGCATCATCATCACCATCATCATGATACTCAGCATCATCAGCATAAACATAGTCATCTTAGTCATCATGACCAACATCATCAGCATCATCACAAACACCATCACCATCATCATCATCATCAGCAGCATCATCAGAATGATAATATTTCCACCCTCACCACCACAATCATCATCACCACCACAATTATTGTCAGCACCACCAGCATTCCCATCATCGCCATCAGCATCATCATGCGCATACGCATCATCATGTTCGCTTTCTTCATCAGCATCACCCTCGTCCTCCTCATCATCATCGTCAGCATCATCGACACGATCAGTATCCTCATCCTCATCATCATCAGCATCATCACCCATCAACAACATCATCACCATCATCATCAGCACCATCATCATCGTCATAAGCATCATCATCATCATCAGCAGCATCAGCATCGTCATTATCAGCATCGGCATCGGCATCAGCATCAGCATCAGCATCAGCATCATCAGTATCATCGGCATCGTCATCATCATCACTACCACCACCACCATCATCGTCGCCTTCATCGTCCAGATATTCCTGCTGTTGCTCCTCTTACTGCATCCTTCCTCGGAATCGAGCTTCTCATCATGACCAGCACATCCCTCATGCTCCCCCTTCAGCCTTCTTTCCCGCGTCATGCTTAGCACTTCTGTTCCAACTCCTGCTACTCCTTCGCATGCGCAGTATCATCTTCGCTGGCCCTCGTTTTCGTCTTCATTTTCCTGCCCTGCTCGTCGTCCTGCTCCTCGTCGTCCTGGTCGGCGTCGTCCTCCTCATCCTCGCCGTCGTCCTCGTCGGCATCGTCGCCATTGCCGCCGGCGTCGCCCTCGAGAGCCGTCGACCTCGACCGCGTCCGCTGGCCTGGCCCCTCACCGCCCCGCCAGGGACTGGTTGAAAGGGCTGCAACGCATTTGTTTGACGTAAATGTCCGCGTACCTCGCGGCGGCTCGGAGCAATCCTCGCCGCCGCCGCCGTCGTCGACGCCGTCGACGCCGTCGTCCTCCCTCTCTTTCCCCTTATTCCTCCTCCTCCTCCTCCTCCTCCTCCTCCTCCTCCTCCTCCTCCCCATCCTCGACCACCTCCCCATCTTGTTCCTCCTCCTCCTCCGAAACCAGTCAGTTTCAAACCGTGTTCCTCCCGAGAGTGCCTCGGGGAGCTGCGCGCGCGATCAATTGAACGCGGCACACGCCAGCGCAATTGACTACGGAATGCCCTGCATCGCCGCAGCATTCCAGCCTGGAGGACGGATGGAAGGACTGGACAAGATGCAGGCGGGTCGCTGAAGCATGAGTCCTGCATGAATCGCGAGGAAGTCTCGAGCGACAGCGCGGTTCCCAAATAAATCATTAGGACATCCACAGCGAGAGCGTGATTCCTGAGTGTCGACGGCGCGGCGTCTGACAAAATTTCGAAGATGTCCCACGCGAGAGCGCGATTCCTATATAAAGTGTGAGGAAGTCCCGAGCAGCGCGATTTGGGAATCAATCGTGAGGAAACATCAGGCGGGAGCCGTTGTGGTTGTAAACTTTTGGCCAGGGACCCAATTTGGTGGCACCCAGCGTTCCCGTCAGAAACTGGGTGCGAGCCCCAGGAGGAGCACTTGGATAAAGGATACAATGGTTAATTACCAGCAGGGGGGATCAAGATTAATTAGTCTTTAGTCAACCACGGCAGCGGCATCATCATCGCCAGCAGTCGCATCATCAGGTTAATCCTGTTCACCCTCATCACCATCACCATCATCATAGACATGATCATCAACAACATCATCAACCTCATCATCATCATCATCAACATCACCAACCTCAGCATCATCATCATCATCATCATCATCATCAGCATCATCATCAGGATCATCATCATCAGCATCATCATCATCATCATCATCATCATCACTATCATAATCCACAGCATCATCATCATCAGCATCATCATTATCAGTATCATCATCATCGTCATCGTCAACGTCATCATCATCATCATCAGCATCATCATCATCATCATCATCATCATCATCATCAGCATCATCATCGTCAGCATTATCATCAACATTATCAGCGTCATCATCATCATCATCAGAATCAGCATCGTTTTCCTTAACATAATCATCCCATCATCTACGTCATCATGCGCATCCTCGCTATTAGCATCACGATCAGCTGCAGCAGCACCATCACAATTGCCAGCACCACAATCATCAGCATCATTATCATCATCATCGTCATCATTATCATCATCGTCATCGGCAACGTCATTGTCATCATCATCATCATCATCATCATCAGCATCATCAGCATCATCAGCATCATCATCATAATCAACATCGTCTTCCTTAACAGAATCCTCCCATCATCTCCGTCATCATGCTCAGCCTCGCTATTAGCATAAGCCGGATGATCACGATCAGCTGCAGCAGCACCATCACCTTTGCCATAACCACCATCATCATCATCATCATCAGCATCATCGGCATCATTATCATCATCATGGTCATCATCATCAGCATCATCGTCATTATCATCTGCATGATCAAAATCCTGATCATCAGCAGCAGCATAAGCACCATCCTCATCATCAGTATCAGCATCAGCATCAGCATCAGCATCAACATCATCATCCGCATCCGCATCCTCATCATCAGCAGAAGCACCAGCATCGTCATCAGTATCAGCATCAGCAAAAGCATCGTAAGCCTCGTCATAACCATCAACATAATCAAATTCATAAGTTCCCTCGTCGCCAGTATCAGCATCAGCAGCACAAGTACCAGCATCAGCATCCAAATCAGCATCACCATCACCACCAGCATCATCATCAGAATCAGCATCATCATTATCACCACCATCATCATCAGCATCATCAGCAGCCTCAGCATCGCTAAATACTGTCAGCAACATCACCATCACCATCACCACCATCGTCGCTGTCGTCGTCAGCATCACCATCACCATCATCAGCATCATCAATAGCATATGATCAGCAACATCTGCATCAGCATCGGCATCAGCATCAGCAGCCTCGGCATCCTCGTCAACTGCATCATCATCAGCAGCAGCATCATCACCCCCATCTCGGCATCACCACCACCACCACAACCACCAACCAACAATGTACTACGTTTCATCATCATCGTCATCCTCACGCCCGCAAACATCATCACCACCGTAACCACAACCGCATCGTCAACAGCATCATGATCGTCACTCATTGTTCAATTTCACCCTCAACCCGTCGTTTACATGCCTCATCCACCCTAGTCCTCCCTCCTCCTCGCCCTCCTCATTCTCCTCCTCCTTCTCCTCATCATCCTTATCCGCATCCTCGTCCTCTTCATCTTCTCTCCCCTCTTCTCCTCCGTCCGCCATCCCTCTCTCACTCCCTCTCTCTCTACCTCAAGCACTTGCGCGCTGGCGTTTTCGGCATTCACCGATTGTCACTGCCGCACGGCTTGAGTGGGTGATCCTCCAGCTTGTCAGCGGGCGTCGTGCGACGGTCAGGGTGATCAGCCACGCGGACAAAAGTGGGGTCCGTGCGTACCTCTTCCCTTCTATCGGCGGGCGCGTCCGTGACGGGCTGGCCATCACGCTGCTGCAGTACATGACCTCCGACCTCGGCAACACCACCGCCACCGACCATGGGCACCAGAAGTCGCATGACGAGTCGCCCTTCAACGTCGTGTGTCGGCTGGCGCCTGCTGCCCATCCTGCTCGTGGTGCGGCTCCAGTGCCTGTCGTAGTAGTAGGGGTGCCGAACTTCGAGGAGATGCGAGAGCTGCTCGTAGTGGGAGGGTCGATTGTCGTGGAGGAGCTGGTTATCTTGATTGCGATGGCCGTCATCGCAGATGTGCTGTGGCGGCTCTTAGACGTAGTGCCGAGCCTCGTGGCGTTACTGGTGCTGGAGCTGCAGACGAGGTTCCTGCTGCTCTGGGCGGTCCTGGTCGTCAGCCTGCGGGTGCCGACGGTGTTCGTGTCGAGAGAGGTGTCGTTCCGCGTGGAAGTACTGGGGACGTTCATCGGAGGAGTGGAGAGGTGTTCCAGTTCTACCTCGTCCTCCTGCGCCTGCCGTGCCTGGTCGTCAGTCGGCGGAGGCTGGTGGAGTTCGTGAAGGTGCCGATCTTCCTGGCGGTGAAGGTGGAGAGGTTCATCCTGGGGAGCCTTCTGGTCTTGAAGGGTATGCGGATCTTCCTTGCGGAGTCTACACAGTCGTGCTGCTGAGCTTCCTGGAGATAGTGATCGCCCTCCTGGAGCTCGTGCTGCTGTTCCTGTCTGCACTGAACTTCCTGGTGGTGGTGCCCTTCCTGAAAATTCTCGCGCCTGACGTTCATGGATCTGCCGAGTGGGCGGCCGAGGGCCCTGGGAGAGGAGCGAGACTCGAGCACGGCTGCTACGAGATGCTGACCCCTTTCCGATGCGGTGGAGCGCAGACGGGCGCTGTGCCGACAGGCCCACTAGTCAACGGGGCAGCTTTAGGCAGCAGCGGAGCGCTCGCGAGTGCATCGTCGGCTTCGCAGTCCGCAAGTGAATGCCCCCAGTCGCGACAGGCTGCTCAGCGGCAGTCGGGTTCGGCTCGAAACGCTGGTGTTCTTTTTTGGCGCCGTCCTTCCCGTGGCTCGCGAGGCTTCTTGGTCTATAATGATAATATTAATGTCATAACTAGTACTAGTAAGAATACGAATACGAATGCCAAGATCAACACTAATACCAATACGAACTCTAATACTAATACCAATACGAATAATAACAAACATAGCACTAACAACAATAATGAGACTAATACGAATAATAATACGAATACGACTACTGCTACACCTACTAAGAAGATCAATACTAACAAATATAGTAAGACCATTTTACGTGGGCCCTTGGCCCAAGTAGTAGTCCAGTCCAAGCCGAGGTAAGTCTCAGGTCTGTATGATCGGGTGACGTCTTCATCGCTTCGCGATCGGTCCGGTCCCTTCTGCTCTCTCCCTCCCTCCTCCCCAACTCCTTCCAACCCCCCCTTCCTCCTTCTCTTCCTCCCTCCCTCCCTGCTCCCAAAATGCGACCTCCCCGGGCCCCCCATGCAGGGTGTACGCCCTGGCCGGAAATTCCGACAGTGAGCCCAGCGGTGGCAACAGAGAGCCCTCAGCGGGAGGCCTGAAGACGTCCCGAAGCCTCGACCTTCGAACATTGATCCTCGGCCCTCGATCGACGACGACCACAACGACGACGACATGGACGACGACGACGACGATGACGGCGGCGGCGACGGTGGCGACGGCGACGACGACGGGGCGACTCTGCTCGGGGGAGCACTTCGTGATGGCGCACTGGCCCCGCGGTTTGCGCCACTGCGGCGTGTTCAGCACGGACATCTCGGGCGCGGGCCTGCGGCCGCTGGCCGACGGCGACGGGCGGCGGGAGGGCGACGGGCAACGGCGGGTGGACGACGCCGACACGGACGGAAGGCGACGACTACGACAGGGACGAGGACGAGGACGAGGACGAGGACGAGGGAGACGACGACGACGACGACGACGACGACGACGACGAGGACAACGGACAACGGACACCGCTTCCGTGACTGCTTTGCTCAAGTAGCGGAGGCGAGGGTGGACGCACTTCCCCGTATTCTTGATTTGGTGATAAATAACAAGATCAACCTCATCAAAGACAATAGTATCGCTTAAACCGACAGCACGGAGCTGGAAGAGCTCCACAGCTGCGAGCTTACATATTGTAGAGCGGCCGTGCAGCAAATGCTGGCGCTCAACACCATCGTGCTCGCAATCATCGCTTGCTCGACTACATACCAATGAGGTCAGCACCTGCGACACGGAGAAGCGACGTGTATGGCCGAGACTGCAGTACGAAATATGTCCCTCTCAATAGGCCAAAGCCGAGAAGAGCCAAAGCCCCTTGTCCGTCGACAAAGAGGCATTGTACACTACAACGGCGACCCAGCCTACGGCGAAGAATGTGAAGAACGCACCTTGCTGGGCTACCACGCGTTGGACGAGAAGCTGACGAAGATATACGCGATCACATTAGAAAGCAGCCTGAGCAAGCGAGCGTGGAACCTCACTACAGTCAGGTGGGTATTGTTGGTGGTGATTTGTTGTGGTGCGTGTCAACATATCGGAAGCGCATGTTCACGCACGCGCACGCGCGCGCACGCGCTCAGGATGGGGCTCGGGCTCGGTCTGAAGCTCGGGCTCGGGGTCACGCTCGCGCTCCTGCTCGGGCTCGCGCCTGCGCTTGCGCTTGCGCGCTCACGCGCGCCCGCACGCGCGCGTGCACGAGCGGGCACACGCGCAGGAACGCGCACACGCGCACGCTCGCGCACACGCGCACGCTCACGCACGCGCGCACGCGCGCGCGTACGCGCACGCGGACTGCCCCCGTTTCAGGGCGAGGCGCAGACACTCATTCCTGGGCCCGTACACCCCTCCCACCTCACCTATATTTCAAAACCCTGAACGGTAAGTGGCTCCAGCTCGCAGTCTTTACGAGGGAAAGTGGTTCCGGCTGAGTATGCCGTCGAAGGGAGCGGGCTGCCAGCATCCAACCTCTACAGGGGAGCATGGCTCCCGCAGCCCACGCCGTGGGCTCCGGCATCCGAGTTTGACGAGGGGGGCAATGGCCCCAGCAGCCCCGAGATCGATCCACTAGGGCTCCCAACTTCGCGCTTCGCGCTCCGCGAAGCGCGAAGCGCGAATAACTTCGCGCTCTCGCGCCGCCCCCCCAAAGGGACAAAAGGAGGACGAGGAGGAGGGGGAGGAGAAACGAGGACCGCGAAGCGCGAAGCGCGAATAACTTCGCGCCCTCGGGGGAGCCCTTGATCCAAGAGGGCACACGAGGCCTCCCAGAGGGCCACAAAACAGCCCAAGGGGGGCCCAAGACGGCCACGGGGGGCCCCCCAGACGGCCCAGGCGAGCCCCACGAGGAGCTCAAAGACGAACAGAAACTGCGAGCTGCTCTCTCCAAGATGGCCCCAAGAGACCCCCGACGCCCCCGAGGCGCCCACAAGAGGTCACAAGAGGCCTCTGAGGCGTCCCCAAGCAGCCCCCCAGAGGCCCCAAAAAAGGCCCAGGAGGCCCCTCCGTGCCCCCAAGGGCTCTCGAAGAGGCCCCTGCGAGGCTTCCCACGAGCCCCTCATGCATCCAAGAAGCTCCTGACCCGCTAGATAACTTCCACAATCGTCGCAAACACTCGCTCCTTCTGGGGGGTCGGCGGAATGGCGTAGGCCACTTGAGTCGGAATGTAAGACGGATCGGGCCGCATCGGCAGAACCAAATCGGATCGGCTGCGCCAGGACGCACAACAGCGCCCGCCATGCAGGCGACGGACCGAGTCGAATCCAACGAAAGTCGGAATCGAGTCGGATCGTGCCGGCCAAGTGGCTATCGAATCGGATCGATCGGATCGAATTGGGCCCTGTCAGGGAGGGCTGGCCCAGAGGAGGAGGGGGAGGCGGAGGAGGGGGAGGCGGCGGAGGAGGCGGTGGCGGCGGAGGCGGAGGCGAGGAGAGGAGGAGGAGGCGGCGGCGGAGCGGCGGAGAAGGTGGCGGCGGCGGCGGCGGCGGGGTCCCCAGGAGGGCGGGACGGCGCGCCCGCAGTCCGGCATCAGCGGGCTGAGGCGCGGCCCGCCCGGCTGGCTGGCGGACAGGCACGGGGCGGAGCTGCTGGCGGTGAGCACCAAGCCGCCACTGGGCCCTCGGCGCGCGTCGGCTCGCGAGCAGCGACGCGGCGGCTCGAGGGCGGCGGGCGGCGGCGAGGGGCGACGCCGCGGCGGCGGCGACGGCGACTGGGGCAACGGCGGCGGCGGCGTCGACGGCGACGGTGGCAGCGATCGACTATCGGCGGCCGCGCCGGCGACGGCGACGGCGACGGCGACGACGACGACGACGACGACGACGACGACGACGACGACAACGACGACGGCTACTGCGACGACGTCATGGGGCGAGGGGGGCAAAGAGGGGGACGAGGAGGCGGTGGAGGAGAAGGGCGAGGAGGAGAGCGAGGGGCGACGTCGTAGGGTAAAAGCGCGGACGCGGGAGGGGGTGGAGGAGGAGGAGGAGGAAGAAAAGAAGAAGAAGAAGAAGAAGAATATTCGGCATTGCGTGTGGTCTCATCGTCTGACCTGCTGATCGCCGAGCTCGTGTAGCTCGGCCAAAGTAAACCTCGCACGGTCGTAATCCCTGGGATTTGAAGTGGCGAGTTTCACACGCCGTGCAGCCTCGCGCAAGACTTCGCTCGCCAAGGAAGGAGCACTTTACCCGACCTCTACACTGGGCTGGGGGCGATGCCCCTCGGGCCTTCGTGCCCGAGCCTCCGACACTGCATGTGCCGGGCTGGGTCTGCAAGGCCCCCCCCCGCCCTGAAATCACAGCGCTGCGCGGTGAAGAGTCTGCCCCAACCCTGTCTCCTCCCCCTCTCCATCCCAGCAAAGCCGAGAAAGATGTCGAGAGAGGTAGTCTGAAGGAGGAAGGAGGTGGGTGGGGAGGGCGCGAAGGCGCGCCCCCTGCTGCACAGCTCGTCGCGCCGCCAGCCCGGTCTCCCAACTCACTTCTTGCGGCCGCCCTCTTCGCCGCCCTGCTCGGGTTTCGCCTTGTCCGGCAGCTTGCGCGCCAGTTCCGAGGCGCCCTTGCGGGGCTGCCCCCCGCTTCGCCATGCCCCCCAGGGAGTCCAACAGATGAATCACGGCGTTCCCTATCTCGAGCTTGCCGTATGCGATCTCCTCCTGACCCTTCCCGCCGCGGCGTCCAGCGAGACCTCGAACGCCTAATCCCCGACGAAGCGCCCGCGGCACTATCTGGTCCGAGGCCGAGGAGTAGGCGGCATCGGGGAAACGCCCTTCCACGCCTGAGAGCAGAGCAGACTGCACGAAAACGACGATGGACACGCGCACGACGCTGGCGGTCGCGTCGTGGGCCGGGAAGTTCGAGAAGATAGCCCAGGCCCGACCTCCCCGCCTGCATTCGTTTAGCTCGTTCCACCTGCAAAGTGCCCGACGTGGTAGGCCTCCCCCCCCCAGGGCCCTCGGGAAACGGCCACGCTGGCCCGGGCGCTGAAGGGGGCCCCCGCGGAGAAGTCGGCGCTGCCCAAAACTGCCCCCCCCCCCCACGAGCTTTGCCAAAGTAGTTTTTTTATCGTCGTTCCGTCGCACGCCCACCTCCCCCGAGCAAGTGGATAGTTTCCTGCCGCTAGATGAAGCGAACGAGAGTAGGTGGGATGCTCCTCCTCCTCCTGGGAAAGGTGGGGTCCGAAGCCTGGCATGACGCACTTCGTGAAATCGTCGGCGTAAACCGCAATGCGCCCGTCTGTCGCCCCATCGTAGGGCTCGCGCGCCGCGGCGCACTGAGCTGAGCTGGTTCGGTTCCGATGGGCCATGAGCGGCTCAATCTCCTTCTGGTCATAGTATGGGAAGGCCCGAACTAGATTCGGATGTTCCATCATCCCCCGCATTAGTCGCATCTTCATTAACTCTGGCGCGCGAGAGGCCTTGGCGCTGCAGGCGCCAGGGAACGTAATCTCGCACCGCGACGGCGCCCTCTCAACGCCGACGCCTGGCGAAGCCATGGCAGTAGCAAGGAAGGCGAGGCCGAACTCTGCGCCCTCGATGCCAAAGGTCGGCGTTCCATGCCTTGCCGATCAGACAGAAGAGGAGGGCCCGCCCCCAGCGCGCCCGTCGAGGCCCACGCAGGGGGAGACGTCGAACAACAGCGGAGTCGCGGTAGTGCGTCGGAAACTGGCCAGTACATCTAAGAAGCGCTCGTTGAAGCCCCGCGCCGAGGTCGGCCTGGGATCGCCACCCAAACCTCCGCGAATACATGTGGCCCAGTGCTCTTCATCGAATAGAGCCGGCCATATCTCGGAAAGGATGGACCATCTGGGAATTGCCCGTCTCTAAGGGGATCGACGGAGCTGGGTAATGGTGCCGAGGAGGTCGTCGCCGAGTCGCGCGCCTGACAGACGTCTGCGAACCGCATCGCGTCGCACCTCTGCCGGTCGGCCCCGCGCATCTCGTCGCCCTCGTGCAGCTGGTCGAAGCGCGAAGCCATCTCCTGGTTCAGGCCGCACTCGCGAGCTCCCAAGCCGCCCTCCGTCGCTGGCCCCATCAAATATTCCTCGATCTCGGTCGCCTCACAAACGCAATTTCCCCCACCCCGTGCCACGGAATATCTCCCGCTGCGACTGCCTCGGCCCTGTCGGGCCAGTCGCCTCGCCAAGCGTTGAACAGTGGCGTGATCATGTCGGGCCCAGGCATCGTTCAGCTCAGCCGTGATGGAAGCATTGCGTTCCTTGGTCAGCTCTCGTGAAACTTGCCGAATCCGATAGGTGGTGCGCGCCAGGCTACGTAAGCTCGCTGTCCCTCGCACGGGGTGGTCAGCTCCCCCGCGCAGAAAGTCTGCCATGGCCACTGCGTTCATGTTCTTGCGACGTTTATCCAGATGACGGGGAAGCTCGGCCTCCAAACAAGATTTCTGCCTCTCCACATCGGCTGGTTTTCCAAATTCTTGCTGAACGGCCTGCGTAATCTGCGATGCCACTGCGTTCCACAAGTCGCCCCTAGTCGGGCGACTGCATCGTCGGATCACGCTTTCTTTCTCGATGTCCAAGATGGATTGGTGCATAGCCACTGCATTATGACCAACTCCTCGCCACGAAGCATGCCCACGAAGCGGTCGTAGTCCCACGTGTGCCGTCGGTGAGCAGTAGCCTCGAAGGTGCAGAAGAAATCCAGATAGAGGGGTCCGTGGTGGCGAGTGTCCAGAGTGTTGATGGCCTGCGGCCTGCAGCCTATGGCCGGCCCCTGGGAGCGTCTTGCAGTTGAAGATTTGTGGAAGTAGACCTTGGGACACATGGATAAAATCGATACGTGAGCGGTGGTTGCCTGCTCCAAGATAAGTGTCGCCTGCGGCGTGAAAGGTACTAAATGCTGCCCTGCGCAAATGTCTGAAACACTGGTGCCACAGCTTCCGCGCGAGCCCCTCCTCCTCCGCGGCGATCGTGCCGACGGCCAGGTCGGTCTCCTTCGTGTTCGGGTCGAAACCAATCGTGAGCTCGCCCTCGTAGATGTCATCGTCCGGAAAGCCGAGTTTGTCTTTGAGGTCCGTGCCGATGATGGGAGCGCATCTTGTCCCGACGCCTTCCACCAGTGAACGGGTCCAGGCGATCATGGCCTGCACCGTGGTCCTGCAGCTCGCCCTCGAAGAGCGACATGACGATTGCACCGAGAAGTCACATGTGTTCGATTTCAGTCGCACTGCCCCGCACTTTACAGCGAGTCGAGCTGGAGGGGTATAGATACGTCGAAAAAAGAAACGATCGCTACTGATGTAGAAAGATGCTCACGCCACAGCTCTTGTTGGAGGCTCGGATCCAGCCAAAGGAAAGCTCCCAGTTGGATTGGTACAGGAAGAGGCTGTGGTTCGACTCAGACGATTGTCGTCGGCCCGTCCCCGGAAGTAGTACCACGTTCATGTTTGCGAAGTCGCCCGAAATCTCGCGAGCCCTCGTCGATCCTCTCAAGAACATCGAGCTGTAGGTGCACATGCGGAAGCGCTGAGGTGGAGGAGAAGGCGGGCCGCCTGTCGCCATCGTGTAGAAGGTCTAAAGCGCTAGGATGGCCACGGCGAGGAGCCACCGTCCTGGTTGCCGTCGCGGCCCAGCCCCTTCTCCCGTCATAGGCGGAGGGAGCCGCAGAAACGAGAGACAAACATTCCGCTGCGAACTGTATGGTGTGCCCCTGACGTACAAAGTAGCCGCGTATGAGCGTGTTGGCTTTTACCTCTGAAGCAGCTGGAAGAGGAGGAGGAGGAGGGCGAGGAGGAGGACGAGGAGGAAAGCGGAGGGCATCAGAGCGAGGAGGGCGACGACGAGGGCAGCGACGCCGACGAGGACGATCACGAAGACGTCCGACGCCGACGACGTCACCGACGACGACGTCGCCGACGACCACGCTGTCGACGACGAAAACGACGACTCACGCTCGTCCACGCTGACTCACCATCGTCGTCGTAGTCGCTATCCACGTCGTAGTAAGGGAGAAATCGCCTTCGTCGTCGTCGGACGTCCATCGTCATCGCGGGACGTTGCTATCGTCGACGACGTCATGTAGCGACGACGTCCGACCACGACGATCCCACGACCAGGCCGCCAATGCGGGGCGGAGACGGGAGCCACGACAAACGACCGCGGCAACGACGACGGCGCGGCAGAAGTCTGAGCAGACGATCGTCCCCGCCAAGCAAAGGGATGGATCACCGGAAAGGAATCGGCTCGGATCTAAAGTTGCGGCGGTAGCAGGCGGACCGATGCGACGAAGCATGCAGGAGCAGTGGCAAGAGAGAGTGGGAGGAGGAAACGTAGGAGGAGAAGGAGGAGGAGGGAGGAGAGGGAGGGAGGAGAGGGAGCGAGGGAGGGAGGGACGAGAGCAGGCGAGGGAGTGGGCGGCGCGGGCGGGGGGGCGGCGCGAGGGGGTGGGGGCGGCCTTCTGGGAATGCGGGGAGCTTCTGAGAAAGCAGAGGGGCTGCTCAGAGGCTCCCCTGGCCTCCGCGAAGCCTCCTTGGAAGCCTCCCGGCTCTGCCAGCCAGGCCCCCGCCTTCTCGGGAGACCCCCGCCTTCTTGGAAGGCAGGCGCCCCCGCGCCACCACCCACGTGCGGGGCCGCACGGAGGGCAAACAACCACGCTGCCCGTTCTGATGCCGTTGGTGCCCATCCGCTTCCCTCCCGGCACGCACTGCTCGTTGGACCCGGGGAGGTGCGTGTTGTTCCTCGACGTTCTCTCGGGCCATCAGCGTCGGCTCCGTGGCCAGAAGTGTTTCTGGCCCAGGGTGTCCCCAGGATTTTCAGGAAGGCCTCCACGGTCTCCAGAACAACCCTCGCGATGCCCAGAGCGCGCAAGGGGCTCCGAAATGGACCGGAAAGTGGGGGGCACCTTGGGCCAGGGACAACTCCAGCAACCCCCGACACGAGACGATCAGCTGACTTTGAGCCGTAGCACGCCTTTGCAGTGCCGCACCCGCCGACTGCGACCAGTCGGCGAGCCGGAGGAGAAAGTGCATGCTGTCCCTCCCGGTTGCTCCGCTCGTGAGGCCCATGCCTCTCCCCAGGCGCTTCCGCCCGCTCCTGCCGATCGCAGGTCGATTACAGTCCACCCGTATAGCAAAGATGCGCGATAAGGATGCAAGGGCCTTGGAAAGCCGTTTCGAAGCTTTCCGAGCGGGGGTGCGGCCAACGAAAGTGGCCGAGGATGGGCGTTGGAGGCAAGATGCAAGGATACCCCTGGGAAGGTTGCCCATCCTTGTCATGCGGGTTGACTGTACTCTGCTCCCCCTCGCGGATTTGAGGGGCATCGAGAGGGGGGGACTGGCTCAGGGGAGGGAGACATAGACTTCGAATCGGCGATGCATCGCCGATGGATCGGCGATAGGCCCCCGATGGCGAAACCGCATGTCCACAGGCGATCAGGGATCGATGCACTCCCCCCAGAGCCTATGCCCCCTATCGTTGCCCCTGAGGATTCCCCCTCCGTGAGTCCCCGCGCAGCGTGGCCCTTGTGGGTGAGCCGCTCACGCTCCTCGCTGGGTGGCTGCTCGGGAGTGAGCGCTTGGCGCGCGCACTGCCTCGGACTCGCCTCGGCCAGCCTGACTCCGCGGCGCCCGCGGCCGCGACGCCAGAAAAGTGCGTTGCGCTTCTCGATTTCTCTCGCGCGCCCATGGGGAAGGCACAGGAGGCGGGTCTTCTCAGAAGGCTCAGAAGGCCTTCGGCCGTCCGAAGCCCCGCCACCCTTCCGAGAAAGCCCGCACCCTCTGGTCAGCGCTGACTGGCTCCAGAAATGGACCGGAGATGGCAGCCGCGCGCGAGCATCCTCCCCGGCGCTCCGCGTCCCTCCCCCCGCGGGGGTCGCCCTATGGAGCAGTCGCCAGCGACTGACGTTGTCGGCACTGTCGGCGCGTCGCCACCTACGTCGTCGGCGTCGTCGGCGTCGTGGCGGCGCCGTCGGCGTCGTAGCGCCGTGGCGGCGGCGGCGTCGGCGGCGTCGGCGGCGCCGGCGGCGGCGTCGTCGTGCGGCGTCGGCGGCGCGGTCTGCGTCGGAGCGGTCGGCGGCGGCGTCCCTCCCAGGCGGCGGGGGCGTCCTGCGGAGGCGGTGAGCATCGGGTCGTACCGCTTCGCCAGGCGCCGCGCCCGCAGGGCGTCCGCGCGCACCGGCTGCGAGATGAACCAGCCCAGCTCCTGCGGGCGACGACGACGACGAGGACGACGAGGACGACGAGGACGACGAGGACGACGACGACGACGACGACGACGACGACGACGACGACGACGACGATGACGACCACGACGATGACGACGACGACCACGACGACGACGACGCGATCGGCTTTCGGCGGCCGCGCCGGAGACGGCGACGACGACGGCGACGGCGACGGCAACGGCGACGGCAACGACGACGACGACGACGAGGGCGATAGACGATCGTCGATTGGTGGCCGCGGCGGCGACGGCGACGACACGACGACACGACGACGACGGCGATCGACGATCGGTGGCCACGGCGGCGAGGGCGAAGGCGAGGGCGACGGCGACGGCGACGACGGCGACGACGATCCACGGCGAAGACGATCGACGATGGGCGGCCGCAGCGGCGACGGCGACGGCGAGGGCGATCACGACGGCTGCTTCGACGGGGAAGACGACGATCGGCGGCGCGGCGATGGCGGCGGCGGAGAGCTGACGACAAGGAAGAGGACGACAACGGCGGCGGCGACGACGGCAACGAGGACGAGGGCGAGGACGGCGACGATGGCTGTGACGGAGACCTGTGACAGTGACGACGACAACGAGGGCCAGGACGACGATGAATAGAGGGGAGAAGGAAGGAAAGGAAGAGGGAGGGAGGAGGGAGGGAGGAATGGGGGAGCAGGAAGGATGGAAGAAACAGTAGGGAGAAGGCCGCAGGGCAGGAGGAGAAGGAGCGACGAGTTCTGGAAAGACAATGAGCGGCACAAGCGGAAGATGAGAGCAGTACGTAGAGACATGGAGATGGAAGGGCACGAGAGGTGGGCGATGGGTTCGTAGGGGGGTTCTGGGTGGAAAGGGAGGGGGAGGGGGAGGGGGGTGCACTGCTTCGACATCCTGGCCAGAGATGGCGCGCTACAAGGACGGAGGGTTCAGGGCACTCAGTATCGCCGCTGCTCGTACTCCTTCTGCCCCTCCCCACACACACACCTCTTCCTTACCGTCCACTTCACCTCATCCACGTCCACTTCACCTCATCCACTCCTCCTCCGCGTGGTCCACCGCCTTCGGTTCCTCGTTTCCCTCCTATCCATCCCCTTCCTCCTCCGATTCCTCATTGTCATGCTCTTGCTCCTATTCCGCCTCTCTTAATCGCCGTCATTCTCCTCTCGCTCGTCCTCTTCTGAGTGCTCGTCATACTGTTCCTCCTGCCCCTCCAACGGGGGTCGTTTTCAGGATGTAGCTCTGTCATTCGCGCCGCGCACATTATTCTTACAAAGGTGCCACGAAATCAGGGAAAGCGGTCGTTTTCAAAATTGTGATCTCGCCGTTGCGCCGCGCATATTCGTGTTAACATGCTGCAATCGCCTCACGGATGAATGTGGGGCTCCCGCCTTAGCGCCGCGAAAATTCGTCTGAAAATCTCGAGTCTGGTGTAAAGAGTAAGCACTGGTCGTTTTGAAAATGGGCCATCGCCTCAATGTCACGCGCATTCGTTTTTCTGTTACGCGGTGCTTAGAAGGATGTAGAACTGCTCTTCTATTTTTTCTCGAAATGGCGTTCTCATTTGAGACTTCGAAGGTTTACCCGAAAACTTCAACGCTTGTGGCGCTGCACGGATCTAGGGAGGCTATGTTTCAAAATAGAGCTGCCGCTCTAGACTTCCTCAATTCACGACCACAAGCGTAACTTGCGCAACACTCACACGAATGGCGGGGTGGTCCTTCGTCGAAAGGGGGATCTCGCTGGCTGGACTCCTCGCTGAAACGTACGATCAGACTATTTTCGAAGTCCGGATTACGCGACAAGAAGATGCCAGACAATTCTGTAAAAATCGGGGCCTGGTCCAAATGGCAGGCCCAACTGTGGTCTTTAGGGGACGCGACTTGCAGAGAAAATAAAGCTTACAGCGGCGTATGAGGAGGGACTTGGGACGAGAGGCTGCATTGCAGCATCGATGATGCACTTTAGGTTTACTCCGATCCTCCTCCTCCTGCTCCTCGCCCTCCTCCTCCTCCTCCTCCTCCTCCTCCTCCTCCTCCTCCTCCTCCTCCTCCTCCTCCTCCTCCTCCTCCTCCTCCTCCTCCTCCTCCCCTCCCCCCACACGCACGCGAGCGGAAGGAAGGAGGACGAGGAGGAGAAGGGAGGAGGAAAAAACTGGAGACTGGAGTCTGCACCTGTGTCGTCCCAGGCGGCCCTACGCGGGGCTGCGCGGTGGCGCAAGGGATCCAGCTCGTTTGCGCAATATCGAATCTGACAAAGTCGCATTCCAGCTCGGTCCAAATGTGAATGCAGGCAAATTTCACTAGAAAAGGGGCCGCACCTTGTACGCAGTCGGTCTCAGTCAGTCCGATCACTGCTTCGTACTGAACTCGGTCTGCAACAGATGGGAAAAAACATAGAATATCGTCCAGCCATCTTCGCGTAGGTCTACTTTGCGCAAGCAGCACAAAACAAAACGCCAAATCGACTGTCGGCGCGGTAATCGCTTCAAACTCATACTTATACAGGATGGGTCCCACATAGAAGCCTTGCGGCTCTGCTTGCCTGCATCGTTGTTAACCGTGGCTGCAAGAGACCTTCTCTGTAGCCGCCCGCGTCGTGTACATCTTCTTTCGTACCCAGGAGAGGAAGATTTTGGCATAACAACAAAAGGAGGCAGAGGAGGGAGAGAGGAGGGAGAAGAACGGAGCGAGAAAGGAGCGAGGGAGGTAACGACAGAAGAGGAACGACGTCGTCATCGTCGCTGTCGACGGCGACGACGACGAAGACGGCGGCGGCGGCGATGGCGGCGGCGGCGGCCGCAGCGGCGGCCCAAAGCGCTCCCGTCCTGGGCCCGCGTCTGCGGCAGGTCCCACTTCTTGGCGGGGACCTTCTGCGCGTGCCTCTCTGGGGCGCCGCCGGGAGGGCGTCGGGGTGCTCACAACTTCGCTGGGCGAGCGAAAACATGTGTATGAAGGGGCCCTGGGACACACAAATGAATACACAAATAAAAAGACTCCCCATATTTTCCCATATTTTCTGGGCTTTTGTCTTCCCCCCCACTTCCCATATTTTCGCATGTTTTCTTGGGGATCGACGGTAAATTGTGTCTGTGTGTTTTTCCCCCTCCTGAGTGTACGTGCACGCCACGCCACGCCATCCGCGGACCCACGCGTGCACGAGCCACCGCGCCCAGGCGTGTGGGCCGGCGGAAGCTGGCCGCGCACGTGCACACGTGCCGTTGCCCTCCGACTACCCACCAGACCACCCCAACCCAACCCGAAGACCCCGATTTCGGGTGGGGGGTGGTAAAGGTTCCACATGTGTTTTTGTCGATGTTTCCCGACACCCCCCCCACTGGAAATCGAGGGTAACTCCGAGCCTTCGGGTTGGGTTGGGGTGATTTGGTGGGTGGTGACCCTCTGACTGATGGCAGCCTGCCATGGGTCCCCGGGGAGCGGTTAGATGCGAACGCAGCCTCCCAGGTCACCCACGTCAGGTTCGTGCCGTCACGACCGCGGCGTCGGTTTCCGGCACCGCCTGGACCGTCCAAGCTTGACATACCCGCGGCATTTTGATCGCCAGATCGCTCCACGTTGGCCGATTCCGGGCCACGGGCGGCGCTCCACCTCTGATGCCCGCGGCGGTTGTCGCCGCCGCGTCGACACGATCCTTTTCGTCGCAGCAGCGAGAATCTGCACCGCGTTCGAAGGCAGGTGTGGGATGCGCGTGGCCGGACTGGGGACGGCGGGAAACGGGAGAGAGGAACGCGCGGCAAAGGAGGAGCACGCTCACGTGCGCGCGTGTGTGTGTGTGTGTGCCCCGGAGCGCGTGCAGCGTAGGAGGGCGTGGAAAACTCCGTCGACCCGACACACACCTTCGGCGGCGAGCCCAGGGGGGGAAGTGAGAAGGGGCGGGAGCCTTCTCAGACGGCTCGAAAGACCTCGGGTTTTTCAGGGGCCTCCTCCGCCCTCCTCGAAGGCACAAAAAAAAACCTCCCGGGGGGCGCGAGGGTTCCTGAGAAGCCCCGCCGCCTTCTGAGAAGACCTTCCTCTTCTCGCTCTCCCCCCTCGATTGCCGCCGACACAGACCAGCCCCATCTCGGCGCCCCGCGATGTGCGACGCGCCCCTCCTGAAAAGACCTTTGTCCTTCTCGCTTCCCCGCCCCGCTCTCCGCCGACGCCCGCCCGCCCCGCCTGCGCGCGCCGCGCCCCGCGATGCGCGACGCGAGGGGGCTCTCTCCGCACCCGGGGCGCCCACCCCCGGGACGCACGTGCGTGCGCTGCGGCGCGCGCGGCGCGCTCTTGCCTTCGCGCCCCGGCGGCCGTGGGTGGCCCAGGGTTCGCTCCTCGCGGCGGCTTCGGGGCCGGCTTCCGATGGGGCGCAGAAGCACAGACTAGTACGTCAGGTTCGTGCAGCGCTGGCGCGCGCAATAGGGTTTTGACAGGGCCTCGATCGCCCAACTTGGAACCGATCGCGGCCCCGATCGGTTCCGTCAGATCCTGTGGCGCTGCCGTGCCCCTCGGTGCTGCCGCGCCGCTCGATCGTGCGGAGTTCAACCTTGACCGCTTTCGCTGGCGTCGACGGCGCGCCAGAGCCGCACGAACCGACGTGTCCTCCCCAGAGGCGCGCGCGTCGGCCCCGAGCACACAGCACAGACACCCTGTGGCGCACCTTTTCCCGAGCGGTGCGGCCAGAAGGAGCCCGCCAGGGAGCTCGTGCCATAAGATTTCTCGGAGAGGCGCTTCGCCCCCGAGGGGGCGACGCACACCCAGTATTAGTCTGTTGGGGTACGCCAGTCTGACACCGCGAGGACCGCTCAGCCTCGAACGGTCGCGAAATCCCAGCAGCGCGGATCCCTCCACATTGGCCGATTCTGGGCCACTGGCGGCGTTCCACCGTGAACGCCCGCGCTGGAGTCCCACTGTCAGGGGCCAGTAGATATCCACATCCACCACTCCTGGAGTTACCAGGGCAAGAGTCCGAAGCGGAGGGTGTGAACATAGTTCGGCGGTCGAGGATCGAGAATCGAGGAAATGTATGGCCCCCTCCGGGTCTCCGAGGGCCTCTGGACGAACTCGGAGGCACCCACAGGACCTCCAGGGACCCACCTTTCTTGCGCATGGAGGGCGCGCGGTTGTGCCCGTAGCGTCAGTGGCCCGCGGTGGCCCGCGGATCAACAAGACATGCACCATGACAGAACAGAGCGGCAAGAGCAAGAGGGGGACCGAGAGCATGGACTCAGAACCTCCTCCCCCTCCCTCCCCCTCGCGACTCTGGATCCCTGGAGCTCGAAGGCGCCGAAGGGCCGCGACCGCGAACGGCCCGCGACAGCGACGGCGACGGCGGCGGCGGCGGCAACGACAACGGCGACGAAGGCGACGGCGACGACGACGGCGACGGCGGCGGCGGCGGCGGCAACAACAACGACGGCGACGGCGACGACGACGGCGACGGCGACGGCGACGGCGACGGCGACGGCGACGGCGACGGCGACGGCGACGGCGACGGCGACGGCGACGACGACGACGACGACGACGACGACGACGACGACAACGACGACCACGGCGAGCGGATGAGCGTAAGCGGCGCAGGGAGCCTCATCGCCGAGAGCTCGAAAGCAGTCCCGCCCGCGTCGCCCGCCGCAGGCGCCGCCGCAAGGTCCTGAGGAGTCCTCACCCCGGGGGCGCGCGCGCGCGCCGCCCGACGGGTGCGCGCGGCTACCGTCGCCGCCCTCGCCGCCGCAGGCGCAGACGCCGCCGCCGCCGCCGTCGTCGCTGTCGTCGCTGTCGTCGTCGTCATCGTCGTCGTCGTCATCGTCGTCGTCGTCGTCGCCGTAGTCGTCATCGTCGTCGTCGTCGTGCTCGTTGTCGTCGTCGTCGTCGCCGCTGCCGCCGTCGTCGTCGTCGTCGTCATCGTCGTCGTCGTCGTGGTCGTGGTCGTCATCGTCGTAAACGTCGTCGTCGTGGCCGTCGTCGACGACGTCGACGTGGTCTTCGTCGTCGTCGTGGTCGTCGTTGTCGTCGTCGCCGTCGCTGTCGTCGTCGCCGCCGCCACCACAGCCGTCGTCACCGTCATCGTCATCGTCGTCGTCGACGTCGCCGCCGCCACCGTTGTCGGTGTCGTCGCCGACGCCATCGTCGTCACCGGCGCCGCCGTTGCAGCCGTCACCACCGTCGTCACCGCCGTCATCATCGCCGTCGGCGTCGTCGTCGCCGCCGCCGCCGTCGTCGCTGTCATCGCTGCCGTCGTCGCCGTCGTCGTCGCAGTCGTCGCCGTCGTCGTCGTCGCTGTCGTCGCTATCGTCTCTGTCGTCGTCGTCGTCATCGTCGTCGTCGTCCGCTGCCGCCGTCGCCGTCGTCGTCGTCGCCGTCGCCGTCGCCGTCGCCGTCGCCTTCGCCGTGGCCGACGCAATCGCGGTCGCTGGCGCCGTCGCCGTCGCGGTCGCATTCGCTATCGCCGGCGCAGGCGCCGTCGTCGTCACGGTTGCCGCCGTCGCAGCCGTCGCCGCCGTCGAGGTGCGAGGGCTCTCCCGACGACGTGCTATCGCCCTGAAAAAAATCAAGACTGATTATACACTGTTTCGACGGTTCTCGGCCCCTGGAGGCCCACACCAGGCCCCATAACCGTGAAAAAACGGCTCGGGATGTAAAACCGATCCCAGGGCAAGGGTCTAGGCTTTGGACCTTGGACGTACGATGCCCAGCAACACATGCTGTCGAAAACCGACAGCGGCCGCTGTTGGACAGGCGGCTTTGTGTCTCGATCGTAGATAGCCAGCGGCGAGCCTGGGGGGAAGTGGGAGGGGGGAACCTTCTCAGAAAGCTCGGAAGGCCTCGAGCCTTCTGAGAAGTTTTCTAAGCCTTCCCCGAAGGCACAGAGAACTCAGAAGGCTGGAGGGCTTCTGAGAAGCCCCGCCGCCTTCCGAGAAGGCCTGCTCCCTCTCACTTCCCCCCCGGGCCCGCCGCCGACAAAAAACACCTCTCTGGGGGCCCACGCTGTGAGAATAAGCACGACGGCGGGGGTCCGGGCCGAGATCGTCGGGGCCCTCTTGTTTGCCCCTTCCTCCGCGCAGCTCTTTGGGAGGAGAAGGAGGAAAGCAGGCCCCATCTGGGATGGGCTATTTGTTCCATCAGTGGTGACCACTACCAGATGTAGGACGGGGGAGAAGGGAGGATGGGGAGGTCCTCCTCCTCCTCCTCCTCCTCCTCCTCCTCCTCCTCCTCCTCCTCCTCCTCCTCCTCCTCGTCCCTCTCCTACCTATGGTGGTGGTGGTGGAAAGCGGGCCCCCTCTGCTGAGCCCTCTCAGCGGAGCCCTCCGGAGGCGCCATGGCTCCCCCCCCCCCCCCCGCGTCCTCTTCTGGATCTTGTCCGCGATGATCTCGAGCCTCGGGGGAAGGAGGGGGAGGGGGGGGGCGGCCCGGGGAGAAGAAGGGGCGAGAGAGGAGGGGGACAAGGAGGGGGGGAGGCTCGAGGGGGGGGACCAGGAGGGGGACGAGGAGGAGGGGGGGAGATCGAGGGGAGGGACGAGAGAGGAGGGGGAGATGAGGGGGGGGGACGAGGAGGGGGGGAGGCTCGAGGCTCGAGGCTCGAACGTCGAGGTCACGGGTAGAAGCAGCAGGCTCCGGGCGACGTCAGCACGCCGGCATTATACCCTCGACGCTCGATGTCAGAGTCGGAGCGCACCCGTGGGAGAGCTCCAGGCGGTAAGCTCTGCAGGGAGGAGGAGGAGGAGGAGGAGGAGGAGGAGGAGGAGGAGGGAGGACGAGGGAGGAGGAGGGGGAGGGGGAGGAGGAGGAGGAGGAGGAGGAGGAGGAGGAGGAGGAGGAGCAGGAGGAGGAGGAGGAGGAGGTGGAGGAGGAGAGGCGACGGAGGAGGAGACGGAGAAGGAAAAGAGGATGGAGGGGGATGGAGGAGGAGGAGGAGGAGGAGGAGGAGGAGAAAAAGAGGACGGAGAAGGGTAGGAGAAGAGAGGAAGGCAAGGAGGGGAGGGTTCCCAATCCCCCCAATCCCCTCCTCTCGTCCGACACGACAGGAGCCCCGTCGCCGTCGACCTGCAAGCTTATGGGCGTCGTCGTTGTCGTCGTCGTCGTCTTTCTGCAGGGCTTCTGGGCGTCCCTGGAAGCCCTGAAGGCCACGGCTGCGCGCGTCTCGAAAAAAAACCTCACGATGCACGCCTGGAGTGGTCTGGGGACTGACTCGGGATGGATTTGTGGCGGACGGCGACGACGGCGACGACGACGACAGCACCGACGAGGGCGGCTTGAGCGACGACGACGACGACGACGACGACGACGACGACGAGGACGGCGACGAAGAAGACGACGACAGCGACGGCGACTGCGATGGCGAAAGCGGCGACGACGGCGACGACGACAACTACGAGGGCGACTTGGGCGACGACGACGAAGACGGCGACGAAGCAGAAGACGACGACGACGACGGCGACGGCGAGGACGCCTTCCTTCTTCGAGCCGTGTCCCCGCAGCAGTGACGGAAGCCACCAGAAACGCACCAGAAATCTTCAAACTCCAGCGACGGCGCCCTCGCCGTCGCAACCGCCGAAGCTCGAAGACTGGGAATCGATCGATTTCAGGGGCCTCTGGGAACCTTCGGGGGCCTCTGGGCGACGTCGGTCGCCGTCGTCATCTCCCTCGGCGTCCTCGACTCCACCGACGTCGTCGCTGCAGCCGTCGTCGTCGTCGCGCTGGTCTTCCTCGTCCCCGTCGTCGTCGTCGTTGCCGCCATCATCGTCATCGCCCTCGTCGTCGTCATCGTCGTCGTTCACGTCGTCGTCGCCATCGTCGCCGCCCGCGTCGACGTCTTCGACTTCGTCGCCGCCGCTGTTATCGCCGCCGCCGCCGCCGCCGTCACCACCACCGCCGGCGTCGCCACCGCCGCCGCGGCCGTCGATACTCGGGCCGAAGACGTTGTCGTCGCCGTGGCCGAGGCCTCGAGTGGCTGTGTTGCACCTTCTCGAGGCCGCCGCTGGCGGCGAGGTTGGCCACGTTCAGCACGTAGCTGGGCGGGCCGCGGTACTTGCCAGCCTCCTCCGCTTCCCGAGCGGCATCGTCGTCGTCGGCGTCAGGTCCTCCTCGTCCTACTCCTGCGTCGTTCCTCCTGCCCCTCCTCCTCCTTCTCCTCCTCCTCCTCGTCCGCGTCCTCCTCCTCGTCCTCCTCCTCCACCTCCTCCTCCTCCTCGTCCTCCTCATCCTCCACCTCCTCCTCCTCCACCTCCTCCTCCTTCTCCTCATCCTCCTCCTCCGCCTCCTCCTCCCCCTCATCTTCTTCCTCCTCCTCCTCTTCCTCCTCCTCCTCCTCGTCCTCCTCTTCTTCGTAGTACTAGTAATAGCCTTAGTTTTATTATTAGTATTCAGATTCGTATGTATTAGCGTTCGCCTTCTTTGCATCCTAAGTATGAATAGTTTGATATGTCTGAGTAGTAATAATATTCTTTGTAGTTGATTAGTATTGTTCGCCTTAGAAGTAGTATTATTAGTAGTAGTTGTAGTAAGATGGTTCTTATTATTCGTAGTATCATTAGTGTTCTTCATATGACGATTCGTCTTCTTATTCGTCTGATTATTACTTTTCTAATTAGTATCATTATGCGTATTATTGTATTACTATTGATATTGTTTTCATTATTATTACTCTGATTGTTCTTACTATTATTGGTACTCCTCCTCCTCCTCCTTGCCATCCCTCTCGCCACGGGTCAGCAAGGCGCCCAACAGCTCTCAGAGTCTGTCCTCGTCGTCCTCCTCCTCCTCTTCCTCCTCCTCCTTCCCTTCCTCCTCCTCCTCCTCCACCTCCTCCTCCTTCTACTCCTCCTCCTCCTCCTCGGCCGGCCGAATTTATCATGTGTATCGTCATCCTCGTCGTCATCTGTCGCCTCTTCGTCGTCATCGTCGTCCTCCCCATCATCCTCGCAACCACCTTCCCCCCTCCCACTCATCATCCGTACATTCCATCCTCTCCATCAACAAACACCATGTTTCTCCTCCTCCTCCTCCTCCTCCACCTCTTCCTGTCCTCCTCCTCCTCCTCCTCCTCCTCCTCCTCCTCCTCCTCCTCCTCCTCCTCCTCCTCCTCCTCCTCCTCCTCCTACTTTTTTCCCCAAAACAGATCCGTATTCCCTTCGTCGTTACCCTCATTGGTCGCTCCCATTATGTATGATCATCGTCCCCGGGGATTGGGCGAACGGACGACCGTCCTGCCCCACCTCCTTCTACAACTACGACTAGGACTACAACTACGACTACGACTGCGACTACAACTACAACTACGACTACGAGTAGTAGTAGTAGTACTACTACTACTACTACTACTACTACTACTACTACGACGACTACTACTACTACTACTACTACTACTACTACGACGACGACGACGACGACGACGACGACGACGACGACGACGACGACGACGACGACGACGACGACGAC
>CAUYUJ010018431.1:27390-54890 GCA_963575745.1 Prorocentrum cordatum
CCGTCCCCCTCCTCCTCCTCCTCCTCCTCCTCCTCCTCCTCCTCCTCCTCCTCCTCCTCCTCCTCCAGTCGTTTGTCCCAAGCAGCCGCACGTGCAACGCCACGCTGTCCAACATTGGATGAGTGGGGTGTGTAGCCTTTGGCTCAAGCCTGGGTTGGCTTCTTGGTGGGGGGGGAAGGTCACGGGCGGCGAACATATCCATATCCGCGCCGTCGCGGTCTGGATTTCGGCGCGCTCCCGCAGATACGCGGTCGCATGGATACGTTCTGCGCGGTGTGTCTGCGAAAATACGGGCCGCATCCGCGGGGTCGCGGCCCAGGGGCCCGGCCCGCGAGGCCGCGGAAACGGAGATGTTGTCCGCCCGCGAGCGGGGGACCAGGGGCGCTGCTCTGGACAGCGTGCGCGCAGGGCCAGAGTTGGTCGCCCTTCTCTGGCAGTGGCCATGGGCGAGAAGCGCCTGAACGCCCGCGCGGCGCGCAACGACCAGTCGCTGGCCACCTCCAGGGGAACGAAGACTGACGTAAACAGAACGACTCGAGGGCCGCGCGGATTTCTCGCATCGGCGCTGGACCCCCCTCCCTGGCGCGCGGAGCGCGCCAGGGGCGGCGCCGGAGGCGCCGCCAGGGGGCCCCAGCGCCGATCCGAGAAATCCGCGCGGACCTCCGAGTTTTTTGTTTATTCAGGAGGGGAAAAACCACACAGACACAATTCATCGCCGATCCCCAGGAAAAAATAAGAAAATATGGGAAGTGGGGGGGAAGACAGAAACCCAGAAAATGTAGGAAAATACGGGGAGTCCTGATAGTTGTGTGTCTTCTGTTTGTGTGTCCAAGGGCCCCTTCGCTCATGTCATTGTTCGTTCCCCTGACCTCGGCGCCAGAGGCGGACGGGCGCGCTGCGCCCGAGGGCGGCGCGGCCGGCGAGGGCCCGCGCCCGGGCGCAGCCCCGCCGGAGGAGCTGGCCGAGGAGCTGGCGGCGATGGCGCTGCCCGGCTGGGAGCCCCGTGCGAGGGCGCCCGCCCCTGGCCCGAAGGTTCCGGGCCTCCCAGATGGGGTCGGAGTGCAAGCCGGTCGTCGAAGGGAGGTATTTTGGATGCCCAGTTCCTAGTCTACTTTGGGCGCCTTCCTGCTTCAAGAGTCGAGCGGTGGTTCCTCCTTTCCTCCTCTTCAGGGGGCGGGTGGAAGCCCAATCTACTTCCAACGCCTTCCTACTTCATGTTTCAACCCACTTCTTCCGACCGGCGAGTATCTGCACGAACGAAATGGGTACGGAAAGAATGGGTACAATGCCCAACTGCAGTTTCTGTTCATTTTGAACAGGACTCGCGGTCCGCGCCGCCGCGGCCTGTGTCCACTTGAGACAGAAGGCCGCCTGCCCAACAGCGGCCGCCGTTGGTTTGGGACAACATGTGCTGTTGGGCGTTGTACCCATTTTTTCCGTACCCATTTCGGGCGTCCAATGAGTAGATCGCGCCGCATCGCCGATGTGTCGACGATGTGTCGACGATGCGGCTGGAGGTCGAGCAGTGCAGTGGCGAAGCGTCCCGGCATGCCTATTAGGTCCACCACAGAATTTTCAAAGAACCTCTTGTGGCCTGCACGGAATGTTCTTAGAACATTTCTGGCTGAGAACGTCTGGGTGTAACACATTGCGCTTATATTCTAAGAACACTGTTTTTTGTTATCGTAACATAAAGGAATACCGAGACGGTCGGTCCCTGCTCAAGTTGCGGCTCGAGGGGGAGCCATCATTTCGTTACGTCGATGCATCGCCGATGCATTGGCGATGCGGCGCGCCTCGGCCCCACTTGCTCGGACCCCATGCAGAAGGCCTCTAAAGGTCCTGGAGGTTACGGAGGACAACATCCTGACGTACGCGCAAGGCGAGTACTCGCTCATCAGCGTGGATCTGCGCTGTGCCTTCTCCGAGCCGCTGGCGGCGCGGGTGGAGGCCTGCTTCCGCGACGAGGTGATGTCTTGCTTCGCGGTCCGCCGGGAGCTCATCAACTACAAGAAGGTCTGCCTGCACCTCTGGCAGACGGGCTCGGCGGTCGAGAAGGACCTCAGACAGCTGAGCAGCTTCTTCTACAGCGACGTTCTGGAGGGCGGGCTGAGCACCGGGCGCCACGGCGAGGAGTGCGCCACCGAGCCGCGGCGGCAGCGGTATTGCGAGATCGCGAACGCGATGCAGGAGTGCAAGGGCGCCATGGCTGCGATCTGGGATGCCCGCTACTTCGGCAAGGTGATCTGCAACCTGCCCCGCCACCCCGGCAGCGGCGTGCCGTGGAAGTTCGAGGAGCTGCCCCGCAGCCTGGAGGTGTGGAAGAGCCTGGAGCAGGCCCGCCAGTTCCTCCGAAACCAGACGGCGCTCGACGCCTACCTGGCGAGCCGCTACAACCGCAGCTGGAGGAGGGAGGAGGGCGCGGAGGGAGGCGCAGGATCACCACCCTCCAAACGATCCCAGTCCAACCCGAAGGCCCCACCGTGCCCTCCACCCTCAGCGTGGGGGGGGGGGGGTCGGGAAACATATGAAGAAAGACAGCTGTGGAGCCCGTGCACCCCCCCCCCCCCCAAAACCCGAAGTTTGGGTCTTCGGGTTGGGCTGGGGTGGCCTGGTGGGTGGTCGTGAGGAGAGGCCGGCGCGGCGGAGGCCCCCGGGAAGCCGGCCAAGCAGTCGATGGCCTGGAGGTCGGACAGGCACCTGGTGCAGTCCCCGCTGGCCACCGAGGGCCTGCGGCAGCTGATGGCGGCGGTGGAGGGCGCCTGCCTGGGTCTCCCGGGGCCCGCGGTGCGCTACGTGGAGCTGGTGCTCAGCTCAGGGAGGCGCAAGATGCTCGAGCAGCGGCGAGAAGCGTCCTGGCTTGTCTGAGTATATAGGTCCGCCAAGGAATGGTCTGAGCACCCTCTTGTGGTTCGCACGGAGTGTTCTTGAAGCATTTCCGGTTGAGGCTGTCTTGTTTTCATGCGCCAGCTTCGTGTGATAAGAACCGTGCTTCTGTTCTTGGAACATTCTTTGGCTCGAAGACAATTTCGTGGTAGGCGGATGGGAATGCCGGGACGGTCGGTCCCTGCTCAAGACTGGAGTTAGCCAGACCTCGGGTTTGCCGGCTTTTTTGGACGGGCCCGTCCTGAAGCTTGACGGCCCATGGGTCTCCGTGGGATGCTTGCAGGGGGAGGGCGCGTCGGATTTCACAGTTGGTCTCGTCATGTGCCTGACGGCCCCGTCAGGCCAACCCTTGTACCCCGAATCCGAGTCTGGGGGAACGAAACATGGCATAAACAGAAAACTCGGGGGCCCGCGCGGATTCCTTGGATCCGCGCTGGACCCCCTCCCTGGCGCGCGGGGGCGGCGCCGGAGGCGCCGCCAGGGGGCCCCAGCGCCGATCCGAGAAGTTCGCGCGGACCCTCGAGTTGTTCTGTTCATGTCACTGGTTCGCTCCCGCAGCGTCTTGCGCATCCCCGACCATCGCCCGCGGCGCTGCCAAGGCCATGGCGATCCGGAGCGCCCTGCGGAGATACTGCGGTGCGCTTGGGGAGGTGGTGGCGGGTGCCGAGGAGGCGCTGGCCGAGGCGGCGGCCCTGCGCGCGGGCTCGGACCCCGAGAGCAGTGCGCTGTCGCCCGGCCTGCGGCTCTTTGCGCAGAAGTACGCGCGCCTGCTGAGCGGAGTGCTGCCCGTGGTGCGCGAGATGCTGCGCTGGCTGGGGCCCAGCCCGAAGACCAGAAGCGGCAGGTACGCTGATGTCGGGCCTGTCCCTCTACAGGAGGAATATCCAAAAACAGTCAGCAAATAGTGCGGGAACGATTTCTCGACCATGTTATGTTTTTTGTTTTTTTTGTTTTTTTGTGTTTTTTGTTTTTGCATTCTTTGGGTGAATTTCCATTTGTCGTCCAAATCCGCCTGGAGGGGGACATGCCCGACCTAAGAGTATGCCAGCGTTGGCCGCGAACAGTGGGCTGTGGTAGTCTCGATGTGTCGATATACGCTGTTCGGTGCAGCCAGTGGGCTGCAATCAGTGTGGTATAATCTGGGTGTTGCAGTCCACCGTGTGGAGCTAGAAGTCGTGAACTCCACTGCTCGCGCAATCATTCCACCCTCCCACCCGTGTTTGGCACAACCCATGCGGCCGCGATTGCGGTGACTACTTGGCACGGACTGGCGCAACCCTGCGGCTGCGCTACCGCCCGCAAGCTCGCGCGCAGAGCGGCCAGCTGGTTTGGCACAGCCGACGCGGCCTCGATGGCGCTACCGGCCGGGATTTCCCAGCACGTCTCAAAGGCCGCGCTGATGCGCGGGCATTTCAGTGCGGGTCGATGGCTCGGGCGGGCGCGATATCGTGATGACGTTGACAACGACCGTGACGATGATGATATTAACGATGGTAGTGGCGATGATGACGACGACGACGGTAAGGCCAATCATCGTGCCGATGGTGGTGACGATGGTGACGATGATGATGTCCACGCGTCGGTGATGAAGGTGATTGACTGATGACGGTGGCAATGGCGGCGACTGTCGGTGACGATAGGGTGATGCGGCGGGGAAGTGCGCACGCGGAAGTGCAAGACGCGTGGCAGATTTTTCTTGGACCACATTTGTTTTACATTTGTTTGATCATGATGTGCTGTCATAACCGATGAAATTAGACAATGTTTAAACGTGCGCGTGTGCCGCATGGTACTATTTTATGCTGACTCGTGCGCCGGGCGCGTCCTGGAATAACCCGGATGCGCCGAGTAGTGACAGGAGATAGGGTTTTCACGACATGGCTAAAATCATGCGGCCTCCCCATGATTTCATCAGATGCGTGCGGGCAGGTCATTTGCAATACTGTGCTGAAACAATTGTATGGTTGGATGTTCTTTTTCTTAAGGTGCTTCCAGAACTGATGTGTTTGGTGTTTCTCCGTTTCGGTTTGGTTTTGCGCTTGTTCCTTGCAGACGGATCTTCGGACAATGACATTATGCGATTGGCGAGTGCGCGCGCATTGTATTATTGGACAAGGTGCGGCGGAGGTCGATACCAGTTGTCCTGGGATGGTATAACCTCATGGGGGAATGAGCGACGAAACCAACTTACATTTTATTTGCAGTGCCCCAGGGGTTAGCGATCACTCAGGGCTCGGGAGGCGAGTGGGAATCATATTTCTGCTTGAGCGACGAATATACGCATGGGATGGTATCTATGTGGTGCGAACATTCTGTGGGTGGAACATGCGGCATAGTCTATGGAACCCACGCTGCGTATGAATGTAGTGCAATCTGAGGTCTGAGGTGCAAGCTATGTGGTGCAGACTATGTGTTGCAAGTTATCTGTTGGATTTTGGCGTATCCCGCCATTGTGATTGGGTCGTGGACACGGGGCCTCTTAGATACCTCTTGGGATTTCTTGGGGTCTCTTGGGAGGCCTTTCGAAGGCCTCCAAGATAAATTTTAGGCAGTTATAACCGCCTTTTTGTGAACTTCGTGGGCAGTGCAGAGGACTTGAATGGACCTAGGGACTTCGTGCTGCACAGTGGCGGATTGGGCGCCTTCTATGTGGTGCAATCCGAATTGCAGAACTTGAAAAATTGTCAACTCCACTGCTCGCGCACTCGTCACACCCTTCCACCCGCAACTTGTTTTGCACAACCCATGCGGCCGCGATTGCGGTGACTACTTGGCACGGACTGGCGCAACCCTGCGGCTGCGGCGCGCAAGCTCGCGCGCAGAGCGGCCAGCTGGTTTGGCACAGCCGACGCGGCCGCGATGGCTCTTATCGACGGAAATTTCCCAGCGCGTCTGCAACGACGTGCTCGGTAACTCGGGCGGGCGCGGTATCAGGATGCTTTCGACAACGGCGGCGGCGATGATAGCGATGATGACTGTAGCGGTGGTGGTGGCGATGATGGCGATGACGACGACAAGGCCAATCACGGTGCCGATGCTGGTGACGACGATGGTGATGGTGATGGTGATGTGTCGGCGATACAGCGACGACAGTACTAAGTCGGGCCTGTCCTTCTACCGGGGGAGTGTTCAAGAATTTTCGAAAAGTAGTCTGGGGACTTTTTTTTGGTTCGAGAATATTTGGCCGATTGTTTTTTATAGTTCGTCCAATATCCGCCTGTAGGGGACATGCCCGACCTAACAGTACCGCTCCTCCTATCACGCATGCCGTCTCTTGGTCTTCCGCCCATCGCCGAGCTGAGGCACGGCTCGGAGCGGCGGTTCGTCTCCGGAAGCCGAGGCGCGGCGGCCTTTGTGCCGCGGGGCTTCCCTGACATGATGCAGCCCTTCCTCGGGGAAGAAACAACGGCATCACCATACACATTCGGACCCGGGGAGTCAGCGACCCGGGTCAAAACAAACCAGGGTCAGTCAGGTTCTGCAAGGTCCTGCAAGATCCTGCAGGATCTTGCACCCAAGCCCGGGCCAATGCGACCTTGGCCCTGCAGGATCTTGTTAGATCGGGCTCTCTGACTGACCCCCGTTTGCACTGACCCCCGCCTCTTGAGCCCCGGCGAAGCTCCGCGCGGCTCTCTCGGATCGGCAGCGCCGATCCAAGAAGTCTTCGCAGAGCTCCGAGTGTTTGAGTGTCCGATGGGGTCGACGGATCGCTCCGCATCGCCGATGCATCGGCGATGCGGCTCGATGTGGTGTTCGATCTGCTTCACATCGACGTCGCCGATGCATCGCCGACGTCGACGATGCATCGCCTGTGCATCGCCAGTACATCGCCGATGCATCGCCGATGTATCGGCGATGAGGACCGATCCTCCGACTCCATGTGCTCGGGCCCCATCTAGGAGGCCTCTACTGAGTTGATGCAGTCTTTTGTTCCTCCGTTTCCGCGACGCGGTCGCGCTGCACCGCGGCGCCATGCTCGCCGAGGTCGCGAGCGTGGGCTGGCCGCGCTCGGCGCAGCCGCGCCCGGGTGAGGAGGTGAACCTGAAGGCCTGCCGCCGCTGCGGCGAGGGGTACACCAGGCTCCATCGAGCACAACAGAGCCCCTAACCCTCATAACGCGATGAAGACGTGGCCTCACTGAGGTCCCTGTCTTCGCATTGGGGATGATAATTCGAGGCAGTTTGGTCTGATGCAGTTGCAGAGAAGATTCCCTATCCCTAATGTTTTGGGCTCTCCTAACTTAGGTCCCCTCCCAGAGGGTTAGGGGTACCTCCTCACTTAACTGACAGGAGGGATATTCAAGAGCAGTCAAACAGTAGTCAGGGGACGATTTTTGATTATTTGTGACATTTTATCCCGACCTAAGGCTCTGGCTGCACCGCGAGCTCTGCTTCCCGAAGGAGAGACACCGGCACAAGCATACATTTTCGGAGCTCCACCCGGATCTCTTGGATTGAGGGGGCTCGGCGCCGATCCCGGACATCCTCGGGGGCTCGAGGCGGGGGTCCGTGCAAGCGGGGGTCAGCCAGGGCTTGCGTGCGGGATCCTGCGCGATCCTGCAGGATCTTGCAGCACCCTGCGCAGCCCGACGGACCCGGGTCAGCGCATCCCGGGTTGGGATGGAGCCGGGTTTGGATGGACGGTTGGAGGGACCCGGGGCGCAGCCCGATGGACCTCGGCTTGGATCGAACTGGGTCAGCAGATCCCCGGCATCCGCGCGGAGCTACGAGAGTTTGTGTTTTGTGCCAGCGTTTGCTCCTCCGGCTTCGCCTGCGAGGACTCGGGGGGGGGGGGCGCCCGGCCGACCACCTCGCCGACCCTCGCCGGGCCCATCCCTGGCCCAGGATCGGTGCACACGTGCGCTGTGCCTCACTGGAAACGTCGGGAGGGCGTGTGCAGTTGATCAGATCGGGTTGACCCAAAAGCGGGTCCCGGCGACAAGGGGGTGGTGCAACAGATTCGGTGCAATAGATCTGTGGGGTTGCAATGCATTCGGGGCGTACAATACATTTCGGAGCGCAGATGTGTTGCTTTATTTTCGCGTGCCATACATTACTTGCAATACACTGCAATACAATTCTCTGGCGCAATGCATTTGCAATATATTTGCCCCAAATCTATTGCACCACCCCCTTTTAGCTGGACCCCCTTTTGGGTCACCCAAATCAGAGGAGGAAAAGGCACCCATGCCGCTACCCTTCCCTTCCCTCGTTTTCCCCTTTTTGAGCCTCCTGGGATGCCTCGGCGCCACCGCTGGATTCGCTTCGTTCTTCTAGTCAGAACGCACCCCGGGAGAGGTCCGGGGAGTAGCGGTATCGGTACTTTTTGGTTTTCCCAGTTGATCCTGATGGTTTGCGTGTTTCAGGAGCGGAGGAAGGGCGTACACTTGCATGAATCCACGTTGGTGTCGAAAATACGCATTGCGCGAATGTTTGTATAACGAGGCTGGTCTCGTGGACTGGGGGGCTGTATTCATGTACGCGGTTGGGCCTGCACGTTTTTTTGTGGGCCTCCAACTGTTCTCGGCGGCGAGCGAGGGGGGAAGTGAGAACGAGAAGGCCCTCTCAGAAGGCGGCGGGATTTCTCAGAAGCACTCGGGCCTTGATAGAGGTTTTTCGTGCCTTCGGGGAAGGCTCTATAAAACTTCTCAGAAGGCTGGGGGACTTCCGAGCCTTCTGAGAAGGCGCGCCCCTTCTCACCTCTCCCCGGGCGCGCTGCCGAATGTTCTGCATGTTCTGACCGGCCTCTTTCTTTTCCTCTCCTGCGTTCTGCATGCTCTGCTTGGTCTCGTCTCCTCTCCTGCTCTCCTGCTCTCTTTCCCTCTCCTGGTTTCTTTCCCTCTCCTGCTTCTTATGCTTTCTCCCCTCCTGCGTTCTGCCTGATCTGCATGTTCTGCATGTTCTGACCGGCCTCTGACCCGCGCCTTCGCGTTCCCCAACTCGCTGCGCTGCGCCCCGCCGTGTGCTCGACCGACGCCCGCGCGCCTGCGTCCGCGGGCCAGACCAGGGTGCGCTCGATCCTGGGCCCCGGCAGTGATGTGCCAACCTGCTCTTAGGTCGGGCGTGTCCCCCTACAGGGGGATTTTCGACGAGAAAGCAAAAATACCCCAAAAACACACCCAAAAGGCAAACAAATAATCAACAAATAGTCCCCAGACTATTTTTGGGCTACTTTTGAACTATTTTTGGATTATTTTTTGAGTATTTTTTAGTTTTCGTTGAAAATCCCCCTGTAGGGGGACAGCCCGACTGAAACCTACTCTACCCTGAATCACCAGAAAGAATTTCGAATACCAAGAACGCACCGAAACTGGAGGATGTCCACGTGGCGGCACCGTCTCGATCCTTCTCGTTCGACGCTGCCTCGATGCTTCTCGCTCGACTCTGGGAGGCGACACTCGTTCGACACTGCTTCGATGCTGTTGTGGGTGCTCGACGTTATTCCCGGGCTGTGCGCCGTGAGTAAGATTCGGCGACGAGCGAGGGGGGGAAATGAGAAGGAGAAGGCCTCCTCAGAAGGCGGCGGGACTTCTCAGAAGCCCTCGCGCCCTCTGAGAGGTTTTTTTCTGCCTTCGGGGAAGACCCAGGAAACTCCTCAGAAGTCTGGGGGACTTCCGAGCCTTCTGAGAATCAGAGCGTGAATTACCTACCCCGCTTTCGCTTCCAGGCAAAACCAAGCCATGCCACGCGCCTCCTCGTCAAGCGGCCTGACCAGTACGGGCTGCAATTTGGCATCGTTTGGCATCTCTTGGAAGCGAGGGTGGTCAAAAGCGAGGTAGGTTTGTTTCCCCCCTGGAGAAGGCCCGCCCCTTCTCACCCCCCCTCTCTTTTTGGCCTCGCGGTCGATCTGCAATGTGCTAGTCGCTCTTGCACTGGCTCCCCCACCTCTTGGGATGGTGGACCTCCCCTCTCTTTCGCTCGCCGCCGAAAGATGGCAGCAGCGCGCACGGCCCGGGGTGCGGGCCTGGCCGGGGCGGGCGGGCGGTCGGCCGGCGCGGCCCGGAGGACGCCGTGCGGGCGGAGGGGCGCTGCCCCTTCTCGGGCCGGCCGAGAGGGGGGGATTTTGGGAAAGGGGGGGTTGTGAAATCTGCTGCAGGCAGCTGGTTTCGGCCCCACCGACTTGGCATTGCTCGGACGTGTGCATTTTTCTTTCGGCGAGGACCATCGAGGAGCATCCTTGATCAGTTGGCGAAATAGCCACGCACGAAACCGAAGAAAACACAGGGAATGGACGTCCGAGCGATGGCGAGCCGAGGGGCCCATTCCTCGATGTATTGTCGCCTCCGGCGCCGGGAGGCGCCGGGAAAATCAGCTGCGTGAGCTGATCCTCAAAGCCCCCTTTGCTATCCCCCCCTTTCGCCCGACACGACCATCGGCGGCAAGTGCAGCCCCGCGAGCTTCTGCCCGCACCACAGGCGCTGCGTGGTCTTCAGGGGCAACATTTAAGGCGGTCCTGTCCCTCCACAGGAGGAATTTTCCAAACAATAGTTAACAAACATACTGTGGGGACGTTTTTTTTTTTTTGTTGTTGTTGTTCCCAACCATCCTGTGGTGTTGGGTCCTCGTTTTGAAGAGACGGTGCCCCGCGTTCCCGCCTCCTCCTTCCTCCTCTCCCCCCTCCTCCCTCCTCCTCCCTCTCCTCCCTCCTTCCTGCGTTTCACCTACCCATTACAGCGCTTCGTGGCTCCATAGGGAGCTCCACCGAAGGCCCCAGCGGCAGGGTCCGCATGCAGTTCCACCTCCATTTCGGCGCACCCCTCACACGTTTCGTGGTCCCATACGGTGCTCCACCGAAGGCCCCAGTGGCAGGGTCCGCATGCAGTTCCACCTCAATTTCGGCGCACCCCTCACACGTTTCGTGGCCCCATAGGGTGCTCCGCCGAAGGCCCCAGTGGCAGTGTCCGCATGCAGTTCCACCTCCATTTCAGCGCACCCCTCACACGTTTCGTGGTCCCATAGGGTGCTCCACCGAAGGCCCCAGTGGCAGGGTCCGCATGCAGTTCCACTTCCATGTCGGCGCACCCCTCATACGTTTCGTGGCCCCATAGGGAGCTCCACCGAAGGCCCCAGTGGCAGGGTCCGCATGCAGTTCCACCTCCATTTCGGCGCACCCCTCACACGTTTCGTGGCCCCCTCCACCGAAGGCCCCAGTGGCAGGGTCCGCATGCAGTTCCACTTCCATTTCGGCGCACCCCTCACACGTTTCGTGGCCCCATAGGGTGCTCCACCGAAGGCCCCAGTGGCAGGGTCCGCATGCAGTTCCACTTCCATTTCGGCGCACCCCTCACACGTTTCGTGGCCCCATAGGGTGCTCCGCCGAAGGCCCCAGTGGCAGGGTCCGCATGCAGTTCCACCTCCATTTCGGCGCACCCCTCACACGTTCCGTGGTCCATAGGGTGCTCCACCGAAGGCCCCAGTGGCAGGGTCCGCATGCAGTTCCACCTCCATTTCGGCGCACCCCTCACACGTTTCGTGGCCCCATAGGGTGCTCCGCCGAAGGCCCCAGTGGCAGGGTCCGCATGCAGTTCCACCTCCATTTCGGCGCACCCCATCACACGTTTCGTGGCCCCATAGGGAGCTCCACCGAAGGCCCCAGCGGCAGGGTCCGCATGCAGTTCCACCTCCATTTCGGCGCACCCCTCACACGTTTCGTGGTCCCATAGGGTGCTCCACCGAAGGCCCCAGGGGCAGGGTCCGCATGCAGTTCCACTTCCATTTCGGCGCACCCCTCACACGTTTCGTGGCCCCATAGGGTGTTCCGCCGCGCACCTCTCACACGTTTCGTGGCCCCATAGGGTGCTCCGCGGAAGGCCCCAGTGGCATGGTCCGCAGGCAGTTCCATCCCCATTTCTTCGCACCCCTCACCACACGTTTCGTGGCCCTATAGGGTGCTCCGCCGAAGGCCCCAGTGGCAGGGTCCGCATGCAGTTCCACCTCCATCTCCGCGCACCTCTCGCACGTTCCGCGGCCCCATAGGGTGCTCCACCCAAGGCCCCCGTAGCAGGTCCGCATGCAGTCCCCCCTCCATGTCGGCGCACCCCTCACACGTTTCGTGGCCCCATGGAGTGTTCCACTCAGGGCCCCAGTGGCAGGTTCCGCATGCAGTTCCCCCTCCATGTCGGCACACCGTTTCCACGTTTCGCGGCCACCAAAGGCCCTGGTGGCAGCGCCCGCACGTAGTTCCACCCTGCATTTCCGCGCACCCCTCACACGTTTCGTGGCCTCAAATGGGGCTGCAACGACGGTTCCGAGGGCAGCGTCCGCATGGCGTACCCGTGCCAATTTTGGCACCCCCGTCACACGCGTCGTGGCCCCAGAGGGAGGTTCACCGAGGACGATACCCACACCTGCGTTACACACAGCTGCACATGGTTGGGTCCTTCGCCGGAATAATTTTGTTTTGGCAGTTTTTGAACATCTGTTGACTATTTCTATGTTTGCGTCCAGAATCCCCCTGTAGGGGGACATGCCTAACCTAAGGCAACATTAAGGGGGGCTAACGCATACGGCAGGTTCGCGTCTTGTCGACCGGCGGCGACCCCAGCGCGTGCGTTTTAAGGTGGAACGCCGCCCGTGGCCTAGAATCGGCCCGTCGTTGAACGATCCGGCGTGAGTGGAACGGCCGATCGTGCAAGGTTGAACCATCCCCGCGGTGTCAGGAACCAACGCCGGGGTCGACACGGCGCGAACCCGCCGTAGGCTTAGGTCGGGCCTGTCCCCTTACAGGGGGATTTTGGATGAGAAGTTGAAAATAGCCAAAAAATAATCAAACATTGCCAAGAATTGCAAAAAAACAATCGTCCCCAGAGTATTTTTTCCCAACCATCCTGTGGTGTTGGGTCCTCGTTTTGATGAGACGCCCCGCGTTCCTCCTCCTCCTCTCCTCTCCTCCTCCCCCTCCTGCCTCCTCCTCCCTGCGTTTCACCCACCCAGTACAGCGTTTCGTGGCCCCATAGGGAGCTCCACCGAAGGCGCCAGTGGCAGCGTTCGCATGGCGGCCTCGGGCCATTTCGGCCTCACGAGGATCGTGGCCCCATAGGGAGCTCCACCGAAGGCCCCAGTGGCAGCGTTCGCATGGCGGCCCCGCCCCATTTCGGCATACCCCTCATGAGGATCGTGGCCCCATAGGGAGCTCCACCGAAGGCGGCAGTGGCAGCGTTCGCATGGCGGCCCCGCCCCATTGTGGCACACCCCTCACGAGGATCGTGGCCCCATAGGGAGCTCCACCGAAGGCGCCAGTGGCAGCGTTCGCATGGCGGCCTCGGGCCATTTCGGCACACCCCTCACGAGGATCGTGGCCCCATAAGGGAGCTCCACCGAAGGCTCCAGTGGCAGCGTTCGCATGGCGGCCCCGCCCCATTTTGGCACACCCCTCACGAGGATCGTGGCCCCATAGGGAGCTCCATCGAAGGCCCCAGTGGCAGCGTTCGCATGGCGGCCTCGGGCCATTTCGGCACACCCCTCACGAGGATCGTGGCCCCACAAGGGAGCTCCACCGAAGGCGCCAGTGGCAGCGTTCGCATGGCGGCCTCGGGCCATTTCGGCACACCCCTCACGAGGATCGTGGCCCCATAGAGAATTCCTCTTGCTTCGTCCCACCTGCCCTGCGGTGTTCACGTTTGCATATGGTTGGGTCCTTCGCCAGGATAATTAAAACTATTTTCGAATATCCATCGTGTAGAAGGACAGGCCCTTTTTAACTGTAGGCATGTAATGCATTGACCTCCAATCGCCCACTGATCGCCGACAGGGGCCCGACAACGAGCCCCAGCCTGCCCAAGAGCGTTCTGATCCACTGTCGGGGGCATGTCTAGGGCGACGAACAATCACATAAACATGAAAACTCGGAGGTCCGCGTGAATTTCCCGGATCGGCGCTGGACCCCCTGGGCGGCGCCTCTGGCGCCGGCCCTGGCGCGTTTCGCGCGCCAGGGAGGGGGGTCCATCCGAATCTTTATGATGTTTATGTCATGGCTCGTTCCCCCAACGTCGCCGATCCATCGGCGATGTATCGCCGTTGCCAGGTTGATGCTCCCTTCCCCCCTATGGCTATCCCCCCCTATCGTCAGGCGATCGCAAACAGGATTAAGGGGGCGTGGATTAGCGACGGGTCCCGTTTCCATGGGAAATCGCGGATTTCCGCCGCCGAGCGAGGCGGCACTGGCTGCGTTTTGGGGAGGGCGCCTCCCCCGATCCGTGGATTTGGCGACCGCGCGCCAGATCCATGGATCGCTAATCCGTGTTTGTGCGCCCCCCTGTCGCTGTCCCGCAGGTCTGCGACCAGTGGCAGTGCGAGGAGTGCGGCCTACTCCGCGGGGACGGCGAGGACGTCTGGGAGCTGGTCGGGCGCCTGCGACCCGCGGCGGTGTTCCTGGACTTCGACCGCACCCTGGCGACCACGCGGGCCGGCGGCTCGCCGCTGGAGGGCAACCACTCCGTGGATCCCTCGGCTGCGCGCAAGGGTGTGACGGGCCCATTCTCCACCACCGCTACCATGGATAGGAGGAGGAGGAGGAGGAGGAGGACGGGGAGGAGGAGGAGGGGAGGAGGAGGAGGAGGAGGAGGGAGGGAGGGAGGGAGGGAGGGAGGGAGGAAGGAGGGAGGATGAGGAGGGAGGGAGGGAGGGAGGGAGGGAGGGAAGGAAGGAAGGAGGAGGAGGGAGGAGGGAGGGAGGGAGGGAGGAGGGAAGGAAGAGGAGGAGGAGGAGGAGGAGGAGGAGGAGGAGGAGGAGGAGGGAGGAGGAGGGCGGAGGAGGAGGAGGAGGAGGAGGAGGAGGAGGAGGAGGAGGCGGAGGAGGAGGGGGATGAGGAGGAAGAGGGGGGAGGAGGGAGGATGAGGATGAGGATGAGGAGGAGGAGGAGGAGGAGGACGAGGAGGAGGACCGCCTGATCCTCCCTACTCCCCCGTCCCACACGTGGTGGCCGACCCTCCGCGAGAGCCGCTGCCTCTTGTGGTGCCGGCCCCACGGGGGTCCCCCTGGCACCGGCGTGGCCGGCGAGTACGGAACGCCATCGTTTGCCTTATGTGTGGCGCGCCCCTCTACAGGAGGGGAAAACACACAGGCACATGGTAAGTGGGGACACGGACCCCCCAAAAATATAGGAAAATATTGGGAATCCTGTTGTTTGTGTCTATTTATTTGTGTGTCCCAGGGCCCCTTCAGGAGGAATAGTCAAAGGATAGTCAAACAAAAAGTCTGGGGACGATTTTGCTACCATTTTTGGACTATGTTTGAATATTCTTTGCTATGTTTTGGTCTTTCGCCCAAACATCTGCCTGCAGGGGGACGTGCCCGACGTGAACCGAGCGCCATCTCGTGCCCAGGGTCACGCTTGCGTGCAGCCGAATCCCGACCTGGCCGCTGTGTGCGCGGAGTGCAGCCATGTCCAGATCATCTCGGGTCGCGCGACTGGAGGGGGAGACGGCTCTTCGAGGATCGGCGTCGCGACGGGTCCCGCTTCCATGGGAAATCGCGGATTTCTACCAGCCGCATTTTGGGGAGGGCACCTCCCCCGACCCGTGGATCCGGCGGGCGCGCGCCAAATCCATGGATCGCTAATCCATGTTTGCGCGCCCCCGATCTGGGGAGTCTCGGGAGGTTCTCGCCGCCACGGATGGACGCAGCTCGAGAAGCCAGCCAGGACGGACCTTGGGATGTCTCCAGGGATCGGTTTTGAACGTATTCCGTACATTCTGGTCGAAAGGGGAGGGGGATTAGGGCGAGGATGAATCTGTTCCAGAGCGTTCTGGAACGCCCTGAGAGCGCTCCGGAAACGCTCTGAGGTGGCCGCGGCGCCCGAGACGCTCTCCGGAGCCGCCGGATCTCAGAAGTTAGATTTTTCTTCACCCGAATTCGTCCTCGTCTCAGGTCAGGAGGGGAAAAACACATACAGTAATCGTCGATCCCCAGGAATACATATATATATATATATATATATATATATATATACACAAGACTGCAGTGGCGCTTCGCGCCATGCACCTTGGTCCTTGAAGATTGGTATGCAGGCGGAAATGGCAGGAAGGTCAAGCGGACAATTTAGCGATAATTTCTTGCTGCTTTTTCTGGCATCGCCATTCTAGTAATGTTGTTCGTTATCCTTCCTCCATGCCTGCTGTTCCTCATTCTCGCCATACCCTGGGCATTCTCCTCATCCTCCTCAGCTCTTTTTGTGGAGGCTCCTCCTTGGAGAGCTTCTGGAGGCCTCACCAAAGTTCTCACGCTTTCTCAAAGCCTTCTGGAGGCCTCCTGGGCGTGTTCTGGGGGCCTTTGGGGCTTCCTAAAGCCAACCTGCCTCTAACCGCGGTCTCCCTGAACGCCCCGGTCACGATTTTGAATGCTTCGGAGGGTGTCTTGGGGCCATCTTGGGCCGCCATGGGGCTCTCTTAGGGCCATTTTGGACCCCTGTTGAGCCGTTTTGGGGTTCTCTTGGACTGCCTGGAAACCCTTTCGCATGGTTGTGGGGCGATTTTGGAGCCTCCCAGGGGACTTCGGACGCCCAGAAGACCGCTGTCTTGGAGCGTCGGGAAGCCGAAAAGAAGAGAACCCCAAATTCAACAAAAACCTACATGAAATCAATTATTTTTCCCTCTTGGGGCCTTCTTGGGGGTGCTCTTGGAGGCCTCTTGGTACGTTTTGGAGCGATCTTTCGAGGTATGACGGCTTCTTGGAGCGCTCTTGTGCTGTCTTGGGGTTCTTTGGGATGTCTCCGATGACCCCCCCCTGATCGCCCTAGGTGTGCTGCGAAGGCTTGGCAAAACGCCCTGCGAGGCCCTGGGGGCCGCTTCGAGGCCCGTCCGAAGGGTCCCAAAGCCCCAGATCCCGGGAGTCCGGTTTTGGGGGGGGGGGGGGGGACGGGTTTACCCCCCGCCCGGGCTTGTAAAAATATGGGAAGAGGAATATATGGGAACATATGGGAATTGGGCGGGAAGACAAAGACCCGGAACACATGGGAAACTATGGGGAAAGTCATTTTTTTCGTGTGCGCTTATTTGTGTGTCCTTGGGCCCCTTGATCAGGACTGGGAAGGGGGGGGGAGCCATGTGCCGCGCGGGGCCGTGGCCGCTCCCGGTGCTCTGGAGGCGCAGAGGGGGGCGGCCGCGCGTGGAGCCGGCGGCCTGCCCGTCGGTCTGCCCGTGGCCCCGCATCCCTGGCGGGCGCGTGGGCAGACCTTGGGTCGAGGAGCTTCAGAGCCCCGAGTCATCATGGGGTAGCTCGGGTCAGGGCTAACTCGGGTTCGTTTTTCGGGAATCCAAACCCGAGTTACCCCGGGCCCGAGTTACCCCGGATAATTCGGGCGCCCAAGAGCCCCACATCATCAGGGGTAACTCGGGTCAGGGCTAACTCGGGTTCCTTTTTCGGGAATCCAAACCCGAGTTACCCCGGACCCGAGTTACCCCGGATAACTCGGGCGCCCAAGAGCTCAGCTCACACGCCCACAGTCAGTGGAGGAAGATGTACCCATACCTCCACCCTTCCCTCGTTCTCCTCTCTTGGGGCCTCCTGGGCGGCCCTTGTAGCCACCGCTGGATTCGCCTCGAAATCCCTGGCGGACGCGTGGGCAGACTTAGATTTAAGTCGGGCCCGTCCCTCTACAGGGGGAGTAACCAAAAACAGTCAACAAAACATAGTCTGGGGGCTATTTTGTTTAGTATTTGCTTGACCATCTTTGACTATTTTTGGGGTACCTTTTATGTTTCGTCAAGAATCCCCCTGTAGGGGGACACGCTCGACTTAAACTTAGATCGAAACGTTTAGCTTGAGTGTGAGCGCGCACACGGGCTCCAAGGGTAGCTCCAAGACGGCCGATGAGGCCCCACAGAGGGCCCCCAGTCGGCCCAGGAGGACTCCAAGATCGCCCGAGAGCCTCCCCCACAGGGCCCCCTCGCAGGCAAAGCCGCCGCGGAAGAATCCGCTGCACCCTTCTCCGCGCACGGGTTGGACATGATCGCGACATGTCAGAAATCTACGTGCACCAGCGCCCACCAAACCACCCCAACCCAACCCGAAGGCCCCGATTTGCCTTCCACTGCCAGTGTGGGGGGGTCGGGGAGCATTGACAAAATCACGTGTGGAACCCGTGCCCCTCCCAACCCGAAGTTCGGGTCTTCGGGTTAGGCTGGGATGGCCTTGTAGGTAAGTCAGTGCATCAGAGCTCGTTTCGATTCATCCGATTCGATTCGATTCGATTTCGACGGTTTCCGTTTCCGATTCGATTCGATTTCGGATTCCGATTTGGGATCCGACTTCTCAATGGAGGCCTACCAGCCTGCCGATTTCTGCCGATTCGACTCTTCCCGACTCGGCCGCCGATTTCCATCGATGCGACTCGTGTCGATGGCCGAGCCGACTCGTCGATTCGACTCCAGGCAGCCCTGCGCGGTGCAACAGTTCAGCGCGTGCAGCGGATTCGCCGACCCCCCCCCTTTCCCCTCCTTTCCTACGGAAGGCTCGTGTCGTGCCGACGCGGCGACGACCCCGCCGCGGGCGTTCGAGGTGGAAGGCTGCCAGTGGCCCAGACCCGATACATATGAAACGATTCAGGAGGGGACACAACATACAGACACAATTAACCGTCGACTCCCAGGGAAATATGGGAAAATATGGGAAGGGGGGGGGAAGACATAACATCAGAAAATATGGGAAAATATGGGGGATCCTGTTATTTGTGTGTATTTATTTGTGTGTCCCAGGGCCCCTGCAACGATCTGGCGATCGGAACACCGTGTCACAGTCCGAAGTTGCCGCATCCCCCCCTTTCGTCCGCCCTGATGATCACGCGCAACTCGCGGAGGGAGGACATCGAGACCTTCCTGGCCGCGAAGGGCGTGTCTGTTCAGCGCGTGCGCTGCATCAAGAGGGAGGCTTTGAGAAACAAGGCAGATGCCATCACGGAAGAGATGGCCGCGCTGGACCCGTCCTCCGTAGGGGTGTTCGTGGACGACGACATCCGCGAGCTCACGGACCCGTTGCTGAAGCCGCTGGTGGAGGCGGGACGCCTGAAGAGATTGCTGTTTGTTCGGGCTGGCGGCAAGGAGTGAGTGAGTGAGCCTGCTTTCGCGCCCTCTCCTGCAGGCTCCCTAGTGTCAGCGCGCATCCGTGCCTCGATGGCAGCCCATCCGCCACCATCAGCAGATCCCTCTATTTATACATACATGTGTGTATGGATATGTTTATGGAAGTGCACGTGTATCGGTATACGCATACTCCTATATATATGTGCATGTGTGTATATGTAGGTGTTCCCATATGTGCTAACCACCGTGTTTGCAAGCGCATGTGTATACGATTATGCATATGTATACGTGCGTGCGAAGGTGTATGTACACGTATATGGATACGTATATGCCGATGTGCATGTATATGTTTATGTATGTATGTATGTTTGTGCATACGTATATGTCTACGAATGATAGCCGCACCTGCAGATGCGTACATAACCGTATGCACACACACACATGTCTTTGTACGTACACGTGTATACATGTATAGGTGTGTGTATATGTACATGTATGCGGCTGCGTACATGTATATGCACATGACTATGTATACGTGCTTGCACACGCTTATGACTATAGGTGTGCATGCGTACGTGTTTAGTTATTCATTTGTAGAGCATGCGTACATGTATATGCATGTGTACATGCATTGTTATGTGTATAATATTGTGCATATGTATAGGTATACGTTCCTATGCACGTGTACTGGTATGCGTATGTGTTTGGGTGTGCGTATGCAGATGTCTATGTATATGTATACGCCGGAGGAGGAGGAAGAGCAGACGCAGGCGCAGGAGCAGGAGCAGGAGGAGTCGCCGGCAAACGGGATGGGGAGACATTGGAGAAACCACCCCCCGATCCTCCCTCGATACCTCTGTACCCCTCCCCCATCCCCCTTTCCCGAGGTGACACCCTGCCGCCCGCCCCCCCCCCATCTCCAGGGAGAGGATGGGGGTGCGCTCTCCTGTACCTCCACCCCTATTCTTCCTCCCTCCACACGCTTGTCCTTCCTCTACCCTTACTCCTTCTCCGAGTTGAAGCCCTGCCTCGTCCCCTCAGACCAGAGAGGGGGGTGGCACTCCCCCATTCCAGCCTCCATTCTCCACCCCGCGCTTCCGATCCTCCCCGAGGTGTGGGCCCGCACTTCCTCCTTCCCGGCCCCCAGGCCCCGAGCGAGAGGAAGGGGGGAGCACTCGCCCACCCCACCCCTTCGGGGATCATCCGTCAAGCCTGGGACGATACAGAGAAGGTTCGCATTGCCCCTGCGCAGGGCTGACACGCACACATCGAGAAGTGTATGCAAGCTTTACTCGCCCACCCCGCCCCGTCTCCTTCACCCTCTCAGCCCCCTTCTTCCCGTGGCGAGGCGCTGCCCCCACCCACCCCGCCTTGGCCCGGGGGGAGGGGGGGGGGAGGTGCCTACACCCGCCCTGCTCAGCGCCACCCGGGTGGAGAGTTGCTTTGCCCCCCCTCGCCCGCTTCCCTGGGGGAGAGGGCGAAAACGGCGGGGGAGGAGGGGGAAACAGGACGAGGAGATGCCAGACCATCGAGAGCCACGCCCCCCCCCCAGCGAAAACAGTGAAGGCCAGGACACGTGCTACGGCGCGAAGTCCTTCGACAGAGCAGAGTGCTACGGCGCGAAGTCCTTCGACAGTCCTTATGAAAGGGCTCCCACAGCTGCTGCTGAGACGATACGGTATGGGGAGCAAGCTGAGGGCTCGCACCAGTCCGATAGTCGAATGCAACACTCGGTCGCACGACGCAAGACAAGGTTCCTCCAGATTGCGAAAGTGGCGGGGACGGGCACGAGGAGACGGCGGAGGAGGAGGAGGACGAGGAGATGAGGCAGGACGACACAGCCGAGAGAAGACGCGAGGACCCGGGCCCAGCATCGTCCTGTGAATCGCCCGCAGTAGGTCGATGTCTGCTCGGGCAGCCGGAGGAACCAGAGCTGATCGAAGCAGCACATCGGCACGGCCGAGGTCATCATCTGCGCGTGGGAACCTACTTGCAACGGTGTCTCGCGGAGACGTAGCGGATCTCGAAGCGTGGGCTAGGGCCAGTGTTCTGTGCCCAAGACAGGTGTAGATGTGCGCCGTGAGCAACCCGAGCAGTTCAGAATCCGTGCGATAACGACGAACTCGAAGAATTGCGTAGACGCGCCGGCTGGCGTGGGACACGCATTCGTTGATGGCGTCGTGCGCCAAAAGTTCGGAGTCGAGTTGCGCGACTAGGACCTTGAAGTTCCCACCCCCTGGCTCGGAGTGTGAGACTATGCGTCGGCTCTTCTAGCTGCCATCAAGTTGGACGCGGCTAGCGCGTGCCCGTTCTTGGAGCAAGGTCTGGCAAGCAGCTGTTCGATCGAAAACCGCAGCGTGTCTTACAGCGGCTTTGGCCTCTTTTCAAGCATTGGGATTATGTATATCCGTAAGGGCTTCGCCCCCTTCCGCGGGACCCCTCTCTCGGATGATGGGCAATGCAAGATCGAAATCATGAGGGCTTGGCGCTGCCGTGAAGCAGCGTCGGGATTTCACGCGAAAACGATGCGTAATCGGCAAGACAAATTGAGATTCTGATGATATTGTTGAATTCGGTGTTGCATTTCGAGCTTGCTCGCGTATGCTGTGCAAAAAGCTTTTCTACGAAGTATTGAGATGTTACGAAACCCATGTGTTTTTGGACCCTGACCCCGCCGATCTGCATGAGGAGTGCCACCGGATTTCAGAACGGTGGCAAATCTTGTAGGTTTTTTGACCCTGACCCCGCCGATCTGCGTAAGGGGGGCAACCGAATTTTTAGACATGTGGCAAATCCCATTGGTTTTTCGACCCTGACCCCGCCGATCTGGGTGAGGGGTGCCACCGGATTTTAGAAATGTGGCAAATCCCATAAGTTTTTTGGACCCTGACCCGGCCGATCTGCGTGAGGGGTGCCACCGGATTTTAGAAGATGGCAAATCCCATTAGTTTTTTGATTCTGACCCCGTTGATCTGCCTAAGGGGTGCCACCGGATTTTAGAAGTGTGGCAAATCCCATTGGTTTTTGGACCCGACCCCGCCGATTTGCGTGAGAGGTGCTACCGAATTTGAGGAATCTGGCAAATCCGATGGGTTTTCCGACCCTGACCCCGCCGATCTGCGTGAGGGGTGCTACCGATTTCGAAACATGTGGCAAATCCTATGGGTTTTTCGACCCTGACCTTGGCGATCTGCATGAGGAGTGCTGCCGAATTTGCGAAGTGTGGCAAATCCCATTGGTTTTCCGACCCTGACCCCGCCGATCTGCGTCTGGGGTGCCACCGAGTTTTAGGAATGTGACAAATCCAATGGATTTTTCGACCCTGACCCCGCCGATCTGAGTCAGGGGTGCCACTGAATTTGAGAATATGGCAAATCCCATTGTTTTTTCTACTCTGACCCCGCCAATCTGCGTGAGGGGTGTTACCGAATTTGAGAAGTGTGGTAAATCCCATTTTTGGACCCGACCCCGCCGATCTGCGTGACAGGTGCTACCTTTGAGACATCTGGCAAATCGCATGGGTTTTCCGACCCTGACCCAGCCGATTTGTATGAGGGGTGCTACCGAATTTGAAACATGTGGCAAGTCCAATTTGTTGTGGACCCTGACCCCGGCGATCTGCGTGAGGGGTGCCCAGCATTTTTAGAAATGTGGCAAATCTCATGTTTTGTTGGACCCTGACCCCGCCGATCTGCGTGAGGGGTGTCAATTTCGACTCCCCCCGAAATTCTGAGACCCCTCCCGGGAGGTGCTAACCAGGGTCCTTTTCGGCTTCCCCCCTCGCGCGGTCCACAACCAGGAGCAGTGATCAACAATATTCAGAACTGTAACTGTGGAAACTGGAACTGGCGCAGGGAACAGCAAACCCTGAGCCTACAGCCTGGTGGCCCCACAAGGGGGCTGGCTGATATACAAGTACACATACGCATATGTAGTTTAAGCATACTTGTACATCATATCCATCTACCCATGTGTATACACATTGCTTCACGAGAACAGCGGCCCGAATTGCCAGACACGAGTGGGCGAATAATACCAGCCAACTTTGGAGGGCCCAGAACTGTGCCCTGGTACACCATGCTGCCCACCCTGGGGGCACGACCAAGCACAATGACCTGGGCAGTTCGTGGAGCATCGCCAACCCACACAGGCGCTGTGTTGCATGCAAGCGCTGTCGTGAACGCAGAGAATGTGTGTGGTGTACACTCGCGATTGTTGTGCCGGTGCTGTGGGCGCGGCGCGCCTTCGGGGTGCACGCCGCGGCCGCCGTTACCGCCCCCCCCCAAACCCGCCAGCCCCCCCCGTAGCACGCGTTGCCTCAAATGGAGGAACCATAGCAGAATGTCAGTATTCGGGTTGGGATCAGATCCAGGCTGGTTGCGCTGTCAGCGCGAACTGTCGTTCGATGGTGTTAATCTTGCGCGCACGAAGAACAAACGCTGGAGAAGGAGAAGAAGGGGCCAAGGGAGCAACATAAACCAACATACGTAGCCAAATTCAGCATTTGCAAATGTCCGTGAGGCTGTCACACTGTCATCAAATATTGACGAGTTTGTTTTTGGAAGTTCTCTTCCCGTGTGATGGTACAGGGGAATTCCATTGGGGAAAATTGGGACGACTTAGCAGTTTTGGAGCAATCCCTGTGAAGGATGCCACTGAAACAAACGGGATCGACTTAGCAGGACCGAATGTAAGCCAGCTTAGTCCCCCTCCCATTTTTCATCCTCCCTCGTCAATGAAAGGGTATATTGAAGAAAAGGGAGAAGGAGGTGGAGTAGGGGGAGTTTGAGGAGGAGGGGGGAGGAGGAGGGAGGAGAAAGGAGGGCAAGAAGGATGAGGAGGAGGAGGACGAGGAGGAGGAGGAGGATAAGGGAGGAGGGAGGAGGGAGGAGAGGGCAGGAGGAGGGAGAGGGTGGTGGGGACGGTGTCATGGACATTGTTCCACTGCCGCAGCATGGGCCCAGCCTCTACCTCTTCGTGCGCGAGGCCCGAGCGGAGCCCGCGGGGGCACCGAGCCGAGGGAGGGGAAGTCGAGGACTCGGGAAGAGCTTCGCCCGGTGCGCTCGCCCGCTGGGAGGAGGCTGGGCGGGGGCAGCGGGCAGAGGAGCCCCCGGCTCGAGGCCAGGCCTGGGCTGACGGGCCCGTGGTCCACCGCCACCACCAGAAGCAGGAGGGGGAGGGGGGGCCCTCCTCCTCTTCCTCCTCGTCTGGCCAGGCTGAGCAGTTTCGAGGCCTCACAGCGCAGCTCCAGGAGGCGTCACCTCGAACTCGGCCCCAAGGCTCGATCGATCCTCCTATTCTTGCTCCACCTCCTTCCCCCCTCCAACTCGTGGTGGTGGTGGTGGTGGACAACAGGCCCATCGTGGATCGTGGGGGGAGCTCGAGAGCGGAGCAGGCCTTTGGGCCACCCCACGAGGAGAGCGCGCGAGTGGCCCTGCCCCTCACTGGACGCCCGGGTCTGGGGCACCTCGGGACGTGGGCGGGCTAGAGTGTGGAGGGGCTGGGACGCGGGCGTCCCGTAGAGAGTCATGCATACCTCCTCCTCTCTCTCCTCCTCCTCCTCCTCCTCCTCCCCCCCCCCTCCTCCTCCTTCTCCTCCTCCTCCTCCTCCTCCCCCTCCTCCTCCCCTTTCTCATCCTCCTCCTCCGCGACGAAGGAGGGAGGAGGGAGGAGAGTGGTGGGATAGGGGGGGAGGGGGGAGGGGGGATAGGGGAGGGGGGGAGGAGGGAGGAGGGAGGAGGGAGGAGGGAGGAGTTATGTATGCACATGTGTGTGCAATATGCTAGCCAGCGTGAACCCTATACAGCAATTTGTTACACCCTGGACGTGCAATCCTTGTGGACGAGCCAAGCGGTGTGAGTTATGTGGTGCACGCTATGCGGTGCAGCCTGCGTGGTGCAAGTTGTGATCCAAGCTATGTGGTGCAAGTTGTGTGGTGGTGTGAGCCATGTGGTGCAAGCTGGGTGGTGCAGTATCTGTGCGGTGCAATATCTGTGCGGTGCAATCTGTGTGGTGCATGCCGTGTGGCGCAAACTGCACGTGGTGACTTCACGTTGTGGAGTCTGCGTGGGGCAAGCTGTGCAGTGCAAGCCGTGCGCTGCAAGCCGTGTGGTGCAGTCTGTGTGGCGTGAGCCGTGCGGTGTAAGCCCCACGGTGCCGCGGCGGACGCGAGCGGGGCCGCCGCGCCCGCCGACGAGCCTTTTTCGTTTGGAAGACTTGGGCGGCGCCGGACGGGAACGGGGCCGCCGCGCCCGCAGACGGGCCCAGTCCCCTGGAAGGCAAGTGAGGACCCCAAATCGCAATAATGGTTTGGGGAACATGTGTACATACATGTATAGATATACATATATGTATAGAGAGAGAAAGACATAGAAAGAGAAATAGAGAGAGAGAGAGGGAGAGAGAAAAGAGAGAAAGAAAGAGAGAGAGAGAGAGAGAAAGAGAGAAAGAGCGGTCGTAGCTGCCAGGGCCAACACGACATGTGGAAGTGGCCCGGATCTTGGCGCGCTCGCAGACGGCCAGCCGTGCACAGCGGTGAGCTGTTACAGTGTACACGCGGTTCAGATCTTTGGAAGCTAGCGGATCGGACGCTGCCTTGCGATCAAACATGCGGTCAATGCACTGGAGAGGCCCCGAACAGGCGTAAAGTTGCTGTCATCTGGAAAATGATTGGGACCTCGCCTGAGTACTGCGGCGTTTTTCACCGAGGGCGAGCCCTAGCCAGCCGCTCTGTGATCGGTTTCGACTCGGCAGCTGGCAGCGTCGCCAGTACAGCCGGCACGAGGGCCTCTTATGTTCTTCGCCGTCGCCCCCCCCTCCCCCAAACCTTAGGACGTGTTTTTGTTCTTGGTATCTCCATGGGACCCTTGGCCTTCAGCGAAGAGGCTCGTCTACTTGACCCACGTTCTTGTGATCCGTGGCCCAACTCGTGCTCGTAGCAGCCGGCGGCAGCAGCACGCTCGACCTGGGGAAGCGCGTCCAGGATGTTGGTCACGGAGGTGGGCTCCGCCGTCGAGGGCACCTGCACCTCCGCGCGTCCCCGCACCCGCGCGGGGAGAGCTCGTCCGGGCCGGTGGGCACGGCGGAGCAGCCCAGTCCCACGGAGGGGCGCAAGGCCCCCGCGGTAAAGCGGAGCTGGACGACCTCTTCGGAGTCGTTGGACCTCTCGCCCGGGGGGGCCTCTCGAAGCTGGAGGGCGCCGGGTCGCCCGGCGCGCTCGGCGCCTGCGCGCCGTGCCTGCTGCAGCAGCCCGCGCGGAGAGTGCGGCATCGCGCGTCTGCGCGCGCCGCGTGGTGAGCCAAGGCGCCGCGCAGCCCTGCGCCCCATCGGCGGACGACCCCAGAGGTCCCGGCGCCGCGGCATAGGGCGCCAGAGGCGTCTCGTCGCGGCCAGCCTCGCTGGGCCAGCGCGCGTGAGGCTCCGCTGGAATCCGTGCACCGCGCACCGAGCGACAGCGCCCCGCGTCTGCGTCGACGGGGGCGGTGCGTCTGCGTCGAGTCTCGGACGCCCAGGTGTGTACGAGCTGCTCGCCGCCTGAGCCTCGAGGAGGGGGAGGGGAGGGAGGAGGAGGGAGGAGAGGGCAGGAGGAGGGAGGAGGGAGGAGGGAGGGGGAGGGCAGGAGGAGGGAGGAGGGAGGAGGGAGGGCCCGTCTCCGTGGCTCCAGCCTGCCCCGCGCCCCCGCGCGAGGCGAGGGGCGCCCGCCGACGCAGCCACGACGGCGCCAGCGACGTCTCAGGCCCGGCGGGTGGGGGGGCGCCGTGCCGAACCGGGGAGGAGCTGCCCGCTCCATGTCGGCAGACGGCTCACACGTCTCGTGGCCCCACAGGGAGCCTGGCAGGGTCTCGCACGTTGCCTGGCCCCACATGGGGGCCCCCTCTGAGAGCCCCAGTGGCAGGGTTTACATGGGTAGTCGTCCTATTTTGGCAGTTTCCTCAAACGTTTCGTGACCCCACAGGGGCTCCACCGAGTGCCCAGTGGCAGGGTTCACATGGGTACCCTGTCCACTTCGGCAGACCCTTCACACGTTTCGTGGCCCGAAAGGGAGCTCCACCGAGGGACATTGCGGAACCCAGTAACGAGTTCTTGAGCATTGAGCGGTCATGTTGGTCGTTTCCATGTCCGTAGAATGGGTTGGATTTCTCGCCCGGATATTCCTCTTCTTATATTTTTAGAAGCCTGGGCGGGGGGACCCCCCCCCCCAAAACTGGACCCCCAGGATCTGTGGCTTTGGGACCCTTCGGACGGGCCTCGAAGCGGCCCTCCGGGCCTCGCAGGGCGTTTTGCCAAGCCTTCGCAGCACACCTAGGGCGATCAGGGGGGTCATCGGAGACGTCTTGGAGAGCCCTAAGACAGCACAAGAGCGCTCCAAGAAGCCGTCATACCCCGAAAGATCGCTCCAAAACGTACCAAGAGGCCTCCAAGAGCACCCCCAAGAAGGCCCCAAGAGGGACAAATCATTGATTTAATGTAGGTTTTTGGTGAAATTGGGGTTCTCCTCTTTTCGGCTTCCCGACGCTCCAAGACAGCGGTCTTCTGGGCGTCCGAAGTCGCCTGGGAGGCTGCAACATCGCCCCACAGCCATCCGAAAGGGCTTCCAGGC
>CAUYUJ010018431.1:57390-59890 GCA_963575745.1 Prorocentrum cordatum
GCTTCGTGGCTTCATAGGGAGCTCCACCGAAGGCCCCAGTGGCATTGTTCGCATGCGTGTCCCCCACTCAGTACACTGCTTCGTGGCCCCAGAGCTCCACCGAACACGATATTCATGGATGTGGTATTCGCAGCTGCATATGTTTGGGTCCCTCACCAGGCTGGTTTTTCTTCATGCCGCGGACGGGCTGCCCGCGTCGCCGGCACTCCCTTCTAGGCGACTGGCGCGTGTCGCGGAGACTCCGCTCGCAGCGCTCTGCCCAGGGCCGCGTCAGGGCGGATGGACACAGAGCGGAGCGAAATGAACGAAGAATTCAGTCGGGCCTGTCCCCCTACAGGGTGATTTTCGACGAAAAATAAGAGGTACCCCAGAAATATTCCAAAAATAGTCCAAAAATAGTCAGGGGACTATTTTTTTAGCATTTTTGGGGGACCATTAAAAAAATAAATAATACTTTTAATTCTTATTATTTTTCGTCGAAAATCCCCCTGTGGGGGGACACGCCCGACATGAACGAAGAGCGAAGGACGTGGATTCAAAACAGCAGCGCCTGGGGCTCGGGCCATCGCGGGCCGGGCGGGGGCGCAGCGCACAGAGGAAGCAACCAGCGGGAAGGAAGATCTGGCGTTAGGTGGGGCCTGTTCCCTACAGGGGGATTTTCGACGAAAAATTAAAAAAAATACCCTAAATATGCCCCCAAATGGTCAAACGATGCTCAAAAAATAGTCCCCAGACCATTTTTGGAATAAACCTGGATTATTTTTGGGGTATTTCTTATGTTTCGTCGAAAATCCCCCTGTGGGGGGACAGGCCCGACATAGATCTGGCGAGGAGATGGGCACGGAGCGGCGGCGCCGAGGGATCATGCGACACCGAAAACACTCCCCGCTTGCCCACTTCCGCTCTTCCATCCGTTCACGCCGCAGGCCTTTAGCCCGCTCCTTCCTTCATTTTATTTGCGCCGCAGTTCCCACAACTGCATCTGTTGGGTCCCTCGTTGGGGGAATCCTCTGCCCGCGGACGCGTGTCGTGGCCGACCCCGGACTTCCAAAAGCACCCCGTCGTGTTCTGCGCAATCGGAGGGAGGGAGCTGCGCGCAAAGGGGGGGAGAGGTGGAGGAGATGGCGTGTGAACGGGAGGATGAGCAGGACGAAAATGAGGAGGAAAGAGGAGAGAGGGGGCGGACAGAAACCGCAGGAACTGGAGCGAAGGCGGAGGACGGGGAATGAGGGGGGGTCCAGAGAAGTGGCCCGCGCTCTGGCGAAAGCGCCGTTCTGAACGACGGGAGCACTGGGTCGATCCGAACATGAGGACCGCGCTGCAGCGGGAGCGCTGTTTCGAAACACCGGAAACAGACGGATTGCAAACAACCCGAAGAGTAAACGTAACGTAACACCCCGCAGTTGCGGATAAGAGTGAGGGGGCTGCGAGGACGTCCTCAGTCTGCGAGGCTCTGGAGAAGCCCGCCGCAGGTGCCTAACTTTTACAAACATTTTGATTGAGCCCGCCGCAGGCACTGATTTCTTCGTTAAAGCATTGTGGGTGGATCGCGGGGTAGGTCGCGGGTGGGTCGCGGGTGAGTCGCGGGCCGTGTCGCGGGTGGGTCGCGGGTGGGTCGCGCATGGGTCGCGGGTGGGTCGCGGGTGGGTCGTTGGGTGGGTCGCGGGTGGGTCGCGGGTGGGTCGCGGGCCGTGTCGCGGGTGGGTCGCGGGTGGGTCGCGCATGGGTCGCGGGTGGTCGCGGGTGGGTCGCTGGGTGGGTCGCGGGGTGGGTCGCGGGGTGGGTCGCGGGGTGGGTCGCGGGGTGGGTCGCGGGGTGGGTCGCGGGGTGGGTCGCGGGTGGGTCGCGGGGTGGGGTGCAGGGGGGACGACGACAACAAACAACAACAACGCAACAAGCAGAATCCTCACCACGGATCCCCACTAGAGCCACGCACCCAGGGACAATGAGTAACCGTTCGGCCCCCTCACTTTGATTTTGGAAACCTGCGTGTGATTACCTGGCGAATGGCCACATATATTTGTGAGTGCCGCGTTGTCGCACCGCTGTCGGTGGGGCTCCCTATGGGGCCACGATCCGTGTGAGGACTGCGCCAGAATAGGGCGGCGCTGCCATGCGAACCTTGCCACTGGTGCCTTCTGTGGAGCTCCCTGTGGGGCCACTAACTGCGCGAGGCGTGCGCCCAAATGGGGCGGCACCGCCATGATAACCATTCCACTGGGGCCTTCTGTGGGGGCCCCCCTGGGGGCCACTAACTGTGTGAGGGATGCGCCGAAATGGCGCGCCGCCGCCATGCGAACCCTGCCATTGGGGCCCTCGGTGGAGCTCTTGATGACGAACCGTGTGAGGGCTGCGCCAAAATGGGGCGGCGCCGCCATTCGAACCCTGCCACCGTGGCCTTCGGTGGAGCTTATTCTGATCTAAAACCACGAAGCTTGTGAGGGGTGCGCCAAAATGGAGCGGGGCTGCCAGACGAACCCTGCCGCTGGGGCCGTCGGAG
>CAUYUJ010018431.1:69890-102897 GCA_963575745.1 Prorocentrum cordatum
AGGAGGAGGAGACGAGGAGGGAGGAGGAGGAGGAGAGGAGGAGGAGGAGGAGAGGAGGAGGAAGAGGAGAGGAGGCGGAGGCGGACGGAGGCGAAGAGGAAGCGGATGAGGAGGAGAGGAGGAGGGGGGGAGAGAGAGGAGGAGGAGGAGAAGCAGGAGGAGGAGGAGGAGGAGGAGGAGGAGGAGGAGGAGGAGGAGGAGGAGGAGGAGGAGGAGGAGGACTGGCTCGTGTATAGGGGGTAGCGCGCGTCGCTTTGGTAGCTCGATAAGTTCGGCGGATCCACCTCCGAGTCCATTTGCGCGCGCGATACCCGACGGACTCGCGCGCCAGAGCGCGCCAAAAGAGGCCGGATGGATAGCAAAACGTGCCGGACAAATTCCATGCGATGTACGTCTACACTCGCGCGATGGCAGCCCCGCGTCTTCCCGCGTTACATTGGCAGGGTACCTGCGAATGCGCTAATGGTTTTTGCGGTGGCGCCGCACTATAAACCCGTCGCGATCCAGCGACGCACGCGGCCCCAGGCCCAGACGTCGTCAGCGATGGCATTATTTTTTTTAAGCGTATTATTGAAACGTTGGGCCATCAAACGTAAACTCCCCCTAAGATTTACCAAACCGCGCGGGGGCCGAATGCGAACGCCGTGCGGCCCGCGTACCGTCAGCGCGCGAACAGACTTAACATCTCGCCGTGGGCGCGACGGATGCGGGCCGCCTTTAAAGCGCCAGGCGCATCGCGTGCGAAACAACCCTATCCGACTCGTGCGCGAAGCAAGTTTTGATACGCTTGTGGCCCGTGCGCGAGACGCATGCGAATCGCGAGCCGCTCGCCTGCGAACTGCGCGCAAATCACTTGCGAACCGCGCGCGGACTGCATGCGAGGCGCATGCGAACGGAGTGCAGCGTGCTACTCAGATGCAGCCGAATGCGAAACGCATGCGACCGCGTGCGTCGAGCATGCCAATCGTACGTGCGCCGCACACAGGACGCATATGGGATCTGCACATCAACCGCATGCGAAACGCACGAGGCGCGACCGAACCGCATTGCGACAGGTTGGCAGCCGCATGCGGCCCGCATGTAAATTGTATGCATACCGTATGTCGAACGCAGCGCAACGCAGCGAAGCACATCCCAGAGCGTCGCAGTTTGAGTCCTTAGGAGCCCACAGAAGTCAATGGGAGTCCTTCGGAGCCCGTCGCACCTGATGCGTTTTGTGTATTTAAACGTGTATATATACATATCTATATATATGCATTATGTATGTGTATATATATATATATGTATACATGCGCTCATTTGCTTATCTGCATTTATGTAAGTACACATGCGTCTGTACATGTTCGTTCTATGTATTTTCGTACCAGCCAGTGCTTAATACATATACATATATGTATATATATATATATGATCTGTGGTGCTCCTAGACGCCAGGCCATGTAATGCTACACGCGTGTACACGTACATTTTTATATGCACACATACAGCATATCCAATACACCCTATTGGCATTCGGCCATTCCCGCCACCGCGCCTGGGTTATGTGGCAGAGGCCTCATGTATGTTCGTTGGGATCTCGTGGGGAGGCCTGCCGGGGCCTGTTGGACGCCGCTTTGGGGCTTCTAGGAAGCCGTTTTTTTGCCTATTGTACATTTCTCGGGGCGTCCCGAAGGCCTCTTGGGGCTTCTTGGGGACCTCTGGGGCATCCTCAAGTTTTTCTAGGGTTGAGAGGCTCGGAATTTCGGTTCGCGTTCCCTCTCTGGGCCCCCTCTTGGGGCTTCTTGGGGGCCTCTGGGACATCCTCAGGTGTTTCTTGGGTTGAGAGGCTCGGATTTTCGGTTCGCGTTCCCTCTCTGGGCCCCCTTTTTGGGGCTTCTTGGGGGCCTCGGGGGCATCCTCAGATTTTTCTTGGGTTGAGAGGCTCTGATCTTCGGTTCGCGTTCCCTCTCTGCCCCCTCTTGGGGCTTCTTGGGGGCCTCTGGGGCCTCTTGGGGCCTCTGGGGCTTCTTGGGGGCCTCTGGGGCCTCTGGGCTCCCTCTTGGGTCCGTATTGGGGCCTATTGGGCCGTCTTGGAGGGGCCTCTCGGGCCGTCTATGCGTAGTGTTGTTTGTTTTTTTTTCCTCTCGCGAGCTCCCCAGGAAACTTCACGGCGCTTGAGCGCCCGCCTCAACGGTCCTCTGCAGTGCTACCCACGCAAAGCCAGACCATTAGTTTCAACGCATGCTCGCAAGAGTGGCTGTAGCACTCGCGAGGTCCTCCCAGCGCTTCTGAAGCATGCGTGAGTCGGCTAATTGCGCCGCTGGCAAGGCCCGTAGCATCAAGCGCTCGATCACGCTGACCGTCATGGCATTGCCAGCGGCCGCCATCATCTGGTTCACCGAAACTTTTCCGATCTTGATCAGCTTCGGGTTGTGGGCCTGGAGGCGAAGGCATTCGTTCAAGCGGAGCCGGCGACCACGATTGGAAACGTAGTAACCTCCCGTCCTGCCACGGCTCGCCGTCAAGCACAAGGACTCGTCGTGACGCCAATTCATCTTGGTGCTGTCTATGTCTATGACGCACGCCTTCTTCGTCGGGTCCCAACTCAGCTTCTTGATGGCCTCAATTGCCTCGATCAAATTGTTGCAGGCCGTGGTCTGCGTCGCCTTCGGGGCAACCATTTTGAACGGCGTCTCCTTGGGGTCGAGGATCGTCTTCATTCCGCCATGCTTGTACTCGTGCGGCCACTCGAAGGTGCCATCGTCCACGGTCTTCAGGATCCCGATGAGATAGATCCTCTGCCGATGCTGCGGTACTCCACCAACCTTCGCTGAGTCCAGCATCTTTGTGTACACATTGTACCCGCCATCGTCTTTGAACCGCGTGATGAACGACTCGAGGAGAGAGCCATGCCTCGCCACTCAGCCATCTACGTTCTCGAGGAGAAACACACGGGGCCGTTTCGAGACAATCGTATCGATGCACCGATTGAACAGAGCCCCGTCCCCGCCGTGTCGCCCTGCACGACTGAATGTCTGGCAAGGTGGGCCAGCAATGTAGACGTCGATCGGGGAATCGATGGCGGAATCGTCCCTCTCGAGCATGTCCTTGAAGAAGTACACCGGCTTGAAGTTGTTTCCCAGGAACTTTTGCAAACTCTTGGAATTCTCGCTAGCAGCGACATGTACGATGTCCACACCCAAACCGGACAAAGCTTGGAGAGGCGCCTCGATGCCAGAACAGTCTGTCATCACGTAGAGGCTGTTGCGTTCTGTGGGCGCCTTGACCGGGGACTTCTTAGTGGTCGCTGGACGACAGCCACCGCCAGGCGTGGGTTGCTTCGCCACCATGGCTAGGTGGCACCGCCGCCTCGCACCAACAGAAAAGCTCGGAGAGCCCAGAGCCCGTGCTTGGGCCAAAACGGCTACGGAGGAGGAGGGGTGGAGGAGGATAGATAGATAGACCATTGAACTGAGTTTGTCTACTTGCGAAGGGCCAGCAAACGAGCAACGAGAATCTGCGTTCAACTTGCTATCGATATTGCTGGCCTGCAAGAAGAGGAAAGGGAGGAGTAGGAGGAGGAGGAGGGGAAGGAGGAGGAGGAGGAGGAGGAGGGGCCCGAACGACTCACACCAGATGAGTCGTTCGGGCCCCTCTGGACTTGGATGAAGACGAGAAGGGGGAGGAGGGGGAGGCGGAAGAGGAGGAGGAGGAGGAGGACGAGGAGGACAAGGAGGAGGAGTAGGAGGACGAGGAGGTGGACGAGGAGGTGGACGAGAAGGAGGAGGAGGAAGAAGCGGCGGAAGGGGAGGAGGAGGACGAGGAGGAGGAGGAGGAGGAGGATGGAAGACGACCCGGGGAAACGAGGGGCGCGAACCCAGGAAACGGGAGGCGCGAGCCCAGGAAACGCGGAAGGCGCGAGCCCAGGAACGCGCGAGCGACGACCCAGGGATTCCCGGAACGCGCGGCCCGGGGAAACCGTAAGCAGGGCCATCCTAATCCTCCTCCTGTCCTGCTCCTGTCCTCCTCCTCCTCCTCGTCCTCTTCCTCCTCGTCCTCCTGTTCCTCCTCCTCCTCCTCGTCCTCCTCCGCCTCCTCGCCCGCCCGCCCGCCCGCCCGCGGCGACGACCGCGACGACGACCGCTAAAACAAGAACGACAACGGCGAAGACCACGACACCACTAAATTCGAAGTCCGACGATGAAACGACGACGACGACAACGACGACGACGACGACGACGGCGACGGCGACGACGACGACTCCGACGACGACTCCGACGACGACGACGACGACGACGACGGCGACGACGGACTACGTCGACTCCGGCGCCGACTCCGACTCCGACCCCGACCCCGACGGCTCCGACGACGGCGACGACGACGGACGACGACGACCACGACGACGGAGCGACCAAATCTTTTGAACCAACTGTGTCAAAAGATGTGGTCCTTGGTGATGTCTTCGGCGGCGACGACGACGACGGACGACGACGACGACGGACGAACGACGACGACGACGACGACGGATATAGCGACCAACAATCTTTTTGTAACCGCTTGTTTGTCAAATATATTTGGTCCTTGGTGTGTTTTCGGCAGGCAGCGACGACGACGACAACGACGGCGACACGTGACGACGACGACGGACGAACGAGACGACGAGACGACGACACGGACTGACTGGACGACTGGCTACGACGACGGAGCGGCCAAATCCTTTTGAAATCCAGCTGTTTTTCAAAAAGATTGGTCAATTGGTGATGGTTCTTGGGCGGCGACGACGACGACTGAACGGACGACGCTACGACTGACGACGGAAGCGACCAAATCTTTTGAGCCAGCTGTTTCAAAAGATCTGGTCCTTGGTGATGCTTTCGGCGTTCCGAAAACACCCCCCCCCGGAACGACGGACGAACGACGACGACGACGGACGACGTGACGGCGACGGCGACGACGACGACGACTCCGACGCGACTTCCGCTCGACGTACGACGACGGCGACGATCGGACTACCGGCACTCCGGCCCGACTCCTACTCGACCCCGACCCGGACGGCTCCAGAGACGACGTCGACAGACGACGGGACGACGAACCGAGCCCTTTGCCATGGACAGCGTACCAATTGCGTTTGTATCCTTGCTGATGTTCTAAAGGATTTTGGTTCCTTGTGGTGAGGAGCGTTGCCTTCGGCGGCGACGGACGACGACGGACGACGACTGTTATCGCCAGAAGTCGACGGAGCCGACCAATCCTGTTGAACCCAGCTGTTTCAAAAGTATTTTGGTCTTGGTGGTGTTTTCCAGGCAGCAAAGCGACGACGACGCAGCGACGGCGACGACTACGACGGCGACGACGACGACGACGACGACGAAGACGACGACGACGACAACGGACGACGGACGACTGACGACGACGACGGAGCGACCAAATCTTTTGAACCAGCTGTTTCAAAAGATTTGGTCCTTGGTGATGCCTTGGGCGGCGACGGCGACGACGACGGACGACGACGACGACGACGGAGCGACCAAATCTTTTGAGCCAGCTGTTTCAAAAGATCTGATCCTTGGTGATTTCTTCGGCGTCGGCGACGACGACGACGACGACGACGACGACGGCGACGGCGACGACGACGACGACTCCGACGACGACTCCGACGACGACGACGACGGCGACGGCGGACTACGGCGACTCCGGCGCCGACTCCGACTCCGACCCCGACCCCGACGGCTCCGACGACGGCGGCGACGACGGACGACGACGACCACGACGACGGAGCGACCAAGTCTTTTGAACCAACTGTGTCAAAAGATTTGGTCCTTGGTGATTTCTTCGGCGGCGACGACGACGACGACGACGACGACGACGACGACGACGACGGAGCGACCAAATCTTTTGAACCAGCTGTTTCAAAAGATTTGGTCCTTGGTGGTGTTTTCGGCAGCAGCGACGACGACGACAACGACGGCGACGACGACGACGACGACGAAGACGACGACGACGACAACGGACGACGGACGACTGACGACGACGACGGAGCGGCCAAATCTTTTGAACCAGCTGTTTCAAAAGATTTGGTCCTTGGTGATGTCTTGGGCGGCGACGACGACGACGACGGACGACGACGACGACGGAGCGACCAAATCTTTTGAGCCAGCTGTTTCAAAAGATCTGGTCCTTGGTGATGTTTTCGGCGTCGACGACGACGACGACGACGACGACGACGGCGACGGCGACGACGACTCCGACGACGACTCCGACGACGACGACGGCGACGACGGACTACGGCGACTCCGGCGCCGACTCCGACTCCGACCCCGCCCCCGACGGCTCCGACGACGGCGGCGACGACGGACGACGACGACCACGACGACGGAGCGACCAAATCTTTTGAACCAACTGTGTCAAAAGATTTGGTCCTTGGTGATTTCTTCGGCGGCGGCGACGACGACGGACGACGACGACGACGACGACGACGACGACGACGGAGCGACCAAATCTTTTGAACCAGCTGTTTCAAAAGATTTGGTCCTTGGTGGTGTTTTCGGCAGCAGCGACGACGACGACGACGACGACGACGACGACGAAGACGACGACGACGACAACGGACGACGGACGACTGACGACGACGACGGAGCGACCAAATCGACCAAATCTTTTGAACCAGCTGTTTCAAAAGATTTGGTCCTTGGTGATGTCTTGGGCGGCGACGACGACGACGACGACGGACGACAACGACGACGACGGAGCGACCAAATCTTTTGAGCCAGCTGTTTCAAAAGATCTGGTCCTTGGTGATGTTTTCGGCGTCGACGACGACGACGACAATGGTGTGCTGCGATGAATCAAAGAATGTAATGCGCCATGCCGCGTTGACCTGTGCTGTGCTTTATTGCATCGATGGCCTCCAAGACCTGTCCTGCTCCTGTCCTCCTCCTCCTCGCCCTCTTCCTCCTCGTCGTCCTCCTCCTCCTCCTCGTCGTCCTCCTCCTCCTCTCCTCCTCATCTCGACGTGCGTGTCTGGGTTTCCCCTGTTGGCGTGGGTCGGGTGTCTCTGGGTCGTGGCTCTGGGTTCTCGGGTCCGTGTGTGCGTCGTTTCTCGGGTTCGGGTTTTTTTCGGTGCTGGGTTCGCGGTGTGGTTTCCCGGGTTTTGCGCGTTTCCCTGGGTCGAGTTTCTTCCAGGGGGAAGGGGAGGGGGAGGAAGAGGAGAAGGAGGAGGAGGGGGAGGAGGAGGAGGAGGAGGAGGAGGAGGAAGAGGAGTAGAGAGAAAAGAGGAGGAGAAAAGGAAGAGGCTAGATGTAGGAGGAGGAAAGTGAGAGGAGGAGGGAGAGGAGGGGACAATAAGAGGAGTTCGCGAAGCAGAGGGAAGGAAAGGAGAGAGGAGAGGGGGAGGAGAGGAGAATGAAGGATGGGAGGAGGAGGAGGAGGAGGGTGTTCCACGAATGGCCGGATGTGCGAGGGCGCGCCCTGCACCCAAGAGGGGGGATGCACCTCGGGGACAGCAACATTTCCAGTACACAACCGTGCCTTTGCTAAAACTACACATCGACCAGCCGACTGTGTTCCCCCATTCCCTTCCTTCCCTTCCTCATCCGGCAGACTCTGGAGGAGCGCACTGCTGACAGAAGGGAAGCGCAAAGTAAGGGAAAAGCACAATACGTCATGTTGCAATGCGTTCTTGCCGCCTACATGGCCCAACATTCTAACACATCCTCTTCATTTTCTACGTCCTGATCCTCCCTCCTCCCCCACCTCGCCCAGCGATCAGGGACAAGCCCCTCTTCGGCCGGAAGCCCAGTCTGCGGGAATTGTGGGCCCACCAGATCCACAGTTGAGCTAGCGCCACATACAGGCTCAAACCAAATTATCACATTCTTCATCATCCTCCTCCTCCTCCTACCTCCTCCTCCTCCTCCTCCTCCTCTTCCTCCTCCTCCTCTTCCTCCTCCAGATCCAGAGGGGCCCGAACGACTTACCTCCTGGTGTGAGTCGTTCGGGCCCCTCCTCCTCCTCTTTCTCCTCCTCCTCCTCCTCCTGCTCCTCGTTCTCCTCCTGATTATTATCCACCCTCCTCCGCCTCCCCTTGTTTTTTCCCTTCTTGCTTCCCGGGGCGGGGGCCGTCCGCAAACGAGAGTTTCGGATCGGTGGCGCTGAGGCTCAGAGCCAGCGATCAGATTCGTTGACAGTCTCGAAACAGATGCCCGCGTGAGCGGCCAGAGCTGGACGAAGGCCGGACGATAGCTCGACGGATGTATGCGCGACCGTGCAGTGAGTGCGAGTTACGTATATGTGAAAAGTCTGAATGGTTGGTTGTGGATTTGCTTGCGCAGGTGTAGTAAGTGTGCGTTTTGTGTATCGTGCATGCGTACTATGTATTAGCTTGCGTGTCTACGGACTTGGCGGGGCCAATGGATTTCGAAACATGATTTGGTAAGTCGCTCGTTATGTTGCAAGGGCGCGTGTGTCAGCACGTGCCTCTGGGAACACTCAGCGTATCCTCTTGCTTACCGTCCTCCTCCTCCCCCAGAATGACCTCCGCTTCCCTCCTCCTCATATTTCTCCTCATCGCGTTCCTTCTCCTCATCGAGGCCATGCAAGTGCCACAATCCAGATGATTGCGAATGAAGCGACCAACGCCGCTTCCCCCTGGTTGAAGACTTCTCATCAACGACCACAAACCCCACTGCGCGAGCCATCGAGCAACATTTGCGCCGACTGTTCTAGCCAAGTGGCCGCTGTAGTAACACCCTTGATGTCGCTCAGTCCGGGCAAGCGCTCTTTGTCACGCTTGCTCACAAAAAGTATCATCTTGGACACTGCGCCCTTGGAGAGAATGCTTGATCGTTGGAAGAACGTGTCAACCCCAATCGCTTTCCACTTTGACGAAGGTGTGACAGCGAAATGCAGAATGATCTCGGCGACAGACTTGTGCAGCGTTGTGAAGCTATCGGTCATCGCGAACAGCTTCTCGACCTGGACCATCGGCTTGTAGCGGATCATGGTGCCGTCCTGGCCGCCGCTCTTAAAGAACCGTGAGTCGACCAGCATGCAGCCCCCCAGTACAGCGCACCACGTCCGACACGTGCCTGCCGCAGAGGGGTCTTTGACCACGTACATATCCACTTGGTAATCGAGATGCGCCCGCCGCATGTGCAACTTATCGAGGGTCGCCTGCACCTCCGCAGATGCCATTAGCACCGGGTCGACATGCACGAGCAGCCTGGCCAGCGGAGGAACAACAGCCTTTTCGAGGACGAGGTGCTTCTTATCGTCTGCGCGATCTCTTTTCCTCCTGAGGTCGTCCTGGTGCTTGGCGAAGGCCTGCGCCATGCGGTCGAAGTCCTCGTCAACCTCACTGCTCAGAAGGTGCCCCCTTGCCGCCGCTGCTAGGCGCCGCATCTTTTCAGACGCGACTTGATACTGATTCTCCTTCTCGTGGCTGTCGGTCCACGCTGGCACCGCCAGCTGCGCAGCTTGGGCCTCTGTGCAATCCATCGTCGCAGCCGGGATGTCCTTCGACAGGGCAGTCACTTGCGCCCGACATCGCTTCACCAATGTGCTGAAACTCGCAGGTGTGTCGGATGCAGAATCCTCGCGAGGCCGCTTCACTGGAGTGCGTGTCGGCCGCGCATGGATCATGCGCGGTGGCCCATAAAGTGAGGCCCACGTCTCCTTTGCCTTCTCGAAGATCAAAGCTTCCTCTGGCTTGTCGTTGTGCGTGACGATCGCGAGGTTGTCAAGCTCGAATGAGGGGGCGCAGTGACTGCGACGGGGGTTGTTAACCCATGATCTCAAGCTGAAATTTTGTTCGACCCCCGATGTCGAAACACACCAAGCCAAATACCTCTGCAACAGCTGCATAAAAGTACCCACCTGCTTCGATGCTCTCCCAGACAACCAGATCTTCCCAGCTCGCTGCCACGCCTCTGCGTCAGACACGCCTCCGCCAGAGAAAACCCGCTGCGCTGAAGGTTTCACTGTCAGGTACTCGTCTTCCAACTTATACGCGTCAAGCTTGAACACTTTAGCCAATCGCTGGAAATGCTTTCCCATTGACGCCATGTGGTCTTGGAAATCTGCCGTATAGTTGCGGGAGAGCGCGAAAATACTGAAACTTGCTACTAATTCGTAGTCGGGGTACTCCTGCTGAATCACGCGGATGCTGAGCTTGACCCATGCCGCCATGTGCGCGAAACATTCGTCCACAATCGCCGGCGAGGCGCCTCCGGGGTGGCCCACCTTCTGTGGTTTGCCGTCCTTGTCCCACCAGAGTTTAATGCGTGGCACGTCTTCTAACACAATTTTCGTGAAGCCGCATTCGAGGGCCTTCCTCTCAAGAAAGAGCGTCCGGATGCGATGGACGAATACTTGAAGCTCTTGATGCACGTGGCCGGGATCTTGCTCTTCCGCATCGAACAGTCTCGTGAGAATAAGCCCCTCGTCTGCGGCGTCCGCCAGCATAGCCGCGCAGAGCCGCCGTTTCACGGTGCAGGAACTTAAGAAGAGTTCTGCGTTAGCTGCTTCGGCCTTCCCTGAGCGTTCCACCTTGATCCGCCCAGCCACCATCAATAATACCTCGAAGTTCAAAACGAAATATGCCAAGGGCCGAGCGCTGCTATTGAATCGGTGCTTTGCCAGTCCGAGGTCTTTTGATACGGTCTCCAAGTGCTGAACTCCGATATCTCGTTGGTATTGGACGTACCACATCTTGAAAACATCGCTGTTCTGTATCATGCAAGTGATCGACGATTTCCTGTATATGTAGATCATGTACGTCTCCTTCAGGAACTCGTCTGCGAACCATGGTCGCTTCACCACTCGTCTGGACGAGTGGGCGATATCCCTGTTCACGAATTCTAGGTTTTCAAACAGCGGCCTGATATGATCAACGTTGGGCAGTAGAGATTCATGGCCAGCAAGCTGCTCGTCGGCAGCTGCGTCGGAGTTCCAGACTTTGACGCAGTCACGCATACGCTGAGCAAGCTGGTCATCCATTTCGCTTGCGTATTCAGTCAACGGGGCTCCGAAGTTTGGGGTGGCCATGCTTTCGATGCTCGATAGAGTTGCCCGCAATATCGCCTTATGGCCAGAACCAATGTCCCGCTGCAGGCCCATGATGCCCCGCCGGATGTCGAGCTTGGAATTTGTAGCGAGAAAACGTGTCAATAACCTGCCCTGTGTTCCGTCTTGGCTGAGACTAATGCATTGGCAATCTTGCAAGAAGTCTCGGTTCAAAGTGCGCGCCGCTTCGGCAAGGCAAAACACTTTCTTTCTATACCGGTCTCTATGGTTTCCAGGTGTGTCGTCGTCGACGTCGTGACAGGAGCCACGTTTCACTGCCGCCCAACAAACCCGAAACTCCTCCGTGGAGGGCGCCGCCTTGGACATCTCAAGGTCATGGGCTTTCTGGTTGTTACCAAGGAGCATCTGAATGGCTGATCGGTGGCTGGTCAACTCTGAATGCTTTGCGAAGTTGCACAGCTTCAGTGAGGACTGGGCGCCATCCTTCGCCATGGTGCCAGCCATACCTGTAGCAGCACAGGCGACGCAGATGACCCCCTCGTTGCGCCACTCGAGCCATGGACATATTTTCTGCCACGTGTCCTTGTTATTATCCCAAATCTGCCGTGAACAACGGTATTTGGCGATGTCGCCGCTCTTCTTCATCAATACCGCAATCAACAATCAAGCATTTTTCAAATATTCGAGTATGTGCAGCCCAAAACGGACTGGGCCCCTACCCAGCCAGGCCGGCAAGGATTGAACCCAAACGGCTATGGATTATTTGCTTTTCGCGTGTTTACCCTTGTTTATGAGCAGGAATAATCAGGCACTGATTGCAGACACGTAGGACTGGGTTGGTTCAGATCGGGGAGACATGTTTCCTGGACCTCCTGGAACGTGCGACCCAGAACAATTCCGAAGGCGACGACCGTGAGGAGGAGTAGCAGGCGGTGGAGGAGAAAGAGGAGAAGGAGGAAGAGGAGGAGGAGGAGGAGGAGAAGGCAGAGGATGAGGAGGGGGAGACCAGCAGAGATGGATGGGGGAACTTGGAGGAGGTGGAGGAGGGAGGAGGAAGAGGAGGAATAACATGAGCAACCGAGCACCCCCCCAGGCGCGCAGACGGGCAAGCACGCGCATGCGTGCACGCGCGCGTGCCCAAGCCCAAGTGGGCACCTCCCAATGTTACCAGGACCCACCCCAAACGAAACAAACGATCCCTTCGATTGGATTCGTGTACCCGCGGCGCGAGAGGAGGAGGAGGAGGAGGAGGAGGAGAAGGAGGAGGAGGAAAGAGGGAGGAGAGAGGAGGAGGAGGAGGAGGATAAGGAGAAGAGGAAGGAAGAGGAGGAGGAGGAGGAGGAAGGGGACGAGGAGGAGGAGGAGAAGAGGAGGATGAGGTGGAGGAGGATGACAATGACGAAGAGGAGGGGAGGGGAAGGAGAAGGATGAGTAGGAAGAGGAGGAGGAGGAGGAGGAGGAGGAGGATCCGCCTTGGATTAATCCACCTCCACTGGGCCCCTCTTGGGGCCCTCTTAGGGCCCTCTTGGGCCCCTCGTTGGCCCATAAGATGGCTCCAAGAAGGCCCCAAGAGGGTCCCACGAGGGTCCCAAGAGTGGCCCAAGAGGGCCCCGAAAGGGGCCCAACATCGGTCACGCGAAAGCTCTCTCGCGTGACCGACGTTGGGCCCCTCTTGGAGCCCTCTTTGGGCCCTCTTGGGCCCATCTTGGCGCCCTCTTGGGCCCCAAAAGGGCTCCAAGATGGGCCCAAGAGGGTCCCAGAAGGATGTGGTATGATGATGATGATGATGATGACGACGATGACGATGACGATGACGATGACGATGACGATGACGATGACGATGACGATGATGATGATGATGATGATGATGATGATGATGATGATGATGATGATGATGAGGATGATGATGATGATGATGATGATGATGATGATGATGAGGATGATGATGATGATGATGATGATGATGATGATGATGATGATGATGATGATGATGATGATGATGATGATGATGATGCCGGTGACGACGACGACAACGATGATGATGATGATGATGATGACGATGTTGGTGATGATGATGATGATGATGAGAAGGAGGATGCGGAGGAATATAATAACGACGATGATGATGATGAGTGTGACGATGATGATTTTTATCATGATGGCGGAGAGGAGGAGGAAGAGGAGTTGGGGGAGGAGGGAGGAGGAATCCGGGATGAGGAAGGGAAGGATGAGCAGTAATGCCCCCCCATCCCCTTCACCATCCGAGACGGACGAAGATGCCCGAGATGAGCGAACATTGCCGAATGTGTTTCCCAGATGTTTCCGAAGTGGCCCAGCAGGGCCACAAGACGCCCCCGCGATGGCGAACGCATGAAACGCATAATGTGTGCAATGCTCATTGCATGCCCCACGTTTCGATACAAAGATGCCGAACCTTCCGACACGTCACGTCAAGACTGCCCCCTCCCCCCCACAGCATCGGAGATTGCCCAAGACGGCCCCAAGACGCAGCATTCCCAATCATGGAACAGCGTCTTGCTGATTTTTGGAACTTAGGGGCTGAAAGGGCCTCAGAAGTCGAACCACCCATCGCACGCCCCTCATACATCACAAAGCAACTCGTCGCTGGGGCCCCGCGGCCAGCCCAACCGGCGAGCATACATCTGGTGAAGCCCCGCACGCACTTCGATGTCCAGCCAGTCTGGGCCCCGTCGGTGTGTTCGCCGTCGCCTCGGGTATCGTCGTGGTAGCGGTGCTCGCGGTCGTCGTCGTCGTCGTAGTCGTAGTCGCCGCCTTCGCCGCCTTCGCCGCCGCCGTTTCCGTCGCTGCCGTCGTCATCCTCGTCGTCGTCCGTCGTCCGTCGTCGTGGTGGGGGTTGTGGGGGTGGTGGTAGTGGTGGTGGTGGTTGTGTTGTTGGTGGTGGTGGGTGCTGGGTGCCGGTTGCTGTTTGCTGGTTGGTGCTGGTGGGTGCTGGTGGGTGATGGTGGGTGGGGGGTGGTGGGTGGGCGGGTAGTGGGTGGTGGAGGGTGGGGTTGCAGTGGTGGCTGGTGTTGCGTAGTGGTTGTGGGTGTTGGTGATCGGTGGTGGGTGGTGGGAAGACGTGGGTGGTGGTGGGCAATGGTGTGTTGGTGGGTTGTAGTGAGTGCTGGGTGGTGGTGGGTGGTGGTGGGTGGTACTGGGTGGTGCTGGGTGGTGCTGGGTTGTGCTCGGTGGTGCAGGGTGGGGCTGGATGGTGCTGGGTTGTGCTGGGTGGTTGCGGGGTGGTGCTGGTTGGTGCTGGGTGGTGTTGGGTGGTGCTGGGTAGTCCTGGTGGGTGTGGTGGTGGTGGTGGGTGAGTTGTGGGTGGTGCTGGGTGGTGGGTGGTGGTGGGGTGGTGGGTGGGTGGGTGGTGGGTGGTGGGTGGTAGGTGGCGGATGGCGGGTGGTTGTGGTGGTGGTGGCGGTGGCGGTGCGGCGGGCGGCGAGCGGCGGCCCATGTGGAATGTCAGAATGCAGGCGCCGTTCGCACGTCCGCTGTGTGCGCAGGCGCGCCCGCGCCCCCGCATGCCTGCGCCCGCTCCTTTCCAAGTCGGCAAGATGTGAACTCCGTCCGCTCGCCTACAATGGCGAAGGCAAGCGCGCGCGCCATTGGGCGCGCCAGCACGCGCGCGCTTCGACATGCGTGCATATGCGCGCGCGCCCTCGCGCACGCCGAACATGCGGGCACCAACCATGCGCGTATTCAGCATGCAGACGGCGCCCGCCCGCGAGCGCGTGCGCGGGCGCGCCCGCGCTTGCAAGGGCCCGCATCTACGACGCAAGCGACGTCCGAATCGACAGACGCAGACGCGCGCGCGCCCAAGTACATAGAAGCGTGCGCGCTTTCACTCGCACGCGCACGCGCGCATGCGCGCTTTCGCGCGCGTTCAAGATGCAGACGCGCGTGTGCAAGCGCACGCCTGCATGCGCCAGTGCCGCCCGCAGCGCGCAGGGGCGCGCCTGCATGCCGACGCTGCTCTGCTCAACGTGCGATGTGCCTCTAGATGTGCCCCATTCTGCCTAGTCGAGTCTCGCGTCTCATAGATGTTGCGTTTGCGCTGCTCCTTGCTCTTACCCGTAGCCATGCTACTACATGAGACAGAGCCAAACTGCGATGCCCTTCCTGGTCTCGTGCAGAAATGCTTGGGGACGGCGCTTGTTCTTGAGGCTGCGGAACAAAGAAGCGTTCATCATCGTTGCAGGTTGCCGTTGCAAGAATCGCGGGGCGGTCGCGGTCTGAGCGGATTCCGATGAGCGCCTTGCGAACGCGCGAGCGTGGGGAGTAGTTGCGATGGCGCGCGCATCTGGATTTGAAAAGCGACGCGCCCAATTAAAAACGCGACGTGGCCTCATTCGTCCGTTCAACGTATTCCGATGGGCCCTGTCTTGCAGCCCAGCCGCTGCAACCATTCTCGAGCTACTAAAATAGCGCGAGCTACCCCCTATACACGAGCCAGAAAACCGACCGACACCCCCCCCCCTCGCCCACCTCCTCGCCCCCCCCCCTCGGCCCGGCACCCCCACCCAAATCCGGCCGACACTCCCCTCCTGGCCCCGACATCCTCACCCCATGGAACCTCTGTTCTTGGGACCACCCACCCCACGATTTCTCCCCAAAAGCCGACTGACACCAGCCTCCTCGACCCCATCCTCGCCCCCCCTTCAGCCCGGCACCCCCACCCAAAACCCACCGACACCCCCTCTCCCGGCCCCGACATCCTCACCCCATGGAACCTCCCCCATGAGGGGTCCCGACGGGTCCCGGGGGGGGGGCGTCAGCGGGAGTCCTGGTGGAGGTCCCGCCTTGAAGGTCGGTGGCACCGCCCGCAACGCCTTCACAATTCCTCTGGTCATCCTCCGTTTTTTTCTCTGTTTCCCCCTTCCCTCCTCCTCCTCCTCCTCCTCCTCCTCCTCCTCCTCCTCCTCCTCCGCCTCCTCCTCCTCCTCCTCCTCCTCCTCCTCCTCCTCCTCCTCCTCCTCCTCCTCCTCCTCCTCCTCCTCCTCCTCCTCAAGAGACCGCGTCTCGGGCGTCTGGTGGCGGAGGCGTGGAGATAGATAGCTCTGTGGGGCTCGGACCACAATATGGTCCAGGAAGGAGCGAAATGGCGATGTGAAGTCTGCAGTCTGCGTGTGCATGCCTCTGCATTGCTAGATTTCTGTCGCACTCCCTGCACCCCGCCGCCAGCCCCGCCTGCCCCACCCCCACCCGTCCTTAACAGTGTCCCCAGGGCTGCGGGAGGTGGTGGGTGGAACGGTTTGGGCGGGAGTGTATTGCATCCCTCACATTGGCTTGGAGAATGGCCGAAGTACTGCATGTTGTTCTCCCATGAGTGTGGCAAATATGCGACGGTAGAGCTCCGTCACCTTGAGGCCCGCTGTTCGGGAAAGCCTCGCAAAAGGAGCGGAGAATTTAGCTAGGATCACTCAGAATTTATTTCCGCGGCGTGAGGGCCCGTCGAAGTCGTCCTCGCAACGATGCATGCGCGTGTCTGTGCTGAAGAGGTGACCAGAGCCATGAAAGCGGTGGACCCTGGGACCCATGGACCTGTTCGTCTGCCGTGGCCGCGCCGAGAGACCAGGGAGAAGTGCTCTCGGAGGCTCCTGGCGTGTCCTAGGACGAGCAGAATATATTGACACAGCGTGCTATTAATACGTTCCGGAGATTCCAGGACTTCTAACAGCCTTCGCGCGGGGTACACTTTGCGTCGAGTACTGTCTACTCTGGCTGGCGCCGCTGGTCGGTCAACCATTCGCAATCGAGCGGTCGCCCGTAAGGGGCTATTTGGCAATTGCTGACCCCCCTTTTCGTTGCCGAGCGCGGGGGGTGCGGTGGCCCGCCGCCCCATCGCCTGCCGCCGCGCACCGCGCGCCTCGGCGGATTTCAAAGACCCGGCAATGCAAATCACGCGCGACTATGGAAATTCTCCGGGGGTAAAAATTGATCAAATCCGGAAGCGTTTTTGACGTGCCCAGCCTACCTTTTGAAAAATACCAGAATCATTTTTGAAATTTTCCGGGATCGATGTTGAAAAACTCCGGAATCCATTTTGAAAAATTCCGGATTTCAGAACTCTTCAGATGTCCTGCGCGGAAGGCGCATTCCACCCCATCAGAACGGTTTGTTAGAAAATTTCCGGGCTCCTTTGAAAATTCCGGAACCGCTTGCGCAAACAAAAAAAAAACGGAAAGTTTCCGACACCTTCTACAATCCAGAAATAATGTCCGGGCGGTCCGACGGGCGCGGCCAGTTGATTCACGCGCCGCGCCGCGCGCGATTAGGCGCAGCGCGCGCCGCGCGTTGCTCTCGCGAACAGCACTCGAAGGTGCTACCTCGAAAACAGCGCCACGGCAGCTGCGACTCGCGGACTCCCCAAGAGCAACACAGCATGCAGCTTGGAATCTTCGAGGGCGCTCCGATGCGCGAAAAATGCACCACAAACATCACGAAAAGAACCTGCGCGACGGAATGCGCTCGACCATTCGTCCCTGGAGCCCGCGCGGGAGAACAGGAAAACCTGAAAATCTGGAAAACTATCAATATCAATACTTCAGGCTCCTCTGATGTCCACTCAGCCCCATGGTGGAGCCCATTGACCCTGAGGAAGAGGGGGCTAAGTGGCTCTTTGGAGGCGAGGATCTGGGTCGCCCTACGGGACCCCAGCCAGCTGACGGTCAGCTCCCCTTGGAGAGGTGAGCCGATTCCACGACCTCCAGATTTGGCGCGAGATGCGCCTGATACTTGACGGCCCTCCCTGCGCCCAGGGTTGCTGTGTTGGTTTCGACATTCACGGTGATGACGGATGCGGGTGCGCGCTGTGCCGCGAGGACGGCATCGATGCGAATCCTTCCCAGCGAATCCTCCTCCTCCTCCTCCTCCTCTTCCTCCTCGTCCTCCTCCTCCTCGTCCTCCTCCTCCTCCTCCTCCTCGTCCTCCTCCTCCTCCTCCTGTCGCTGTCGCTGTAGGCTTCGGTGTTCGTCTGAACGCAACCATCCGTCCTCCTCCTCCTTCTCATCCTCCTCCTCGAGGAGGAAGAAAAAGAAGAGAAAGAAAGAGGAGGAGGAAGGAGAAAGGAAAAACGGACACGCAGCACCGTCATCGTCGCCGTCGCTACCGTCGTGGTCACCGCCGTTGGTCTTTCCAGCACCCCACCGCCCACCGGAGCAGGAGGTCGTCGTCGTCGTCGCCATCGCGGTCGCCGTCGAGTTCGTGTTCGTTGCAGCGGTCGCGGTGATTGCAGTCATGGTCGTCGTCGCGATTGCGGTCGCGGCTGTCGTGATCGCCGCCGCCGTGGTCGTCGGTCGTCGTCGTTGTCGCCGCCGCCATCGTCACTGGGGCCATCGAAAGTACCCATACCGCTACTCCCCGCACTTCTCCAGGGGTGCGTTCTGACCAAGATCTCGATGCGAACCCAGCCGTGGCGACGAGGCGTGGGCAGCGGTGGCGGCGTCTCGTGCTCCTCTGAGTCACCGTCGCCGCCGCCGACCGCCCACCGAAGGGCCCGCCGGAGGGCCCGCCGGAGGGCCCGCGGGAGGGCCCACGCGAGGGCGCGGCGGCGCCAGCTGGCCTTCCAGCACTCCATCCGCGCGAACTCGGTGGGGTCCATCCTCGCGAGCCCTTTGGCGCCTGGCTCGCGGCCAACGGCCACGAGGAGGAGGACAAAGACGACGACGAGAGGGGGGGGGAGGGGAGGGGAGGGGGAGGGGAAGAATTGGTGGGGAGGAGAACGAGGAGGGGAGAGCAAGAAGAGGAGGGGGGGCGGGGGGAAGGAAGGGGAGGGAGGACGAGGACGAGGAAGAGGAGAACGAGCAGGAGGAGGAGGAGGAGGAGGAGGAGGTTCGAGTGGGGAGGACGAGGACAAGGAAGAGGAGGACGAGGAGGAGGGACGAGGAGGAGCAGAGTAAACACAAGATGCATCAACGATGCTGCACTACACCCCCCAGCGCCGTCGTCGTCGTCGTCCTGGTCGTGGTCGTCGTCGTCGTCGTCGTCGAGGCGCCCAGGCGTCCAGGCGTCGAGGCGTCGAGGCGTCGAGAGCCGAGGAGGATCGAGGCTCGAAGCCTGCCGGCACGAGGCGCGGATGCTTCGTGGTCGTCGTCGTCGTCGACGCGTCGAGGCGACGAGGCTTCGAGGCGCCGAGGCTTCGTGGCTTCGAGGGCTTCGAGGCGTCGAGGCTTCGTGGCTTCGAGGCTTCGAGGCGTCGAGGCTTCGTGGCTTCGAGGGCTTCTTGCACGTCTGCGGCCCGCGTCGGGCCTCGAGATCCTCTGGGCCGCGGCGGGGCGAGGCTCGGAAGACCGACCCGGGGAGGGTCTGGGGCCCGATTTGAACGAATGTTGGGCCGTCGTCGTCGTCCCTCCTCCTCCTCCTCCTCCTCCTCCTTCTCCTCCTCCTTCTCCTCCTCCTCCTCCTCATCCTCCTCCTTCTCCATTAATGTTTCTTATAAACAACTCCTCTGTGTCACAACCCAAGGTCAATCAACAGGGCGAGCCGGGCGTTTCGCCTGAGAAATTCCTTACCACGTATGGCCCTGAAACCTAAGAGTTGGCAACAGTTTCACAGATGGAGGGCGGGTCGCTTCCAAAATGTGGCTCTCGTCTTTCCGCCGCGCACACTCGTCCTGAATCCGCCGGCCCCCTTGCGGAGCCATCAGGCTGCGAGGCTTGTGTTTGCTACTCCCTGCACCAGTTCCACTTTCCAGTTTCCAGTATTATTGCTTTCTGCTTCCTATTGTAAATTGTACTGCCCGCGCGAGGGGGGAGCCGAAAACTACCCTGGTCAGCGTCCCCGAATCGCGTGCTCTGAATTTTGGGGGGCCGTGGGACACGTACAAATACGTGAGATTCGCGCTCTCGACGCAATAATCCCCCGTTGATTACACTGTATTCGTGACCCCAAGGCCAAGATCCTTGTTGAATTACTCTGCATTCGCGTCCCCGAAGCCACGATCCCTCGCAAAATACGTCAGGTTCACGCTCCTGAGGCCACGATCCCCCGAAAATTACGACACATTTTTGTTTTTTCCCCCGAGGCCACGATCCCCCGAAAATTAAACCAAATTCGCGCCCCCGAGGCCACGATCCCTCGTAAACCGCGCCACATTCGCGCCCCCGAGGCCACGATGTCCTACAAGAGGCCCCAAGACGCGCCCAAGAGGCCTCCAAGAAGCCCAGAAGATCATACCCCACGAGGCTCCAAGAGGCTCCCAAGAGGCGCCCAAACCGCCTCCAAGGGGCCCCCGAGAGGCTCCCCACGACACCCCAACACATGTACAAGAGGCCTCAGACCCACAACCCAGGCACAGTGGCGGGATGGGCCGAAGGCCACTGGGATCCGCCGCACCCTGTCGATTCATCGCAGGGGTGCCTGGCGTGCTAGACCCTCTCGGTTTTGGTTTTGGTTTTTTTTCCAACTGGCGCTTCGGCCCGTCCCGCCGGGGTCCCGGGAGGATTGCCCAGGACCCCAACGTCCACAAAAAATCCTCCAAGACGGCTCAAGATGGCGTCCAAGATGGCCAGGACGGCCTCCAAGATGATTCTAGACGGTTCTAGACGGCCTCCCTGGCGGCCCAAGAGCGTCCAAGATACCTCCAAGTTCGCCCAAGAAGCCGCCAAGACGGCCCAAGACGGCCTCAGAGGCCCTCAAGAGGTCTTCCAGGAGGGCTCGAAGAGGCCAAAATCGTTGGTTTTCCTTAGGTTTTTGAAGGATTTTGGCATTTGCTCCTTTTCGGCTTTCCGACGGCCCAAGACGGCCCAAGAGGCCCCAAAGGTCGCCGCAAGATCGCCCAAGAGGCCCCCAAGAGGGCCCCGTGACGGCCCAAGTGGCCTCCAAGACGGCCCCAAGAGGGCCCCAAGACGGCCCAAGAGGCCTCCAACACGCCCAAGATGGCCTCCAAGACGCCCAAGATGGCCTCCAAGACGGCCCCGAAGCAATCGCCCCAAGAGGGCCCCAAGTCGGCCCAGAAAGGCCCCCAAGACTGCCCCCGACGGCGTCAGACGTGCCAGGTTGGCTCGAAGCTGGCCCAAGACGGCCCAAGAGGCCCCCACGAGTGCGTGGTTGCTGTGGGTTTTCCTGCCCCAGACGGCTCCAAGATGGCCCAAGATGGCCTCCAAGATGCTTCCAAGATGGCCCAGATGGCCTCCAAGACGGCTAAGATGGCCCCAAGATGCCTCCAAGACGGCCCAAGATGCACCCAAGACGGCCTAAGATGGCCTCAAGCTGGCCCAAGACGGCCCAAGAGGCCCCGAAAAGGCCTCCAAGACGGCCCAAGAGGCCTCCAAGAGGTCCTCCAGGAAGGCCCGAAGAGGCCAAGATCATTGATTTTCCTTAGGTTTTTGAAGGATTTTGGTATTTGCGCCTTTTCGGCTTTCCGACGGCCCAAGACGGCCCAAGAGGCCCCCAAGGTCGCCCCAAGATCGCCCAAGAGGCCTCCAAGATGGCCCCATGACGGCCCAAGAGGCCCCCAAGACTGCCCCAAGAGGGCCCCGAGACGGGCCAAGAGGCCTCCAAGACGCCCAAGATGGCCTCTAAGACGGCCCCGAAGCGCCCCAAGAGGGCTCCAAGTCGGCCCAGAGAGGCCCCCAAGACGGCTCCCGACAACATCAGACGTGCCAGGAACCCACCAAGATGGCCGAAGGTGGTTCGAAGCTGGCCCAAGACGGCCCAAGAGGCCTCCAAGAGGGCCTGCAGCAAGGCCCGAACAAGGCCAAAAACATGTTTTGTCCTTTGGTTTTTGAAGGATTTTGACATTTGCTTCTTTTCGGCCTTCCGACGGCCCGAGACGGCCCAAGAGCCCCCAAAGATCGCCCAAAGACCGCCCAAGAGGCCTCCAAGATGGCCCCAGAACGGCCCCAAGAGGCCCCCAAGACGGCACAGGAGGCCTTTTAAGACTCCCCCAAGACGGGCCTCCAAGACGGCCCTGGAGCATTCCAAGAGGGCCCCAAGTCGGCCTATAGAGGCCCCCCAAACGGCTTCCGACGGCGTCAGACGGATCAGGAGCCCACCAAGACGGCCGAACATGGCCCGAAGATGGCCCAAGACGGCCCAAGAGGCCTCCAAGAGGGCCTCCAGGAAGGCACGAAAAGGCCAAAATCATTGATTCCCCATAGGTTTTTGAAGGATTGTGGCATTTGCTTTTTTTGTTCGGCCTTCCGACGGCCCGAGACGGCCCAAGTGCCCCCAAAGATCGCCAAAAACGACCCCACCCCAAGACGGCCTAAGAGGTCTCCAAGACGCTCAAGATGGCCTCCAAGACGGCCCAAGAGCCCTCCAAGACGTCCTCCAAGAAGGCCCGAAAGGGTCAAAATGGCCTCCAGACGGCCAAGATGACCTTCAAGATGCCCACGTGTTCCCCGAAGGCTTTCCAAACCGATTCGGGGAACACATGATCCGATAGCTTGGCAGGTCTGGCCTCAACGTTCGGCCACATAGGCGCTTCCAAAAAGGCAGGGGGCGGCGGTGATTCGCCGTAGGCGTCTTCGATCCGCCGCCCCCTGTTGATTCATCACAGGGGTGCCTGGCGTGCCGAATCCTCAAGGTTTTGGTTCTTTTCCCAAAAGAAGACCCCCTGTGGCTCCGGCGCGTCCCGCCGGGGTCCCGGGAGGATTGCCCGGAGGTGGTTGCAAAGCGTTTTTCCTACTCCAGACGGCTCCAAGACGGCCCAAAATGGCCTCCAAGACGGCTAAGATGGCCCCAAGATGCCTCCAAGACGGCCCAAGATGCACCCAAGACGGCCTAAGATGGCCTCAAGCTGGCCCAAGACGGCCCAAGAGGCCCCCAAGAGGCCTTCAAGACAGCCCAAGAGGCCTCCAAGAGGTCCTCCAGGAAGGCCCGAAGAGGCCAAGACCATTGATTTTCCGTAGGTTTTTGAAGGATTTTGGTATTTTCCTTAGGTTTCGTGGGGTTCTGGTTTTCTTCTCTGCCACGTCGCACCCGCGTCTTCCACCCGCCTCCCTCTCCTTCTCCCTCTCCACACCGCAGGGGGAGCGCAGGGGGTGGGGTCGCTATGCGTGCCAGGGTCCCAGGGCGTGGCAGTCGTGGCATTCTCTCGACACCAGAGGGGGGGCGCGCAGCGGGTGGTCCCTGAGCGCGGCGTCTATGCGGGCCATAGCGCAGGGCACGGCAGGCGTGGCACTTTCTCGACACCAGAATGGGTGCGCAGGGGGTGGTCCCTGAGCGCGACGTCTATGCGGGCCATGCCGCAGGGCACGGCAGGCGTGGCCTTTTTCTTGACACCTGAGTGGGTGCGCAGGGGGTGGTCCCTGAGCGTGGCGTCTATGCTGGCCATGGCGCAGGGCACGGCAGTTTTCTCGACGCCAGAGGGGGTGCGCAGGGGGTGGTCCCTGAGCGCGGCGTCTATGCGGGCCATGGCGCAGGGCACGGCAGGCGTGGCACTCTCTCGACACCAGAGGGGGGGCGCGCAGCGGGTGGTCCCTGAGCGCGGCGTCTATGCGGGCCATGGCGCAGGGCACGGCAGGCGTGGCATTTTCTGAACACCACAGGCGGTGCGCAGGGGGTGATCCCTGAGCGCGGCGTCTATGCCGGCCATGGCGGAGGGCACGGCAGTTTTCTCGACGCCAGAGGGGGTGCGCAGGGGGTGGTCCCTGAGCGCGGCGTCTATGCGGGCCATGGCGCAGGGCACGGCAGGCGTGGCACTTTCTCGACACCAGAATGGGTGCGCAGGGGGTGGTCCCTGAGCGCGGCGTCTATACGGGCCATGCCGCAGGGCACGGCAGCCGTAGCATTTTCTCGACACCAGAGTGGGCGCGCAGGGGGTGGTCCCTGAGCGTGGCGTCGATGCCGGCCATGGCGCAGGGCACGGCAGGCGTGGCACTTTCTCGACACCAGAGTGAGTGCGCAGGGGATGGTCCCCGAGTTCGCTCAGTCGGCAAACACATGAGATTTCAATTAAGTACGTGGGGTTCCTTGGTAGCGTAATTAGGGTTTTGAAGGATTGTGGCAGTCGCTTCTTCTCGGCTTTCTGACGGCCCAAGACGGCCCAAGAGGCCCCAAAGATCGCTCCCACAGCGCCCAAGAGGCCTCCAAGATGGCCTCAGGGCTGCCCAAGAGGCCCCCAAGACGGCCCCACGAGGGCACAAAGACGACCCAAGAGGCCTCCAAGACGCCCAAGATGGCCTCTAAGACAGCCCCGGAGCACCCCAAGAGGGCCCCAAGTCGGTCCAGAAAGGCCCCGCAAACGGCTTCCGACGGCGTCAGACGGGCCAGGAGCCCACCAAGATGGCCGAAGTTGGCTCGAAGCTGGCCCAAGACTGCCCAAGAGGCCTCCAAGAGGGCCTCCAGGAAGGCCAGAAGATGCCAAAATCAGTGATGTGCCTTAGTTTTTGAAGGATTTCGACATTTGCTTTTTTTCGGCCTTCCGACGGCCCGAGACGGCCCAAGAGCCCCCAAAGATCGCCCCAAGATCGCCCAAGAGGTCTCCAGTATGGCCCCAGAACGGCCCAAGAGGCCCCCAAGACGGCCCTAAGAGGCCCCCAACATGGCCCAGGAGGCCTCCAAGACGCCCAAGATGGCCTCCAAGACGGCCCTGGAGCACCCAAGGGGGCCACGAGACGGCCCAAAGAGGCCCCCAAGACGGCTTCCAACGGCGTCAGACGGGCCAGCCAAAGAAGCCCCCGCGAAGCCCCCAAAGGTCCAAGAGGCTCCCAGGAAACTCCGAGCCCCAAGAGTGCCCCCAGAGGCTCCCAAGATGCCCCCTCCTCCTCCTCCTCCTCCTCCTCCTCCTCCTCCTCCTCCTCCTCCTCCTCCTCCTCCTCCTCCTCCTCCTCCTCCGCCTCCTCTTGACCATCCCGGCCATCCTCCCCCAAGTGTTCCCCGAAGGGTTTCCACTACGGTTGGGGGAACACATGGCCGGATACATTGGCAGAGTTTTTGCCACAACGCTCGGCCACATAGGCGATTCTAGAAGGCGGTGGACGGCGGTGATTCGCCGCAGGCGTCTTCGATAACGCCAACGTTTATGACTCCTACCCGCCCCCGCATGATGTTCCCAGATGCGCCAAGGCAGCGCCGAGACGCACCAGCACGATTCGGCTATGCCCCATTATGAGAAAGAGGGGGCCGGCGGCAGGGGGTGAAGCCCTTACGGATATTTGCTAACGCTTCACGGATTGAGGGCGAGTGGTTTTCAAAATGCGGTTCTCGCCTTAGCGCCGCGCACATTCGTTCAAAAAGATGCAAGAGCTTCACGGAGTGATGGCTGGCCGTTTGCAACATGTGGCTCTCGCTTTCGCGCCGCGAACACGCGTCTTAAACTGCAAGGGTTTCACGAATTGAGAGCGGGTGGTTTTCAAAACGTGGCTCTCGCCTCAGCGCCGCGCACACTCGTCTTCAACATTTGCAGGCGTGTCGCGGATTCCCATGGTCAACATGCCATAACAGGCGCGTGGGAACGATAAAGGACTGTCAGGGCATAGAGGGTACGTTGATTCGCGGTGTGATTCAGGACCGTCAAGAGAAATCAGTCAAGTTGAGTCGTGGCGTTATGGTCCCGAAACAATATTGTGGCACGCTTCAAGATCTTCAAACAGTGCTACCGCGTACACTGGCCCTCCTCCTCTTCCTCCTCCTCCTCCTCCCCCTCCCCCGCCTCCTCCTCCTCCTCCCTCCCGCCTCCTCCCCTCCGCCTCCTCCTCGCCTCTCCTCCTCCTCCTCCCCTCCCTCCTCCTCCTCCTCCTCCTCCTCCTCCGCCCTCCTCCCTCGCTCCTCCTCTTTCTCCTCCTCCTTCTCCTCCCCTCCTCCTCCTCCTCCTCCTCCTCCTCTTCCCTCATCTCACCAGTTTGAAGGCGAACGGCGGCGACCCAGCGCCCCCCCTCCTCCTCCTCATCATCCTCCTCCTCCGCCTCTTGCTCCGCCTCATCCTCCTCATCCTCCGCCTCCTCCTCCTCCACTTCCTCTTCCTTCTCCTCCTCCGCCTCCGCCTCCTCCTCCGCCTCCGCCTCCGCCTCCGCCTCCGCCGCCGCTTCCGCCTCCGCCTCCGCCTCCGCCGCCGCCGCCGCCTCCGCCTCCGCCTCCGCCTCCGCCTCCGCCATCGCCTCCGCTCGCCTCCGGCTCCCCTCCGCCTCCGCCTCCTCCTCCGCCTCCGCCTTCCGCCTCCGCCTCCGCCTCCGCCTCCGCCTCCGCCTCCGCCTCCCCGCCTCCGCCCCCCCCTCCGCATCCCCTCCGCCTCCGCCCCGTCGCCGTCGTCGGGCCTCCTTCTCATCCATCCTCTCCGCCTCCGCCTCCCGCCCTCCCCCTCCGCCGCCGCTCCGCCTCCGCCTTCCGCCTCGCCGCCGCCCCGCCTCCCCTCCCTTCCGCTCCGCCTCCGCCTCGCCTCCCTCCGCCTCCGCCTCCGCCTCCGCCTCCGCCTCCGCCTCGCCTCCGCCTGCCGCCTCCTCCTCCTTCTCCGCCTCCGCCTCCTCTCCTCCTCCTCCTGCTCCTCCTCCTCCTTATTCCTCCTCCTTCTCCCTCCCCTCCTTCTCCTCCTTCCTCCTCCACCCCTCCTCTCCTCCTCCTCCTCCCCTCCTCCTCCTCCTCCACCTCCCGCCGCCTCCTTTTCCCTCCTCTTCCTTCTCCATCCTCCTCCTCCTGCTCTCCTCCTCCTCCCCTCCTCCTCCTCCTCCTCTTTTTTTTCCTCCCCCTCCTCCGCCTCCCCCTCCCTCCGCCCCTCCTCCTCCTCCTCCTCCTCCTCCTCCTCCTCCTCCTCCTCCTCCTCCTCCTCCTCCTCCACTCTTGCAGCTCCCCGCCTTGGGCCAAGGAGCCCTGTCCCTCTTAGGGGGGGCCTCACCCCCACAGTCCCCATGCCGCTCGGGGGGCCAGAAGGAGACAGGAGCCAAGACGCGAGGGACCTTAGTTTGGAGGCCACCATGAGCCCCACCCCGCGCATCCACCAGATCGCAGCCCACCTCCCCGACCCCAAGCAGGCCAACCCTGATGGGGAGGCGACGTGCTCGCGAGGGCAAGAGGATCGGGGAAGGGAGCCTCAGGCGAGACACACCTCGCAACCTTGGCAAGCGGGGTGCGGACATCATTAGACCAAGAAAAAACTGTATAAACATGAACGTGTGGCGCTCCGCGCGGATTTCTTGGATCTGCGCTGGACCACCCTCCCTGGCGCGCTCCGCGCGCCAGGGGCGACGCCAGAAGCGCCTCCGGAGGGGGGCCCTGCGCGGATCCAAGAAATCCGCGCGGAGCGCCAAACAAATATGTTTACGGCGCTTCTATTCTTCGAATCATCTACATCGTCATCTCGCTGCTCCCCCTCCGTCCCGAACCGCACCCTCGCGAAAACCGTGCGCCGTGGAGCAAAAGCGACGGATCACGGGGCAGTTCCACGGCCGGGCCAGGGCACGCAGGCCAAGGCTCGGCCCCCAAGCGGCCCAAGGGCGAAGGAGGAGGAGGAAGAGGAGGAGGAAGAAGAGGAGGAGGAGGAGGAGGAGACAGCCCCCAAGGGTGGAGTCCCCAGCGCACGCATCGATTGCCCACGATGCCCTCGGTGGCCGCCCGAAGGGCCGCAGCCTCGGGCACCCTGCGCTCGCGGTGCCGCAGAGCCCTGAAACCTCGCACAGACCTGGCATGAACAGGGCCACGGTCGCGCACCCATGTCATCGCGCGGCGGCGAACGGGGCGAGCGTGGACAGGCGCAGGCGGTGGGGCGGCGCAGGCCTTTCGCCCACCTTCTCTTCCCCCATGCGGTGCCTGTCCCTCGTCCTGGCCGTCGGCGGCTCGACGCGGTCGGGCTGGAGGCGGCCCCCGAAATGAGGCGGGCCACGTTGCCGATCCAGGCCGCCCCCTGCTGCACCCGCCCGTATACACTGGCATGCTGGTCACGCACCGCAGCTGGTAGGTCAGAGTTACGCCTGGCAGCCTTGGCAGCCACGTTCGCCTGATCATTGCCCATCTGCTCTGAGGACACCTCCCGCTGATGCCCTTTGGTGTAGATGATGAAGGTGATGGGCGGCTTGGCGCCACCATCTGATGTGATGCCACCGTGCTCATCGATGTAATGCCAGGGCCTCTTCCACAGATCAGCATTGTCACGGCGAGGATGTGTGCGCCAAGTCCTTTATTTCTCCAGCCCCTCGGTGAGAGGGAGAAAGTCCTTGTGGGTATGGAGAGCAGCGACCCCTGCCGACAGCAACCCGAGGGCCGCATACAGCTCAGCTCGCCGTGACGTCTGCCGCGGGCTTGGTCGGGGCCCGTACGCCGACCCCCTGACGCGCTCCCCCCCGATGACCGTGAGGCCTCGGCCAGCTGGGGCAGCGGCCCCCCGCTTCACGCACGAGCCGTCCGAGAACACCGTGCCAGTGACCGCGAGGTTGACGGAGCGATCAGAATGCCAAGCGCCCGAATCATTCCGAGGAGACAGTGCTGGCAAGGCCGATCTCGGAAGCGAAGCACACGAAAAGAACGAATCGCCTGGTACCGTCTGGGCTGCAGCCTGCATCACATCGGCGTCCACCGCGTGCTCGCGAAGGTTAGCAGACTGAGTGCAGGTCCAGTGGCAAGTGGAAAGCGTACCAGGGATGTCCGTTCAACATAAGTCGAAAGGGCTGTCATTATACGCGCACTGATGTAAGCGCTGCTGCGAATAGGGAGCACCAGTAGCCACTGACCTGAAGAGCAGCACGAGCACACGGCTCCAGCACCCAGCGCTTGGCCTTCTTGCCGACGCTCAGCATGGCTCTGAACTCCTGCAGGGTCTCTGCGCGAGGGTCCAGGAATCTCAGGCACCACCACAGGCCGCCGCGCCCAAGACATCCATCCAACTGACTCAAAGCCCTGGAGGGCAATCCGCTGGACCACCGACGGCGCCGCCCTGCTAATTCAGGACCTAGCCAAGCCTACTGCGCACCGCAAACGCCGACGAGCAGGTCCATCCAAGGTGCTGCACCGACATGTCAGAGCGCCAGCTGGACCAGCAACAAACTTCCAGTTCGCAGATGCATCCACAGCCGCAACTGTGGAATACTGCGCCTTCCAAGCCTAGAAGCGCGGAGGGAGGAGGGAGGGGGGAGAAGGGAGGAGGAGGAGGAGGAGGAGGAGGAGAAGGATCATATGGAGAGAATGCCTGATATGATATCCCATGTCCGAATGTGTTCAAGGCGAAGTCACCAGAACACCCGACCCTTTCCCTAGGGCCAGCTTCTCATCCCGAGTCGGTTCGACGGTCCTGGGACCCGGCGAGGGCCCCAGGAGATCGAAACCAGCCAGAAATCTCCCTCCGTGATTTTCACACGACGAGAGCGACAACGACGACGATGACGACGGCGACGACGACGACGACGGTGATGGTGGTGAGTTGGTTGTTTTGTTGATGGTGATGATGGTGATGATGGTGATGATGGTGATGATGATAATGTTGATGATGATGATGATGATGATGATGATGATGATGATGATGATGATGATGATGATGATGATGATGATGATGATGATGATGATTCCCAACCTAGGCTCTGCCTAGATGGTTCTTACTTTGTTTGCTTAAAGGGGCCGGGCAGTTGAAAACGTCCCGGGCGGTTCCCCCAGTCCCCGCCCCGCGGTTCCCCCAGTTGCGCCCCCTGGGAGCTAGCTTTAGCTTTAGCTTTAGATTTAGCTTTATCTTAGCGTTAGCTTAGCTTTAGCTTAGCTTCAGCTTAGCTGTACCTTAGCTTTAGCTTAGCTTTAGCTTAGCTGTACCTTAGCTTTACCTTAGCTTTAGCTTAGCTTTAGCTTAGCTTTAGCTTAGTGTTAGCTTAGCTTTAACTTAGCGTTAGCTTAGCTTTAGCTTAGATGTAGCTTAGCTTTAGCTTAGCTTTACCTTAGCTTTAGCTTAGCTTTAGCTTAGCGTTAGCTTAGATTTAGCTAAGGCTTAGCTGTAGCTTAGCTTTAGCTGAGCTTTAGCTTAGCTTTAGCTTAGCGTTAGCTTAGCTTTAGCTTAGTTTTAGCTTAGCGTTAGCTTAGCTGTAGCTTAGCTGTAGCTTAGCTTCAGCTTAGCTTCAGCTTAGCTTCAGCTTAGCTTTAGCTTAGCTTTAGCTTAGCTTTAGCTTAGCTTTAGCGTAGCTTTAGCTTAGCTTTAGCTTAGCTTTACTGTTACTACTAATGCTCCTTTCCTAGGGGCTCCAACTCCTAGGTAGGGTCGCACTGGGATAATGATGGCGGTGGTGGTTATGGTGATGTATGGTGATGGTGATGGTGATGGTCATGGTTATGACAATGGTGATGGTGTTGGTGGTGGTGATGGTGATGGTGATGGTGATGGTGATGGTGACAGTGATGATGATGATAATGACGATCATGGTGATAATGATGATGATGATGACGGAGGCGATGATGATGATGATGATGACAATGACGATGACGTTGATTATGATGATGTCAATAATGATGATGATGATGATGATGTCGATGATAATGATGATGATGATGATGATTATGCTGATGATGAAAGCGATGGTGATGATGATGATGATGATAATGATGGTGACGATGATGATGATGATGATGATGACGATGATGATGATGATGATGAGAGAGGAATGGTATATGTGATGGTATGTATGTGATCGTATGGTGATGTATGGTATGGTATGGTGATGGTGATGGTGATGAATGATGGGATGTGATGTGTTGGTGATGGGAGTGTGATGGTAATGAGTAGGTAGGTATGATGGTGTGATGATGTGGGGTGATGGATGGTGATGTGGTGAAGATGATGGTTAGGATGAATGATTAGAGGTGCATAGAGGGGACCTTCCAGACCAATCCCGCAGCGCGTCACCGCGTCGCGCGCGGGAGCGCGGCAATACGGCCAGACAGACCACCAGGGGGGGCCTGCGCGCCTGGAACCGAGGGCCGGCTGCGTGCGGCGCGCCCACGTGCAGCACAGGGAGGGGATGAAGGGAGCAAGGAGGAGGCAGGAAAGAGGGGAGGCAGGGCAGAGGATTGGGAAGAGGAAAGGAGAGGAAGGAAGAAGGAGGAGGAGGAGGAGGAGGAGGAGGAGGAGGAGGAGGAGGAGGAGGAGGAGGAGGAGGAGAGGGTTGGGGGGGAGGGTCTGGTCCGGACCACATGAGCACTCCTGATCAGGCCAGGGCCCGAGGGCCAAACTCACACGGAGGGAAACACACACACACACACACACCACACTTTGGGGACAGCCCTCGGGACAAACGGGACGGGACACCGGCCCCAGCTTTCGTGGGGCCAGGGGGGGGGTCTGCCATCGGAGCGCGCCGAGACCACTGGGCACACTTCGCCAATCTGCTGGGCAGTCTTCACAGCATGCCGCCCAAAATCCGTCGGGAAATTGACAAAACTGAGAGGAATGGGCCCGCATGGCGGCAGGATGGGCAACAACGCCGTCGCGACCTCCCTGTTGCCGAAGCACGGGCGGGCCCAAAATCCCACCGGCCCTCTGGGCTGGGTGGTCTAACGGAGCTCCCTGCAACAACCCCTCCTTCCCCTGCTCGGGGAAGGGGTTGATCACCGTTCCCTGTTAAAATATACACCCCCTCCCCCAGGCGATCGGCAGCTAACCCAGGAACCATGCGGACACCATGATCACCCCCCACCACCATCCCCGCAAGCATCTTAACGGCTGGGGAAAAACCCGCCCGACCTGTTCGCCCGCTTGACTTGCCTCGCCCTGTCGCCACACCACACCCCGTCACCCTGTCGCCTGTTGCCTCGCCCTGCCGCCCTGTCGCCGACAGTGCTCAGGGCCGCACATCGTAAGTTCCCGCCTGCCCAACCCACCTCACCCGTTCGCCACGGCAAGCCCAATCAGAGACGACAGGACCCGAGACTTCACTGTAATGGCACGGTTCTGGCCGCCCGACCCGCTCTGCCCATCCACCTCGCCTCAGCACGAGCAAACTCGGGAGGGCCCCGCCCTGCCTTTCGCCCCCGGCCAGCTCGACCAGATCTGATGGGGCTCCACACTCTAAGCTACCGCTCGCCCGACTCGCGGGTTCCCCACACGGTGCGCCGTCAGGGTAGGGAGAAAGAGGGAGAGAGAGAAAGAAAGAAAGAAATAAAGAAAGAGAGAAAGAGAGAAAGAGAGAGAGAGAGAGATATATAGAAACAATAGATTTACTAGAACCATCGCGCGCGCTTCGCGCGCGCTCAAGTTCTAGCTGGGCTTGATAGGCGAACTCATGTAATATCATCTTGGTCGTTTCTTGCGTCCAGGGACTCCCTGGGAGGCCCTGCGCAAGCCTCGGAATCGTATAGAAGGGGAAGTGCGGAAACGCAGAAATCATTAATTCCCTTTCGGTCGGAGGTTGGGGGGTGAGATCGCAGTGGAACGGAGACCCCAATCGGGAAATCGCTTCGTTTCCTTCGTGTCGAGCGTGCGAGCGAGGCGAAGCTGCGTGGGCGCGCGAAAGGAATGAACCCGCCGTTGCTAGGGCGGAGTCAAGACAAATGATTATCCCCCGCCCGCCCGTCCGTCCGTCCGTCCAGCGGTGGCTCGCGGTGTCCCGCGGTGTCCCGTGGTGTCCCGTGGTGTCCCGAAGTCAAGACAAATGATTCTCCCCCGCCCGCCCGTCCGTCCGTCCGTCCGGCGGTGGGGCGCGGTGTCCCGCGGTGTCCCGTGGTGTCCCGTGGTGTCCCGTGGTGTCTCGTTGAGTGAGATCGAAAGTGAGATCGATAGTGAGATCGATAGTGAGATCGATACTGAGACCGATAGTGAGATCGATAGTGAGATCGATGTGGTGTCACGTGGTGTCCTGTGGTGTCCCGTGGTGTCCCGTTGAGTGAGGTCGATAGTGAGATCGATAATGAGATCGTCAGGTGTCCCGTAGTGTCCCGTGGTGTCGCTGGTGCCCCGTTGAGTGAGATCGATAGTGAGACCGATAGTGAGATCGATAGTGAGATCGATAGTGAGATCGATGTGGTGCAAAGAGGTGTCCCGTGGTGTCCCAAAAAATGAAATCGATAGTGAGATCGATAGTGAGATCGACAGGTGTCCCGTGGTGTCCGGTGGTGTCCCGTGGTGTCCCGTTGAGTGAGATCGATAGTG
>CAUYUJ010018431.1:102997-110497 GCA_963575745.1 Prorocentrum cordatum
ACGACGACGGAGCGACCAAATCTTTTGAACCACCTGTTTCAAAAGATTTGGTCCTTGGTGATGTCTTCGGCGGCGACGACGACGACGGACGACGACGACGACGACGACGACGACGACGACGACGACGACGGAGCGACCAAATCTTTTGAACCATCTGTTTCAAAAGATTTGGTCCTTGGTGGTGTTTTCGGCAGCAGCGACGACGACGACAACGACGGCGACGACGACGACGACGACGACGAAAGACGACGACGACGACAACGGACGACGGACGACTGACGACGACGACGGAGCGACCAAATCTTTTGAACCAGCTGTTTCAAAAGATTTGGTCCTTGGTGATGTCTTGGGCGGCGACGGCGACGACGACGGACGACGACGACGACGACGGAGCGACCAAATCTTTTGAGCCAGCTGTTTCAAAAGATCTGGTCCTTGGTGATGCTTTCGGCGTCGACGACGACGACGACGACGACGACGACGACGGCGACGACGACGACGACTCCGACGACGACTCCGACGACGACGACGACGGCGACGACGGACTACGGCGACTCCGGCGCCGACTCCGACTCCGACCCCGACCCCGACGGCTCCGACGACGGCGGCGACGACGGACGACGACGACCACGACGACGGAGCGACCAAATCTTTTGAACCAACTGTGTCAAAAGATTTGGTCCTTGGTGATGTCTTCGGCGGCGACGACGACGACGGACGACGACGACGACGACGACGACGACGACGACGACGACGGAGCGACCAAATCTTTTGAACCAGCTGTTTCAAAAGATTTGGTCCTTGGTGGTGTTTTCGGCAGCAGCGACGACGACGACAACGACGGCGACGACGACGACGACGACGACGAAGACGACGACGACGACAACGGGCGACGGACGACTGACGACGACGACGGAGCGACCAAATCTTTTGAACCAGCTGTTTCAAAAGATTTGGTCCTTGGTGATGTCTTGGGCGGCGACGACGACGACGACGACGGACGACAACGACGACGACGGAGCGACCAAATCTTTTGAGCCAGCTGTTTCAAAAGATCTGGTCCTTGGTGATGTTTTCGGCGTCGACGACGACGACGACAATGGTGTGCTGCGATGAATCAAAGAATGTAATGCGCCATGCCGCGTTGACTTGTGCTGTGCTTTATTGCATCGATGGCCTCCAAGACCTGTCCTGCTCCTGTCCTCCTCCTCCTCGTCCTCTTCCTCCTCGTCGTCCTCCTCCTCGTCGTCCTCCTCCTCCTCTCCTCCTCATCTCGACGTGCGTGTCTGGGTTTCCCCTGTTGGCGTGGGTCGGGTGTCTCTGGGTCGTGGCTCTGGGTTCTCGGGTCCGTGTGTGCGTCGTTTCTCGGGTTCGGGTTTTTTTCGGTGCTGGGTTCGCGGTGTGGTTTCCCGGGTTTTGCGCGTTTCCCTGGGTCGAGTTTCTTCCGGAGGAGGAGGGGGAGGAGGAGGAGGATGAAGAGGAGGAAAGGGATGATGATGAGGAGGAGGTGGAGCAGAAGGAGGAGGAGGGGGACGAAGAGGAAGAGGGGGAGGAGGAGGAGCAGAAGGAGGAGGAGGAGGAAGAGCAGGGTGAGGAGGAGGGCAGCAGCAGCAGCAGGACGAGGAGGGAGGGGCGGAGGAGGGCAGGGGGGCACACGGAAGCGGGAAGAGGAGGATGAGCAGCAACGGCATCAACATCATGTGGATGCGAAGGAGGAGGAGGAGGAGGAGGAGGAGGAGGAGGAGGAGGAGGAGAAGTACGAAGACGGCCAAGGACGCATGGCCCATCGAGCATGTATTACTCGGTTCGGCGTAAGCAGTTCTGCTCACTGGGAGGCGGAACAGGGTACAAGCATGTGTGACAACAATTTCTTCGCGCCCCCCCGTGCGTTTGGGCGCTTCTCTATCTCCCAGCGGCGGGGAGGAGGGAGGACGAGAGAGAGGAAAATTATCCTGAGGTGGCGTTGGAGGTCGAGGAGGAGGAGGAGGAGGAGGAAGCGGAGGAGGCGGAGGAGGGGGAGGAGGAGGAGCAGGAGGAGGAGGCTGAGGAGACGGAGGAGGGGGAGGAGGAGGAGATGGACGACGGCGACGACGGCGAGAAGGAGGAAGAGGAGGAGGCAGAAGGACAGGGAGGGTGAGGCGGAGGAGTACCTGGACACATGTCTTTGTCGCTGACAATCTTCAAGCGTATGCTAGAAAATGCTTGGACAAGCACGTGCCGGCGAACCACTAACCAGCAGTGGCAGCACCCTGTCGACACTATGCTAGGTCAATGACCAAAAGATCCCTTCTAAGGGTTGCCTATCCTGGGACCTGCAAGGAGCTCAGCCGCTGGCTCCAGGCTTGTCGTCGTCGTCCTCCTCCTCCTCAGCCTCAGCATCTGCCGCGCCTCCACCTTCACTGGTCGCCGCGAGGATGCTCGCCAGCTTGGCAGCGACTCCGTTGCCCGTGCTGGCCGAGGCTTTCGCCTTGCCTTTAGTAACAGTCGCCTTTGCCTTCGCTGTCCTCGGTTTGGGCTTGGCGCGAAGGGCGCCGTCAGCATGGTCTCCGTCCGGGTCTCGCTTGTTCGATGCATTTTTGGCGACATTCATAGCGGCCGCCGCTGTCGGGTCGTACAGTTTCTCCGTCGGGTCGAAGAAGGCGTCGAAGATTTGTTTCGAGAGGCGCTGCAGGAAGAGTGTCTTGTGGTATTCCGTCGCCATCACCGCTGTGTATTTGAGACCGTCTGAGACGCATGCCATAGCCAGCTCCGTGTCCAGGGCGGTTAAGTCGACCACCTTGCTCAGCTTGAAGCTGTGGACGATCTCGCTCCAAAACTTCTGGGTGTTCCCATGGTAGCTGAGGACCTCCATGTCCTTGTCGTCCCGAACCGTCGAGCCGCGGCCGGGCCCGTCCTTGTCGGCGCCGCCCACGTCGACGCGCCTTGGGCCCAGGATCTTCTTCTTCTCTGCGTAGGTTGTCTGCCACTTGGCGTCGGCGTTGTAAATGACGGGCCCGATCTGGTTCGACTGGTTCGTCCCCCCGTAAACGACCCTCGGCGTGGAACCGAGCTTCAGCTCCGTGGCAGTCATGCACAACAAGAACTCGACGCAGTCGAGTTCCGAATCGTCGTGCTTCGGCTGTTTACCTTTTGTGCGGAGAGCCTCTTCGTCGTAGGTGATGAAGTATTGCTTCTGCGACTTGTCCAGCTTCACGTCGGCATGCGTGAAGCAGTCGCTGAACGTCTTCAACTGCTGGTGCTTCATCGCGTCAAAGAACATGTAGATGTCGTTCTCGCCGATGGTCAATGTATCTGGGTCGAGAACGTGCTGCTCGCCGGCCACCGCTTTCAACGTGGCTTGGATCATCTTCATCGCCTGCTGCTGTTTGAATGGCGGGAGGCGCCGCCATGGAGCAGTCGCGGCCTCGCCATTGGTTTTGGAATCGAAGATGATGCCCCTGTTCGTGCCCTCTTCCAGTTCGCCAGCAATTGCTAGCGTGCTCTTGAGCGCGTCTCGCAGGGCAGATTCGCTGTCGCTGAACACAATAAGGTCCACCTTCTGGATCGCGAGCCGCTCAGCCAAGCCCTTGAACGAATGCTTTACCGCCTCCACCTCGTCGTCATCATCCACGGCCACCACATCATCTTCTTCCTCGCCGTCTTCGCAGCACGTGGCGACCCTAGCAGCAGTAGCTTCAGGCACTGCCCCTGCTTCGTCCTTGCTCTTCTGCACCGAAGCCGCGATGTGGTCCACGATGCTGTTCATCTTGTCGCCAATGGTGCCGTATTGCAGCGTCTCCGATGCCGTCTTCCGGAACTTCAAGCATTGTTTCAGGGTGCCATCGTAGTAGGTGCCGTAGACAACTTCATCGATGAGCTGGGCGTACATAAGGTCCTCCTTTGAGAAATCGATGAAATGCTTCTGCCATTGTCCAGGCTCCTTCACATTCATTGTCATGTAATCTTTGTGCGAGGCGAACGCACTGCGCAGGCTTGTGCAGGTGTTTTTCGACAGATCCATTTTGGGAGCGCTGGTGTACAACAGCTCGTTCAGCACAGCTTTCTTGAAGATGAGCACGTCGATGTATTGGACATTCTTCGCTTGCTTCAGGATGGACGCCGAGAGCTCCCCAGAGCGGAGCTGGCCATGCCTGTGGAGGTAGTCAATGGATGCGAACATCCAGAACCGAGTGTCGGTGTCAGAGGCTTTGTTGCAGAGGTGGTAGATCTTGCTGATGGTGTCGAACGGCGAGTCACCTCCAGCACGCGCTTCCACCGCCTGGAAGAGGTCGAAGATTTCCGGGTAGCTGAATGCCTTCTTGCCGATCACGTCCACTTGCGCGATCAACGTCTCCGAAATCTTTTCGGCACCTGCCCGTTGAGTGAGCTCCTTCTCATACTCCTTGGCGATCTGCTGGTTGTTCCGTTTGCCCTTCGTCTTCTCTTCCATGGCCCGAAACGTGATGAGCTCCACAATGCGCTGGAACGCCGTCCGGGCAACAGCTTGCAAAGTTTTCTCCATGGTCTCGCGGATGTTGAGGGCGCGCCAATATATGGCCCGTTCCCCCTCGAGGTGCTCAAAGATGAACGTGCAAGTCCGAAGCAAGGTGTTCCACTTCAGGAGATCCTCATTAGAGTCTTTACGACGGATCGCTGCAGCCACTGCTTTGATCAACGCCAACCGTGGCTCGATCGGGCTGATCCCGCGTAGCCTTCCCTTGTCTATCGCCTTGCCTGGCACCCCCACGACGTGGACGACGAATGGAAGGACGGCAGGCGGCGAGCTGAACTCGGTGCGGACGAGGTCGTCGACCGCCTTGATGTTGACTGGGATCCCCTTCTCCGCACTCCAGAAGTGGTCGACCCAGAAGAAGTTGCAGGCGGCGTCGTACAGCCCCGGGCCTTGCATGGCAACGTCGTACTCCGTGCGTTTGAAGACCGACTTGTGGCCGCTCTGGCATTGGGCGCCGCCCGCAGCTGCAGTAATGGCCACCGGGTCATCGGAAGTGATGCTTTCAAAGAGCTCGTGCGCCATGATGGTGTCGATGTCAGCCCGCATCTCATTCACGTAGAGCATGTCCACGGAGAACGGCACTTCGACATCCAAATCCTGATCTGCAGGCGGATCGGCGGCGGGCACGGGGGCAGCTTTCGGTGCTTTCTTGGCCTTGGGAGCCTTGGGAGCCATTCGGCCAACAGAAGTGGCGAGCAACCTATCACAGATGTTTGAGCCAAACTGGCTACGGTAAAAGAAGACGTGCTGTCTAGTGGCCTTGCCCCAGTCTCGCTACCGAGCCTCTTGGGGTTTCCTGGGGGCCTTTCGGAGGCATATTGGGGCATCCAGGGGGCCTGATAGGGGCTGCTTGGGGCCTCTACGACAGCTATCTGTACCGTTTCTAAACTGCTTTAAAGCCGGCCACGAGTGGACCCCGCAGGGAATCGGACAATGCGGGAACCGACAGAAGAGCCCGGGACACCAAGTCGGGCGGGACATTCCTTCACGATGCAAGCGTTGTTTGAGGGAATGTGTCGTTGTCTTGGGGCCCTCTTGGGCCGTCTTGGGGCTCTCCCGGGGCCTCTTTGGCAGTTTTTTCTTCCAAGCACTGAACACTAAAAACATACACGTCAAACGCGTGGGGCCTCTTGGGCCGTCTTTGAGCGGTTCTGGGGGGCCTCTTGGGCCGTTTTGGAGCGACGGGAAGCAGAAAAAGCGTGAAGCCCAACATCATCCAAACACCGAAGGCAAATATCGCAGTGCATTTTCCGAAATCAAAGATCTCCGCGCGCGCGGAGCTACGCCTGATTTATGCTCGCTGTTTGGGCTGGCCGTGGGGCCCAAGCGGCGAGATGTATTGTGTTTTGTTCTTCTTGGGGCCCTCTTTGGAGGCCTCTTGGGGCGCCTTGGGGGCTTCTTGGGCCGTCTGGGGGCCTCTTAGGGGCGTCTTGGGGCTTCTAAACTGTTTTCGAATTTGGCAAAAGCGCTACGACAGATATCTTGACCGATTCTAGACTGTGTTATACTCGGCCGCCATATTGGGCGTCTTCGACCGATCGTTTGGCGACTCGGGGCCGTCTTGGACCGTCTAGGAGGCTGCTTAGGGCCCACTCGGCCCGTCTTGGGGCATCAAGAAAGCTCGCCCACCCACATCATACCGACCACGTTCGCCTCCTCGTGATCCTTATCTCCCCCATGATCGTCTTACTTGTGGCAAACGTTTGCTGCTTCCGTTCTACCAGTAGCAGGCCATATCAGCGCAGATTCCGTGACAGCCATACTCGTGACAAACGTATGTCAGAACGACGAATGGGGCAGATGCCCCCCATGAGGGCCCAGTACGCCCCGCGGAAGCCCGCAAGAGGATCCCCACGAAGGCCCCGAGAGGCCAGGCCCCGAAAGGCCTCCAAGTGTAACGTCTGAAACTGGCTTTTGAAACGCCTACTCGGGTAATCTAAAGGCGCACGTGCTGCGAGAGTTCATCACTTGGCGGGGCGGCGGCGCCGCGGGGATGGCAGCGCGGCGGCGGGCGGCCAGGGTCTCAGTCCAGACTCAGCCGGCCGAGAGCCTTTTCTGTAGAAGTTGTTAAGAATCGTGTAAATGTCGGGGGGGGGATTCCAGTGGTCCCCCGTATGGTTATCTCAGGGGGACTTCAGTGGTTCCCCAGTTCTTCGGGACCCTACCTTGCCGAAAAACAAATGTTTGAGGTGTCGGATTGTTTTCTGCCGGACAGGCCCACCCCAATACAAACAAGGAAGACAGTACCATGTCGTTTCCTGCCGGACTGCCCGACCTGCTGTCGAACGCAGGGCTGCGAGCTACCACAAGACAGCGCAACGGGATTATGGCCTGCGATTGCCGACCTGTTTTTTGGGGTGGGGGCCAGCCCCCACCCAAGAAAACAGGTCGGACCCTGCCGACCTGTTTTTTGGGCTTCGGCACCCTCCCAAAAGACTTGTTTTCTTGGGTGGTAGCTGGCACCCTCCCTGGAAAACAAGTCTTTTGGGAGGGTGCCGAAGCCCAAAAAACAGATCGGCAGGGTCCGACCTGTTTTCTTGGGTGGGAGCTGGCCCCCACCCTAAAAAACAAGTGTTGCGCAAAAAACCTTGCCGGAGACGCGCGCCGACATCGCGACTTCCAACTGCGAGACTTAAACAGTCTCGCTGGTGCCAGACTGTTTTCTGCCGGGGGGCTCTCCCAGAAAAAAACACCCCTGCAAGTGCCAGCCTGTTTTCTGCCGGGCGGACCCTCCCCCAACAAACACCCCTGCAAATGCCAGCTTGTTTTCTGCCGGGCAAAACCTCCCCCAAAAAACACCCCTGCATGTGCCAGCCCGTTTTCTGCCGGGCGGACCCTCCCCCAAGAAACACTCTGTCACGTGCCAGCCTGTTTTCTGCCGGGCGGACCTTCCCCCAACAAACACCATTGCAAGTGCCAGCATGTTTTCTGCTGGGCGGACCCCGACCACAAATCTTTCGCGCATATACCAGCCCGTTTTCTGCCAGGCGGACCCTCCCCAAAGAAAC
>CAUYUJ010018431.1:112997-117997 GCA_963575745.1 Prorocentrum cordatum
TCCGACGACGGCGACAACGACGGACTACGACGACCACGACGACGGAGCGACAATTTTTGAACCAACTGTGTCTAAAGATTTGGTCCTTGGTGATGTCTTCGGCGGCGACGACGACGACGGACGACGACGACGACGACGACGACGACGACGACGACGACGGAGCGACCAAATCTTTTGAACCAGCTGTTTCAAAAGATTTGGTCCTTGGTGGTGTTTTCGGCATCAGCGACGACGACGACAACGACGGCGACGACGACGACGACGACGACGACAACGGACGACGGACGACTGACGAATGGACGACTGACGACGATCGACGGAGCGACCAAATCTTTTGAACCATTCTGTTCAAAAGATATGGTCCTTGTTGATGTCCTGTGGACGGCCGACGAGGCGACGACGACGGGACGACGAACGCCGAAGACGGAGCGGACCAAATCTTTTGACCAGCTGTTTTCAAAAGATCTGGTCCTGGTGATAGCTTTCGGCGTCGACGACGACGACGACGACGACGACGACGACGGCGACGGCGACGACGAACGACGACTCCGACGACGACTCCGACGACGACGACGACGGCGACGACCCGGACTAACGGCGACTCCGGCGACGACTCCGACATGCGATCCGACCCCGACGGCTTCCGACACGGCGGCGACGACGACGACGACGACCTCGACGACGGAGCGCATCCAAAACTTTGAACCAACTGAGGTCAAAAGATTTGGTCCTGTGATGTCTTCGGTCGGCTAAGACGACGACGGGACGACGACTACGACGACGAAGACACGACGAGCGACCAAATCTTTTGAACCAGCTGTTTCAAAAGATTTGGTCCTTGGTGGTGTTTTCGGCAGCAGCGACGACGACGACAACGACGGCGACGACGACGACGACGACGACGACGACGACGACAACGGACGACGGACGACTGACGACGACGACGGAGCGACCAAATCTTTTGAACCAGCTGTTTCAAAAGATTTGGTCCTTGGTGATGTCTTGGGCGGCGACGACGACACGACGACGACGAGACAACGACGACGAAACGGTAGCGACCAAATCTTTTTGAGCCACAGCTTTTTCAAAAGATCTGGTCCTTGGGTGATGTTTCGGCGTCGACGACGACGACGACAATGTGTGCTGCGATGAATTCAAAGAATGTAAATGCGCCATGCCGCGTTGACCTGTGCTGATCTTTATATTGCATCGATGGCCTCCAAGACCTGTCCTGCTCCTGTCCTCCTCCTCCTCGTCCTCTTCTTCCTCGTCGTCCTCCTCCTCCTCCTCGTCGTCCTCCTCCTCCTCTCCTCCTCATCTCGACGTGCGTGTCTGGGTTTCCCCTGTTGGCGTGGGGCGGGTGTCTCTGGGTCGTGGCTCTGGGTTCTCGGGTCCGTGTGTGCGTCGTTTCTCGGGTTCGGGTTTTTTTCGGTGCTGGGTTCGCGGTGTGGTTTCCCGGGTTTTGCGCGTTTCCCTGGGTCGAGTTTCTTCCAGGGGGAAGGGGAGGGGGAGGAAGAGGAGAAGGAGGAGGAGGGGGAGGAGGAGGAGGAGGAGGAGGAGGAGGAAGGAGGGAGAGGAGGAGGGAGGAGAGAAGGAAGGAGGAGGAGGAGGAAAAAGAGGAGGAATATAAGAGGAAGGAGGAGGGGAGGAGGAGAGGAGGATGAGGAGGGGAGAGGAAAGGAGGAAGGGAGTGGAGGAGGAGTAGGAGGGGGAAGAGGAAGGAGGAGGAGTTGGAGAGGAGGAGGAGGAGGAGGAGGAGGAGAAAAGGGGAGGAGAGGAGGAGGTGAGGAGGAGGAAGAGGAGGAGGAGGAGGGGGAGGAGGAGGAGGAGGGGGAGGAGGAGGAGGAGGAGGGTGTTCCACGAATGGCCGGATGTGCGAGGGCGCGCCCTGCACCCAAGAGGGGGGATGCACCTCGGGGACAGCAACATTTCCAGTACACAACCGTGCCTTTGCTAAAACTACACATCGACCAGCCGACTGTGTTCCCCCATTCCCTTCCTTCCCTTCCTCATCCGGCAGACTCTGGAGGAGCGCACTGCTGACAGAAGGGAAGCGCAAAGTAAGGGAAAAGCACAATACGTCATGTTGCAATGCGTTCTTGCCGCCTACATGGCCCAACATTCTAACACATCCTCTTCATTTTCTACGTCCTGATCCTCCCTCCTCCCCCACCTCGCCCAGCGATCAGGGACAAGCCCCTCTTCGGCCGGAAGCCCAGTCTGCGGGAATTGTGGGCCCACCAGATCCACAGTTGAGCTAGCGCCACATACAGGCTCAAACCAAATTATCACATTCATCATCCTCCTCCTCCTCCTACCTCCTCCTCCTCCTCCTCCTCTTCCTCCTCCTCCTCCTCTTCCTCCTCCAGATCCAGAGGGGCCCGAACGACTTACCTCCTGGTGTGAGTCGTTCGGGCCCCTCCTCCTCCTCTTTCTCCTCCTCCTCCTCCTCTTCCTGCTCCTCGTTCTCCTCCTGATTATTATCCACCCTCCTCCGCCTCCCCTTGTTTTTTCCCTTCTTGCTTCCCGGGGCGGGGGCCGTCCGCAAACGAGAGTTTCGGATCGGTGGCGCTGAGGCTCAGAGCCAGCGATCAGATTCGTTGACAGTCTCGAAACAGATGCCCGCGCGAGCGGCCAGAGCTGGACGAAGGCCGGACGATAGCTCGACGGATGTATGCGCGACCGTGCAGTGAGTGCGAGTTACGTATATGTGAAAAGTCTGAATGGTTGGTTGTGGATTTGCTTGCGCAGGTGTAGTAAGTGTGCGTTTTGTGTATCGTGCATGCGTACTATGTATTAGCTTGCGTGTCTACGGACTTGGTGGGGCCAATGGATTTCGAAACATGATTTGGTAAGTCGCTCGTTATGTTGCAAGGGCGCTGAAATATTGAGAGCGTTGTGTCAGCACGTGCCTCTGGGAACACTCAGCGTATCCTCTTGCTTACCGTCCTCCTCCTCCCCCAGAATGACCTCCGCTTCCCTCCTCCTCATATTTCTCCTCATCGCGTTCCTTCTCCTCATCGAGGCCATGCAAGTGCCACAATCCAGATGATTGCGAATGAAGCGACCAACGCCGCTTCCCCCTGGTTGAAGACTTCTGCATCAACGACCACAAACCCCACTGCGCGAGCCATCGAGCAACACTTGCGCCGACTGTTCTAGCCAAGTGGCCGCTGTAGTAACACCCTTGATGTCGCTCAGTCCGGGCAAGCGCTCTTTGTCACGCTTGCTCACAAAAAGTATCATCTTGGACACTGCGCCCTTGGAGAGAATGCTTGATCGTTGGAAGAACGTGTCAACCCCAATCGCTTTCCACTTTGACGAAGGTGTGACAGCGAAATGCAGAATGATCTCGGCGACAGACTTGTGCAGCGTTGTGAAGCTATCGGTCATCGCGAACAGCTTCTCGACCTGGACCATCGGCTTGTAGCGGATCATGGTGCCGTCCTGGCCGCCGCTCTTAAAGAACCGTGAGTCGACCAGCATGCAGCCCCCCAGTACAGCGCACCACGTCCGACACGTGCCTGCCGCAGAGGGGTCTTTGACCACGTACATATCCACTTGGTAATCGAGATGCGCCCGCCGCATGTGCAACTTATCGAGGGTCGCCTGCACCTCCGCAGATGCCATTAGCACCGGGTCGACATGCACGAGCAGCCTGGCCAGCGGAGGAACAACAGCCTTTTCGAGGACGAGGTGCTTCTTATCGTCTGCGCGATCTCTTTTCCTCCTGAGGTCGTCCTGGTGCTTGGCGAAGGCCTGCGCCATGCGGTCGAAGTCCTCGTCAACCTCACTGCTCAGAAGGTGCCCCCTTGCCGCCGCTGCTAGGCGCCGCATCTTTTCAGACGCGACTTGATACTGATTCTCCTTCTCGTGGCTGTCGGTCCACGCTGGCACCGCCAGCTGCGCAGCTTGGGCCTCTGTGCAATCCATCGTCGCAGCCGGGATGTCCTTCGACAGGGCAGTCACTTGCGCCCGACGTCGCTTCACCAATGTGCTGAAACTCGCAGGTGTGTCGGATGCAGAATCCTCGCGAGGCCGCTTCACTGGAGTGCGTGTCGGCCGCGCATGGATCATGCGCGGTGGCCCATAAAGTGAGGCCCACGTCTCCTTTGCCTTCTCGAAGATCAAAGCTTCCTCTGGCTTGTCGTTGTGCGTGACGATCGTGAGGTTGTCAAGCTCGAATGAGGGGGCGCAGTGACTGCGACGGGGGTTGTTAACCCATGATCTCAAGCTGAAATTTTGTTCGACCCCCGATGTCGAAACACACCAAGCCAAATACCTCTGCAACAGCTGCATAAAAGTATCCACCTGCTTCGATGCTCTCCCAGACAACCAGATCTTCCCAGCTCGCTGCCACGCCTCTGCGTCAGACACGCCTCCGCCAGAGAAAACCCGCTGCGCTGAAGGTTTCACTGTCAGGTACTCGTCTTCCAACTTATACGCGTCAAGCTTGAACACTTTAGCCAATCGCTGGAAATGCTTTCCCATTGACGCCATGTGGTCTTGGAAATCTGCCGTATAGTTGCGGGAGAGCGCGAAAATACTGAAACTTGCTACTAATTCGTAGTCGGGGTACTCCTGCTGAATCACGCGGATGCTGAGCTTGACCCATGCCGCCATGTGCGCGAAACATTCGTCCACAATCGCCGGCGAGGCGCCTCCGGGGTGGCCCACCTTCTGTGGTTTGCCGTCCTTGTCCCACCAGAGTTTAATGCGTGGCACGTCTTCTAACACAATTTTCGTGAAGCCGCATTCGAGGGCCTTCCTCTCAAGAAAGAGCGTCCGGATGCGATGGACGAATACTTGAAGCTCTTGATGCACGTGGCCGGGATCTTGCTCTTCCGTATCGAACAGTCTCGTGAGAATAAGCCCCTCGTCTGCGGCGTCCGCCAGCATAGCCGCGCAGAGCCGCCGTTTCACGGTGCAGGAACTTAAGAAGAGTTCTGCGTTAGCTGCTTCGGCCTTCCCTGAGCGTTCCACCTTGATCCGCCCAGCCA
>CAUYUJ010018431.1:122997-135497 GCA_963575745.1 Prorocentrum cordatum
GAGGGCCGAGGGGGGCGAGGCTCGAGAGACCGCGGCCCGCGCCCCCTCCGTGGGCCCTCCCGGGGCGAGCCCTTCGGGAGGGGGCTCCCGTGGCCTGCCCGGGAGCTCGGAGGAGGCGCCGGAGGGGGGGGGAGCAGGCCCGCCGGGCGCCGCCCTCCTCGACCGGCCTCGGGTGGCCCTCGCACTCCGCGGGCCTCGGGGGCGCGAGGCCCTCTCGCCCTCGAGGCCCTGGGCGCGCGCTGCCGGCATTTGGCATTTTGTTGTTTCGTTTTGTGTTTAGTTGTTGTTTTCTTGTTGCTCGTTTTTTGTTGTTTTTTTTGCTTTTGGTTTTTGCATCGTTTGTGTATTTTCTGTGTTCTTCTCCTGGGGCTTCTTGACCTCCCCAACCCAACCCGAAGGCCCCAATTCGCACTCCATTCCCAGAGTGGGGGGGGTAGCAGCGGGGAACATCGAACAGAGCACATGCTGAACCCGTACCCCCCCCCAACCCGAATTTCGGGTCTTCGGGTTACGTGCGTAGATTGGGGAGGTCTGGTAGGTAGTCCGTTGATCGCCTGAAGGATGCAGGGCGCGCGAGCCAAGCTGTGTTTGGGCGAAAGGCCGTGGACCGTTTTCGTTGTGGTCTCGTTCCGCAGCGCGAGGCGGAGCGAGACTAGGACGAGGGGGAAGCAACAGCACGGCAAACACAGAAACCCAGCAGCCCTTTGGGGCCCAGTCTTGCTTGGTAGACCGCCGTGTGCAGCCACGCGCGGGTCCTCAGCAGCGGCCGAGTGCCCGGGTCTCTCCCGGCCGGTGTGCGGCTTGGTGGAGGCCCTCGAGGGGCAGCTTCGTCCTGCGAGGCCCGCCGGGGACAGGGAAGACCCCGGCCCCACTGCGAGAACCATGGCGTAGTTCGTTGGCGAGCCGGCAGCCTGACACGAGTCTCGGGCGAGCGCAAACATGGCTCAAGGGTGCGTGGAGAAGCGACGGGTCCCGTTTCCAATTGGGGAATCGTGGATTTCCGCCGCCGAGCGAGGCGGCGCCGGCCGCATTTTGGGGAGGGCACCTCCCCTGATCCATGGATTTTTGGCGGCCGCGCGCCGAGGCCATGTATCGCCAATCCACGTTTGCGCCCCCCCCGAGAGTTTTCTCCAAGTACCCTCGTGATCGTCCCCCGGGGCCGGTTTTTAAGGCGCCTTTTCTGTGACTGGGGGGGGGGTCCGGCTTATTGGGGCGCTTCCTTTGGATTGGAGCTTGTGGGGTCCGGTTTATTCAGGCGCCCCGTCGAAGAGGGGGGTCTGGAATGTTAGGTCGCATTTGGAGGGGAGTTCGGTTTTTTTAGGGGGGGTTCGATGAATAGGGGATTTGGGGTAGGAGTGTTCCAGGTAGAGGGTTTGAGGAGGCACGGAGGGAGACTGCGTCTCCTGTTCTGGGGCGAGATATGCTGCTCTGCTGCGCCCCACCTCGCTCGAGGCGCACACGAAAGCAAGTCGTGTGCAGTACATGCTGGTTCGCGGCGCAGTGATGTGAACCAGTGGCGCAGACCACGAAGCACGATGGGTCAGAGCTCCCTGGACGTTCGTGTCGCCGCTGTCGGCTTCTCTTCCCACTCAGTAATAGCAGTGAGCATCTGCTGGTGAGCGCGCGAGGTCGGCTTCCGTGGCCGATGCCGGAGTGCCGGGGGGACCATCGGTGAGCAGCAGGCCCTCCGCTCCATGGGCTCCGGCGTTTTCGCGTCGACCCGACCCGGCGGCGGCCTCAGCGCGGGCGTTCCTGGTTGCACGCCGCTAGTGGTCTGGAGTCGGCCGCTACCGAACGATCAGCGCCATCGGAAAGCCGCGATCGTTAGAGGTTGAGCGATGAACGCTGTGTCAGACACCTACGCACAAGTCTCCACGGCACGAACCTGCCGCATTGATTTTCCATGCCTGTCGATCTCTCGGCTCAGCCGCCGGGCTTCCCGATGACGTCGCAGCTCCCTGATCCAATGTGTCATAGTGCCTTTCGTCCCTGGTTGTGCCGATCTGTCTTCAAAGTGGCAGTTTTGCTCCTGTCATTGCTGCTGTTTTGTTTTTTGTTTTTTTCACTCTCTCTGCCCCTTGTACTTGTCCTTCTCACCCTCACCCTTTTCCTCACCCTCCTCGTTCTTCCCGTCCGCCGGACAATTCTCAATATGAACATTACTCTCCTCTTTGCCCTGAATTTGTTCGAAATATCTCCCGCCCCCTCCGTATATGGCTTGCACAGGGTTGCAAGCGTTGGTATTCCCTTGGTTTGTTTACAATCCGATTCTTTTCGTTTCTTTCGACATGCTCCCGCTGCAGCGTGGGCCTCATTTTTGGATCGGCGCTGTGCTCGCGTTGCTCAGAAAGGCACTCGCGCCGCAGCGTTGGCCGCCCTTCTGGATTTCACAGGCCTCGCAGGGCCCGCCGCTGGAGTCCCCGGTCGTTCACACGGGTGTCGCAGGTCCAGCAGGCCCCACAGGTCCCACGGGTTAGACAGGCCCCGCAGGCCCCACAGGTCCCGCAGGTGCCGCGGGTCTCACAGGTCCCACGGGGGTCCCCCAGGGGGCGGAGGAGGAGGAGCAGGAGGCGGACGAGGAGGAGGAGGAGGAGGAGGAGGAGGAGGAGGCGGAGGAGGATCCCACACAGGTCTCACAGGTCCCGCCGGTCCCACAGGTCTCGCGCAGGTCACGGACGATCTCCACAGTTTCCACAGGTCCCACCGGCGTCGCAGGGCCGACAGGCCCCACGGGCCACGGAGGTCTCCCAGGTCGCATAGGTCCCACAGAGATCACCAGGTCCCACAGGTCTGCAGTTCCCGCCTGCCCCACAGGTCCCACAGGTCCCACGGGCCACGGGAGTCCCGCACGTCCCACAGATGACAGGTCCCACAGTTCTCACCTGCCCCACGGGTCCCACAGGTCACCTTTGCTGCTATCAGGGCGCTTTGGTTGGATCATGGGGTTCCATGTCGGCTATGACACGCGTCCGCGGATAGAAACAAATCAGCGCAACGGGAGGGGATGGGATGGATGGATAAGATGTCAGATGTGACGCGAGCGCACCTACCTTGCCCTCCCCCTCTCTCCCCCCTCCTCCCTCTCCTGGCTTTCCTCCTCGTTGAGGGGTTGCTCACGCCACCTTTGTGTCGGAATCCGGCGGGCAAAGGCAACCCGAATACCAGGAGTGCAGACTCACATCCTCATCCTTGGTTTTCTTCTCGTCCTCCGCTGTGTCCTCTTCGTCGTCATCATCTTTTCCAGAGCCCTCTGGAGATCACTCTTCGCTGTCTCGGGAGAGTCTTGGGGCCCTCTTGGGCCGCTTGGGTCCTCTTGGGCTTCCTGCGGGGCTCCCAGGGGGGGGGAGGAGGAGGGCGTCGTGTGCGACTCCAGGGGTCACTCCAGGGGCCGTCCTGGGGCGATATCGGGCCGCCATCGGGCCCTCGTGAGGCTATATTTGAGCCGTCTCGGGCGGCCCGGCGGGTCCCCTTGGCCCTCTGGGAGTCCCCGTGATTTCTCCGTGGATGGGGAATCCTGCTGGAGGCCACTTTGCGTCGTCCACGTCGGGGAGGGCAGCACCACGAGCGCATATACATCTCTGCGTGTGTGTGGTCGCTTCTCTGGGTCCTCCTTGAGCTGTCTTTTGGGGCTGGCCATCGGTGCCCTCATGTGCCATTTTGCGGCCTTCTTGGCTTGTCCTGGGCCTTTTTCCGGGGCCGTCTTTATTGTCTCGAGGCCTTTCTGGACCGGCTTCACAGTACTTGGAGTCCTCTTGGGCATTCTTCGGGTTGTGGGCCGTCCGCTTTGAAGCCGTCTAGACGTTACTTGAAGCCGTCATCGCCCACAGTGTCCACATGTATCTCCATGCTTTCCTGCCTCGTCTTGGGGCCCGAGGGTGGTGGACTGTGGCTCGTGGTGCTGTCCTGTGGCCCCCCTGGGGCTCCTTTGGCCTGTCCTGGTCGGCTCTTGGTGCTCTCTTGGGCCGTCCCGGGTCCTGCTGCCGTGTCGAGGCCCTCCTTGGGCTGGCTGGCCAGCCCGGATCGACTACGATCAATATCCTGCACGACCACCATTCGGGTGATACGGAGGTTCGGCAGGAGGAGGGGGAACCAGCGTCTCATTCAATCGATATCACATGGGACGATTTCCCAATCTCACAACAGATCTCACTATCGATCTCACTACCGATCCCACAACCGATGTTACTATGGATCTCCCCATCGATCTCTCAACAGACCTCACTATCGATCTCACTATCGATTTGATAATCGAATTCACTATCGACCTCACAAGCGATCTCACGACCGACCTCACAATAGACCTCACCATCGATCTCACAATCGATCTCACCATCGAGCTGACAATCGAACTCTCCATCAATCTCACATTCGGACGCACCATCGACCTAGAAACCGTTCTCGTCATCGGTCTGAGTGTTGATGTCATAATATTTCCCACCGTTGATCTCACTACCAGTCTCACAATCGATCTCACATTCGATCTCACGATCGATCTCAATATCGATCTCACTGTCGATTTCACTATAAATCTCACGAGCGATCTCACCATCGATCTCACAACAGATCCCACGATCGACCTCACTATCGATCTCACTGTCGAGCTCACCGCCGCGCCACCAACGGGACGCCCCGCGCCACCGACGGGACACCGCCGCGCCACCGACGGGACACCGACGGGCCACCGACCCGACACCCCTGGCCACCGCGCGCCAGGGGGGGGAGGAGCGGACAACCAGCTCCACATCCTCTGGCCACGGCGACATGATTCCTCTCGCGCGCCCACGCAGCTTCGCATCGCCCGCACGCACGACACGAAAACGAAAACGACACCGATTTTCTGGAAGGGGGGCTCTCCGCTCCACTGCGATGTCACCTCCTCGCCTCCGACCAGCAACACTGACTGATCGGGTAAGCAGAAACCTTCGAAGGCCCGAGCAAGTCTCGTTGGTCGGCGGCACCTCCCGCGCCGCCCACGGCTCGCTCCGCGCGCCAGGGAGGGGGGTCCAGCGCCGACCGCGCGGACCTTTGGGAGCTCGTTTCTATTGTCCCAGGGGAGCTGGCCCCATGGGGGCATGGCATCGACCCCAATCGGATGTTGCTAGAAGTGCCCCCTGGCCCAAGGCACCCCGACTCGGGGCGGCCCAGACGGCCCCCAGAGCACCCCTCACGAGGCACAGAGGGCCCCCGGGGGCTCAAAATGGATCGGAAGGCTGGGGGCACCTTGGGCCAGGGGCACTTCTAGCAACACCCGACCCAGAAACGCTGGCCCAGGGGGCGTGACATCGACCCCCAATCGCCCACTCATCCCCAGTCGGGGCCAGGGCCCCACCGCTCCGCCCGGGCGCGTGCCGTTGCGCTGTCGGGGCCCGTCGCCGAGAAACTGCTCCAATTCCAGGCCACTGTTTTTCTCTCCGTGAGGCTGTCCACGCCTCTCGATCGCGGTCGGACGTACAGGGGGGGGGTAGGAAAAGACGGGAGAGGGGACAGGTGGGATTGCAGTGGGGGCCCATGCCAAGAAGCGCCCCGCTCGCCTCCAGGGTACCCTGGGTTCCTTGGGTCTCGATGGTTTGGCGACGGAGAGCGCGACCTTTCCGCACCAGCAATCCGTGGACGTCCCGGGGGCTCCGGGCTGGGCTTCTCCTGGAAGGCTCCTCGTGGACCGGCCTCCGCCCACTGTGCGACGAGCTGCGGGGCGTGCAGCCGGTCTTGGCCCCCGCCCCCGGGGGCGCCGCCCCCCGGTGCAGAGCACCGGGGGGCGGCGCGGGGGGCAGAAGCCGGCCTCGCGCGAGCCGACGACCGATCGGCTGCCCCTCCCCACTCTCCCGCGCCCCTCCTGGGCACCTCGCCTCCCTGCTTCCTCCTCCCGGGCACCTCCCCCTTTTCCCGTGCCCCTCCCGGGCTCCTCCCCTCCCTGCTTCCTGCGCCCGCCCCAGGCCCAGGCGAGCGCAAACGCGGATCAAGGGGGGGCGTGGAGGGGCGACGGGCCCCGCTTCCGTGGGGCCCCGCGGATTCCCGCCGCCGAGCGAGGCGGCACCGGCCGCGTGCCAAATCCATCGGGCCCGTCCCTCCACAGGAGGAATATTCAAAACTAGTAAAAAATAGTATGGGGATTATTTTTTGAGTATTTACCTAACAGCTTTTGCTGATAGGGTTCTAGTGGACTCAAAAGAGAGCATTTGATGACTCCACATGCAGGGGGGTCTGGGCGGGTGCCGGGGAAAAGAACCGGGAACAGAGCCGGGCTCGTTTTAAGCCAACAGTCACACACACTTCGTGCTCTTCGACCTCCTAGAACTCCATTCCCGGGCCGCATTTTGAATAACCGGAGCCAACAGTCACACACTTCGTGCTCTTCGACCTCCCAGAACTCCATTCCCGGGCCACATTTTGGATGCCCGGAGCCAACTGTAGGCCACTTCGTGCTCTTCGATTTCCCAGAACTCCATTCCCGGGCCACATTTTGGATGCCCGGAGCCAACTGTAGGCCACTTCGTGGTCTTCGAGTTCCCAGAACTCCATTCCTGGGCATGATTTTGAATGCCCGGAGCCAACTGTAGGCCACTTCGTGTCTTCGAGTTCCCAGAACTCCATTCCGGGCCATCATTTTGAATGCTGAGGAGGCTGATGCTGAGGCTGATGCAGGCTGAGGCTGAGGCAGGCTGAGGCTGAGGCCGAGGCTGAAGGCAGACTGAGGCTGAGGCTGAAGCAGGCTGAGGCTGAGGCTGAGGCAGGCTGAGGCTGAGGCTGAGGCAGGCTGATGCTGAGGCAGGCTGAGGCTGAGGCTGAGGCTGATGCAGGCTGAGGCTGAGGCAGGCTGAGGCTGACGCCGAGGCTGAAGGCAGACTGAGGCTGAGGCTGAGCAGGCTGAGGCTGAGGCTGCAGGCTGAGGCTGAGGCAGGCTGAGGCTGAGGCAGGCTGAGGCTGCAGGCTGAGGCTGAGGCTGAGGCTGAGGCTGAGGCTGTGACTGTGACTGCCGTTGCCACTGCGACTGTCATCGCGAATGCGACTACGACTGCGAGAACAGCAGAATTCTACAACTGGATTCTCATCTGAATCTTAAGGGGAATGCTTCCAGATATGCTCCTACACATCGCTGTTAGGTTGCTTTGCCGGGGTAACTTTACCTAACAGCTTTTGCTGATAGGTTTCTAGTGGACTCAAAAGAGAGCATCTGATCACTCCACAGGGGGGTCTGGGCGGGTGCCGGGGAAAAGAACCGGGAACAGAGCCGGGCTCGTTTTAAGCAAACAGTCACACACACTTCGTGCTCTTCGACCTCCCAGAACTCCATTCCCGGGCCACATTTTGAATAACCGGAGCCAACAGTCACACACTTCGTGCTCTTCGACCTCCCAGAACTCCATTCCCGGGCCGCATTTTGGATGCCCGGAGCCAACTGTAGGCCACTTCGTGCTCTTCGAGTTCCCAGAACTCCATTCCCGGGCCACATTTTGGATGCCCGAGCCAACTGTAGGCCACTTCGTGTCTTCGAGTTCCCAGAACTCCATTCCCGGGCCACATTTTGAATGCCCGGAGCCAACTGTAGGCCACTTCGTGCTCTTCGAGTTCCCAGAACTCCATTCCTGGGCATGAGTTTGAATGCCCGGAGCCAACTGTAGGCCACTTCGTGTTCTTCTAGTTCCCAGAATTCCATTCCTGGGCCACATTTTGAATGCTGAGGCAGGCTGATGCTGCGGCCGAGGCAGGCTGAGGCTGAGGCAGGCTAGGCTGAGGCCGAGGCTGAAGGCGACTGAGGCTGAGGCTGAAGCAGACTGAGGCCTGAGGCTGAGGCTGAGGCTGAGGCTGCAGGCTGATGCTGAGGCAGGCTGAGGCTGAGGCTGAGGCTGATGCAGGCTGAGGCTGAGGCTGAGGCTGAGGCCGGCTGAAGGCAGACTGAGGCTGAGGCAGAAGCAGGCCGAGGCTGAGGCTGAGGCAGGCTGAGGCTGAGGCAGGCTGAGGCTGAGGCTGAGGCAGGCTGAGGCTGAGGCTGTGACTGCGACTGCCGTTGCCGCTGCGACTGTCATCGCGAAGGCGACTACGACTGCGAGAACAACAGAATTCTACAACTGGATTCTCATCTGAATCTTCAGGGGAATGCTTCCAGATATGCTCCTACACATCGCTGTTAGGTTGCTTTGCCGGGATAATTTTGACCATTTTGGAGTGTGTGTGTGTATATATATATAGAGATATGTCGAAAATCCCCCTCTAGGGGACAGGCCCGACTTAATCCATGGATCGCTAATCCATGTTTGCGCGCCCCCGACATGCCTGCTCCCCATGTTGCTCCTCCCCCGCCCTCTCCCCCCGCCACGCCGCACGCTGCGTGGCCTCTCCGGCCCGCGTGCTCGGCGCCACGGCGCCGCCGCCCCGCGCCAGGCGCGCGGGGATGGCCCGTCCGTCCGCCCCCGCTCCGTCCGACCCGATTCGCCCCCGCCCCCCCTCCGTCCGTCCCCATGCGTTATTCGGGCTGGACGAAAGGGGGGGAATTGGGAAAGGGGGGGTTACGAAATTTGCTGCATGCAGCTGGTTTTGGCCTCACCGAGGGGCCCACTCCTTGATACATAGCCGCCTCCAGCGCCGTGAGGCGCCGGAAAAATCAGCTACGTGAGCTGATTCTCAACCCCCCCCTTCTGCTATCCCCCCCTTTCGCCCCACCCGAGTTATGTTGCTCCCATCGTACTTGAGGACCACATCCCGGAGATAATTTCGAGCACCCGGCAAAGTATCGAAGCAGTGTCGAGCGAGCATCGCCTCCCAGGGCCCGACGCGTGAAAGCCCCTCCAGTTGTTTCGCTACGTTCCAGGTGCTCGAAAGCCTCTCCGGTGGTCAAGGCTAAGGTAAGTTGGCACATCACAACCCATGCGGCGGCGAGCGAGGGGGGGGGGACGCGAGAAGGAAAAGGCCTTCTCAGAAAGGCGGCGGGGCTCCTCGGGAGAGCCCGGAGGCCCTCCCCGCGCCCTCCGCGGAGGGGTCTCCGCCTTACAGTCAGAAACCCTAATATGGACGCGCGACTTTGCTCAGGGTACCCTTGCGTCCTTGCTCTTCCTTGCTCTTGCGTCCTTGAGGTTTTCGTCGTCCGCCGCTCCAAAAATCCCAACTTCGGCTTCCAAGGGTCTTGCGTCCTTACCGCGCGTCCTTATCAGGTTTTTTGATTGTATCTTCCCCGAAGTGCTTGCACTGAAGGCGTCCTATAGCGGAAGTTGAAAGATTTGGCGACCGCGTCCCGCCGAGTTTGGTGGCCGGCTGCTGGGGCTCGGTGGGTTGCTGGTTCCCGGGCCCTTGGTTAATCAGGGTTCGGTTAACCAGGGTTTGGTGGGTGGTGACGTTCAGTGCTCGCACTGAAGGGGTCCTCTAGCGGAAGTTGAAAGAGTTAACAACAAATTCCCGCCGAGTTTGGGTTAGCAGGCTGGGTTCCCGGGCTCCCGGTTCGGGGTTCCCGGGTTCCCGGTTATTGGTTCCGGGCCGGTTTTGGTGGGTTCCCAGGCTCCCGGTCGATCTCCTTATCGATCGAACCATCCACTGGTTGGGGTTTTCTCTGGTGTACTTACACCAGAGGAAACCCCAATCAGTGGATGGTTCTCGCTGAGGAGATCGACCAGGAACCCGGGAGCGCGGGAACCCAGAACCCACCGAAATCGGCCCGGAACCAAGAACCGGGAACCATCGGGAGCCCGGAACCGGGAGCCCAGGAACCCAGCCTGCTAACCCAAACTCGGCGGGAAATTTTCGTCAATTTTGTCAACTTCCGCTATAGGACCCCTTCAGTGCGACCACCAAACCACCCCAACCCAACCCGAAGGCTCAGTTTCACCCTCGATTTCCAGTGGGGGGGGGGTGGGGCAACATCGACAAAAGCACACGTGGAACCTTTACCCCCCGCAATTCCGGAATTGGGGTTTCCGGGTTGGGTTGGGGTGGTCTGGTAGGTACAGTCACCCTGCAGAGTAAGGATGGGCAACCTTCCCGAGGGTACCCTTGCATCCTTGCCTCCTCGGTCCATCCTTCGCCGCTTCCGCCCTGGTGCGCCCCGCTCGAAGAGCTTCGAGATGGGCGTCCAGGGCCCTTGCATCCTTATCGCGCATCCTTACTCTACGGGCCGACTGTACAGTGCCGTTTTTAATACATGCTCCGCGTGCGGATCATGTATTCAAAATGCAGGGATTTAGTATTAAAAACAGCGACGAGCTCATGCATACACTCAATCATACATTAGCCATGTATTAACAATCCAATATGTTTAGACATCCCATGTATCAAAAACTGCCCTGTAGTCAGATCGGGGAACTCGTTGCCCCCCCCCTCGCTCGCCGCCAGCGTGCTGGCCTCGGGGCCCGCGCGGGGGCCGCCCCCCCGCGCGGCGGGGCCCCGCCGCCTCACAGTTTTTTGTTTTCTCCTGCTGGGCCTCCGCGGGGCGCCTTGCCGCCGCGGCTGCGCTCCCCCGGGAGGCTCCAGGCTGAACTGGCCACGCGCAGAAGGGGGTATAAGGGGGAGGGGGGAAGGCTTCTTAGAAGCACCCCTGCATCTAAGACGCCTTCCCCCCTCCCCCTACCCCCTTGTGCGCGCCGCCAACTTCAATCGGGCCCGTCCCTCTACAGGGGGGATGTTCAAACATAATTGTTTAAAAAGTAGTCTGGGGGCTACGTTTGGAGTATTTTTGACAATTTGGGAGTACTCTTGCGTCTGTTTGATGTTTCGTCGAGGATCCCCCTGTAGGGGGACACGCCCGACTCAACTTCTTGGGTTCATGATGTTCCTACCTATTATATCTTCGATCACCAGGAAGAGTTTCGAGCACAAGAACAATAAAAACGAGGGTCGAAGATTTTCACGCGTCGTGCCCTGGGAGACACTCGCTCGACACTGCTTCGACACTGTCTCTGGATACTTGTTCGACGCTTTTCCGGGTGCGCGAGATCATTTTTGGGATGTGGTTCTAAGTACGAGTACGGTGGGAACAATATAATCTTAGACGGGGTCGGAGTAGGTGGGGTCGGAGGATCGCGCCGCATCGGCGATGCATCGGCGATGCATCGGCGATGCATCGGCGATGTATCGGCGATGCGGCTCGATGTGGGCCCCTTTTTTCTCCACGCCGACGTCCCCGATGCATCGCCGACCTCGCCAGTGCATGGCCGATGCATGGCCGGTGCATCGGCGATACATCGCCGATGTATCGGCGACGCGGCGAGATTCTTCGACCCCATCTTCTCGGACCCCATCTAGAAGCCCTCTAGTTCCCCTGGAAGTCCCGTTCGCGACGGGCCCCTGGAGGTCCTGCATGGGGTCGACTTTGCGAAGGCCGCCATGGGGAGGAGGGGTCCAAAGGGACAAGGGGGTCCTGGGGTGTGTCCGCCGTGTTCGGGTTCCGGGCCGGACGAAAGGGCACGATAGGGAAAAGGGTGGTTACGGCATTTGCTGCATGCAGCTGGTTTCGGCCCCGCCGCTGGGCCCATTCTTCGATACATGGTGCCTGGAGGCGCTAGGAAAACCAGACTTCTCAAAAGGAGCTCGGTCGTTCCTTAGGTTCGCATGCGTTATTTATAGTTCCTGATGCGTTTTGTATAATTTAGCGTTCCTCATGCGTTATTCCTTGGGAGCAAGGGGCTTCGTTCCGAATTCATCGTTCCTTAGGTCAGGCCGATGACTGCACGTGAGCTGATTTTCTACCCTACCCTTGGTTTTCCGAACCTTTTCCGAGGCGGGAATTTATCCAGAGCCACCGCCTGTGGCATCGATCTTCGCGAGCCTCCATTGGCGGCGGATATGGATACATTCGGGCCCCCTGGGCCCAAAATGTATATCCATATCCACCGCCCGCTGGGGGAGCAGGATCTGTATGACTGACTGGACTAGACGTAGGAGTGAACCTTCGCCGGAATGACATCTGGCCCCCCGACCGTCGAACGCGGTACGATAGTAGCGCCTTGCGCGCCTGGGTTTGGTCACCGCGCGGCCCCCAAGACGCCGCGCACCAGAGGCCACTCTTACCCAGGGTCACTCATGCGTGCAGCCGGGATAAATCCCCGTCTCGCACCTTGCGCCTCCCCCGAAGACTGCTGCAACGCCGAGCCCGACCAGCCCTCCCTTCCCTCGCCTTCCGTCCCACCCCGCCGCCCGAGGGACGGCGGGCGCCACCGTCGAGGAGCACCTTGGGTCACCTTGCGAAAAACCAGCGCGGGAAATCGGCAGATGCACGAGGGACGGACTCACGTCGGGCATGTCCCTCTACAGGACGAATCTTCAAACATAGTAAGACAGTGATCTGGGGACCATTGGTTGGATCACTTCGGACAGTATTAGGGGAATTGTTTCACTTTTGTTTCTTTTCATTTTTTCGCCCAACATCCGCCTGCAGGGGGACACGCCCGACCTGAGGATGGCTGTGCGAGCGCTGGCGAGACTCCGCCTCCCCCTGAAGCCTGCCGCAGTGCTCGGCCACGCGCAGAGGGGGGCAGGGGGAGGGGGGAAGCCTTCTCAGAAGCACCCCCGCTTCTGAG
>CAUYUJ010018431.1:140497-175647 GCA_963575745.1 Prorocentrum cordatum
TTTTTCACGCTTTTCAGATGAATTCTAATGTGCGCGGCGCTAAGGTGAGAGCGGTAGTTTGAAACGGCCCGCCCTCCATCCGCAAAGCTCTTGCAATCTTTGAAGGCGAATATAAGCGGCGCTATGGCGAGAGACACATTTTGAAGAGGAGCTGCCCTCCATCCGAGAAACACTTGCAAGCGTATTGGTCACACGTGCTGGGGAAGCCTCAGGCAAAACGCCCAGCCCGCCCTACCGATACGTCTCGGGGTGCGACACGGAAGATTTGCTTCATAAGGCAAGGGGAAGGAAGATGATGAGGAGGACGATGGGGGGAGCAGGAGGAGGGAGCAGGAGGAGGGAGCAGGCGGAGGAGGACGGAGGGAGAAGGAGGAGGAGGTGGAGGAGGAGGAGGGAGGAGGGAGGAGGAAGGAGGGGGAGGTGGAGGAGCAGGAGGGAGGAGAGGGGAGGAAGGAGGGGGAGGTGGAGGAAGAGGAGGGATGAATGAGAAGGGCAAGGGGGAAGAGAATGAGGGAGGAGGAGGCGCAGGAGGTGGAGGAGGAGGAGGAGGAGGAGGGGGAGGGATGATGGAGGGGAGAGGAGGGGGAAGAGGAGGAGGAGGAGGAGGTGGAGGAGGAGGAGGAGGAGGAGGAAGCTGCTGGCCCCCGCCCCCACGCTACCCGCCGCGCGGAGACCCGCAGGACCAGACGGCCGTCGCGCAGGAGAGCTCGCCCTGCCGCCGCCTCCGGCGCCTGCCTGAGGGGCCCGCCGGCGCCCTCTTGGCTCAGGGGCCTCGTGGGGATCCACCGCCAGGACCTTGGCATCTCTCGGACGCGTGCGATGATTTCAGGAGGGGAAACAGCACAGGCACAATTATAATCGCTGATGCCCCAGAACGTGTGGGGAACTATGGGAAGTGGGGGGGAAGACGAACACCCCAAATATATGGGAAAATGTGGGGAATATCTTTATTTGTGTGTATTTATTTGTGTGTCCTGGGGCCACTTCATGGTTGTCAGCGAGAATTCTCGAGGAGCATCCTGGAGCATCTTGCGAAAGAACAGCGCACGAAGCCGAAGCAGATGCAAGGGGAATGGGCGTCCGAGCGATGGCAAGGGCCCACGGGGTCGAATAGTGCCTCCAGCGGAAAGGGGAGACAGTTTTTGTTTTTGGCCATTTTGTCCTTTCCTCCGCGACGGTAACGATGATGAGGAGGCTGGAGGAGGAGGAGGAGGATGAGGAAGGAGGAGGAGGAGGCTGGAGGAGGAGGAGGAGGAGGAGGAGGCGGAGAAGGAGGCGGAGAAGGAGGCAGGAGGCAGGAGGCAGAAGGCCGCCGCGCTCGCCAGGCATTCGCCAGGCACGACGCCGACGGCAGCGGCTCCCTGGACCGCCTGGCCCCCCTCCCCCCCCGCGCGCCAGCCTCCGCCAGAGCCGGGCCCAGGCTGCCCCGCGCGCCGGCCGTGCTCGGGGCCGTGGCCTGCCAAGATGAGATGGAGCGCGGGGGCATGGGAGATGATGATGATGATGATGATGATGATGATGATGATGATGATGATGATGATGATGATGATGATGATGATGATGATGATGATGATGATGATGATGATGATGACGATGGTGGTGGTGGTGGTGGTGGTGATGGTGATGGTGATGGTGATGGTGATGGTGATGGTGATGATGATGATGGTGATGATGGTGATGATGATTATGATGATGGTGATGGTGATGGTGATAGTGATGATGTTGGTGATGATGGTGATGCTGGTGATGGTAATGATGACAGTGATGATAATTGTGATGAGGACGATGATGGTTGATGCTGCTGCTGATGATGGTGGTGGTGATGATGATAAATGGTGATGTGGGTGGTGATGGTAAGGATGTCAATAAAAGTAAAGATGCTGATGGTGATACTGGTGATGCTGGTGATGCTGATGCTGCTGCTGCTGATGACATTGATGATGGTTCTGGTGATGATGAAGGGTGATGATGTTGTTGCTGCTGCTGATGATGGTGATGGTGTTGGTGGTGATGATGATGATGATGATGATGATGGTGATGATAGTGATGGTAATGATGATGATGATGATGATGATGATGATGATGATGATGATGATGATGATGTTGGTGATGATGATGCTGATGATCTTGATGACGATGCTGTTGGTCATGGTGGTCGTGTTGATGATGGTAATGATGAGGATGATGATGATGATGGTGGTGATGGTGATGATGATGCTGTTGCTGCTGCTGATGATGATGATTGTGGTGGTTGCAGTGATGATGATGCTGTTTCTGCTGCTCATGATGCTGTTGATGGTGATGATGATTGATGGTGGTGATGGTAATGCTGATGATGATGATGATGCTGATTGTCATGATGATGTTGATTAATCTGACGATGACGATGATGACGATACTGATGCTGTTGGTGGTTGTGATGATGCTGGTGATGATGATGGTGATGATGACGGTGCTGGTGATGATGATGTTGTTGCTGATGATGTGTTTGTTGATGGTGATGATGACGATGATGACGATGATGGTGATGATGGTGATCGTAAGGATGATGATGAAGCTGGTGATGACGACGGTAATGATAATGGTATGATGATGCTGAAGACTATGGTGGATGTGTTGGTGTTGGTAGTGATGATGATCCTGATGGTGATGATAGTGATTCTGATTGTGATGATGAGGTCGTTGCTGCTGCTGCGGATGATGATGATGGTGGTGGTGGTGATGTTGCTGCTGATGATGATGATGGTGGTGGTAATCATGGTGATGATGCTGGTGGTGATGGGAATGCTGATGATGATGATGAGACGATGATGGCGATGATAGTGATGGTGCTTATGATGATGACTGTGGCGGCTGTTGCGATGATGATGATGATGATGATGATGATGATGATGATGATGTTGGTGATGTTGTTATTGTTGCTGATGATGGTGGTGGTGATGATGATGACGAGGATGGTGAAGATGGCGATGATGATGGTGGTGATAATGAGGGTGATGATGATGGTGGTGGTGGTGATGATGCTGTTGATGCTGATGATGGTGGTGGTGATGATGATGTTGATGATGTTGATGACCATGATGATGCCGATGGTGATGATTATGGTGGTGGTGATGATGGTGATGACGATGGTGATGATGATGATGCTGTTGCATGTGGTGATTATGATGATGGTGGCGGTGACGACGACGATGATGATGATTACCATTATGATGTTGGTGGTGATGATGCTGGTGATGCTGATGGTGATTGTTGTAATGATGATTATGATGATGATCATGATGATTATTCGATTTCTTCTGCTGCTGCTGATGGTGATGATGATCATGATGATTCTGACGATGTCGATGATGATTGTGATGAGCAACATATGATAGTGGTGATGATGATTGTTGTGGTGATAGTGATGATGGTGGTGATGATGATGCTGTTGCTGCTGTTGCCAGTGATCATGATGATGGTGATGATTATGATGACGATGCTGATGACGGTTGTTGTGGTGGTGATGATGCTGTTGCTGTTGCTGTTGCTGCTGCTGATGATGGTTGTCGTGACGATGCTGGTGCAACTGATGATGATTTTGATGATGCTGATGATGATGTTGATGGTGGGAGGAGGGGAAGAGGAGGGGAGAGGAGGAGGAGGAGGAGGAGGAGGAGGAGGAGGAGCAGCAGGAGCAGCAGGAGGAGGAAGAGGAAGAGGAAGAGGAAGAGGAGGAGGAGGAGGATGAGGAGGAGGAGGAGGAGGAGGAAGGATGAGCAGGATAAGGAGGAGGAGGAGGAAGAGGAGGAGGAGGAGGAGTAGGAGGGATGAGGGCAACACCCGCAGGACCCTCATGACAGCAGGAACGAGTAGCCAGGAAGAGGGAGGGAGGCAGGGAGGGAGGGATGATGGGGAGATGAGGTTTTGGAGGATCGAGTGGGAGGATGCCGCCTGAGAGAGAGGGACACTGGGGGCGAATGATGAGGACAAGATGACCATATTAGACCGCCTCCTCATGTATGCAAGAGGAGGGGTAATACCTTCCGCTCTTCTTCTTCCTCCTGCCTCTCCTCCTCCTCCTCCTCCTCCTCCTCCTCCGCATCCTCCTCGCTTATCCCATTCATATTTGGTTCTCTGCACTCTCTCCTTCATCCTCTCTCCTCTCCCTCCTCCTTCCATCCCTTCCTCCCTCTTCGCTGCTTCCTCCATCTTTCTCTCTCCTTCTCCTCCTCCCTCTTCCCCCTCTCCTGCCTCCTCCTGCCTCCTTCCTCCTCCGCATCCGCTCCTTCCCCTCCTACCCACCTCCTCCACCCCCCCGCCCCCTCGCCCCTTCCCCCCCGCCCCTCCGCGTCCCGCCTCCCGCTCTCTCCGCATGTTTTCCGGCCCGGCACTCGGGTCGGACGGAGCGGGGGGATTGGGCATCGTCGTCCTCGCCCTCGTCCTCGTCGGCGTCGCCGTCGTCCTCGCCGGCGCTCCACATCAGCGCCAGGGGGCCGCCGCGGCAGCAGCGGCAGTGGCCGCAGCGGCGGCGGCGGCGGCAGTAGCAGGGGCGCGGCGGGCACGGCGGCCGCGGCGGCGGTGGCGTGCGCCCACGGTGCCCCCGCCGGGCCGCCTCCTCCCCGGAGTGCCCTGCCGCCTCGGCCGGGGGAGGGGCCGCCCGGCCGCGGAGGCGCGCGCCGGCGCGCCGCGGGCGTCGCGCGCGGGGGCAGGTCACGGCGCGCCTCGGCGCTCGCGGCGCCGCGCTCGCCCGCGGCGCGGGCCCGTCGGCCGTCTTGCGCGGCATCGCCGCCGAGCGCATGCCGCGATGCATGGGCGCCTTCGGCGCCGGCAGGCGCCAGGAGACCCAGCCCCGTGAACCCAAACTCTGACTTCCCTTCCGCCAACCGACCCGGCCCGACCGCCTCCGATTTCTCTTTGCTCCAGCCTGGCACCTGCCGCGCGACGCCTCCCAGGGGCGCCGACAGGGTTGGGGGGGCTGGTTCGAAGCCCCCCCCCCCTGCACCAGGGGGGGGGGCCTCCCCGGTTGGAGAGGCCGATGCCCCCCCCCCCCCCCGGTTCGCACCAAGTTTTTGGGCGCCCCCCCCTGTTTCTACGTGTCCAGATACTCATTCGAGGCAAGCGCTCACGAAATGCCTTTTCCCATGCATTTATCGTCCCCCCCCCTGGGCCACTCGCCCTTGTCGTCGCCCCCGATAATCACCTCACTCCTCTGCTATCCCCCCTGTCGTCCGCCCCGGTGCCGGCCCCTCTCGGCCTCGGCCCCTCCTCCCCCCGCCCCCCTCCGAGTCTTGGACGAGACCCGTTCCCGCGGGAGTTCTAGCAGCGTGCCTGTTCGGGGGCGGAGAAGAGGGGGGTGATGACTAGGGGGGGGGATATCATGGCGTGGGCCATGAAATTTCCCCAGATCGCATGGGGCCCCTTCTTATTTCATTACGTGCCTCGGCCCCCCCAGGGGCCGCGCACATGCCGCCGGCTATGATTTGCGCCCCCCCCTCTTGGACGCCCCCCTCTTAGACGCCCCCGACCTGTGTTCGTTACTGCCGAAACGCCGTCGAGACGCCCAGTTTGCTTGCGTGCTTGATTGCTTGTTTGCTTGCGTGCAACTTCGGCCCCCCGCCGGGCGGCGCAGGACCACAGCGAGCTCATGGAGTGCCTCGCGGAGCTCGGCATGCGCCCGAAGACGGAGGATCCGCGTTTTGCGGCCGGGGATGCGGCGGTCCGTGTCGCCCCCACTGCTGCTGCCGCCGTCGTCGTCGTTGTCTCCGTCGTTGCCGCCGCCGCCGTCGTCGTCGTCGTCGGAGGCGGAGGAGGAAAAGGAGGATAAACCAGTGTAAGCCCAAGGTTCATGAACGATACTGCAATCTGCCCTCAGGGGCCCCTTACAAAGGTTCGGTTGGCGCTCCGTTGGAAGACATTCGGTTGAACATTTGTGCCAGAACAACATTACTGGGACTTCGACGCTGCGAGCCACCCTCTCTGTTGCGCACTGGCGATCCGGAATCGTGTCAAAACGCCGTTCCTGAGATTTTGAACATCGCGAATCAATGCAACAGTTGCGCTCTGGCGGCTCGATACCTTGTCAGAACAACATTTATGCGAGGTTCAACATGATGATCCTTGACAAGGTTGCAGACGCTTCAAACGAATGGGCGCGACGCTAAGGCGAGAGCCTCATTTTGAAAATGGGCCGGCCTCAATTCGTGAACCTGTTGCACATTTTCAACACGAGTGCGCGCGGCGCTAAGGCGGGAGCCACCACATGTTGAACACCACCCGCACTCAACGCGTGAAACTCTTGCAACGTTTAACCCGGATGCGCGCGGCGCTAAGGCGAAAACCAAATGTTCAAAACGACCTGTCCTTAATCTTCGTGACATTCCTGCGAAGTTTTCAGACGGAGGTCTGCGGTGCTGGGGCGAAAGCCTCATGTTGAGAACGACCTGTTTTCAATCCGTGAAATTCTTTCAAAGTTGAACACGGATGTTCGCGGCGTTGAGGCGAGGACCTCATTTTGAAAATGACTTGTTTTCAAACCGCGGAACTCTTGCAATGATTAATGCGGATGTGCACGGTGCGAAGGTGACAACCGCTGTTTGACAGCAGCACGCCTTCCATCCGAGAAATTGCTGCAGTTACCGAATGTCAGGAACATAGATTGTGAGAAACTCTTAGGCGAAACGCCCGGCCCGCCCTTGCGTCCTGGCTTCGGGATGCGAGAGGGAGGGTTTATGCATAAGGAAGAGGAATAGAGCAGGAGGAGGAGGAGCAGGTGGAGGAGGAGGAGGAGGAGGAGGAGGAGGACACCTCGGGCCCAACCGCCCGCAGCAGCATGCCGGCCCTAGGTGGCCACTGTGCCAACACGTATTGCAGTACACGCCACCAAAGCTACGACATCTACCTCGTAAGCCCGCACAGCTAACACCATTTACGTGGCCGTCTCGGCCAGGCCTTTTGCAGCATGTTGTAAGCAACAACGCCGCGACTCCGTCGACTTCTCTCAGCCCTGCCTGGCACCGCAGGGAGAAAAAAAAACGCGCAGCGACATGCGCACGACTACGGGTAGCACCAGCGCGAACCCTACGCGACCAACCAACACCCCAGCAACTCCAAGCAGCACGGCTTCCACTCAACCAACATCACATCGCACAGCAAACACCACGACGGTCAACCGACACAATGAACAGTCACATACAATATCCTCAGGCCACAGGCAAAGGCAATGGGAAACAAACGCCAACATACGCAACATTCAACAACGGCAAAGGACCATCCTGAGAACATATCGGTCACATTGGATACGCCCATCCAGCACAACAGGTTCCGATCTACGCAGCACATCTACACTACCAGCTACACGACACACATACACGCCGGTCGTTGAACGTACGTACAATCTACTTCAAGCGCCTTCCTACTTCAAGAACCGACATGCTTTTGCTGTGCCTTGTGATTATCTGGGAGGACCTGGACCCAATCCAACCTACATCCGCCTTCCTACTTCATGTTTCTGCCTACTTCTTCCGACTGACGTGTAATCCTTTTGTGTAAAAAGTTGGCGCTCGTGCTTTTGCGAATTCTCCAGAAACCGTTGGTTTGCCAGTCTCTTTTTTTTTTCATAACGTGCTTCCAAATTGGCATCTCGCGCGCGCGTCGACATCGTTCGAACGCCCTTGCGTGCGCGCTGTCGCAAGAGCCCCTATCAAAAAAAAAGGCGAAGTGCAAGCGCGCGCGGATTCGCGCACGCATGCCGCAATCGTTCAAAGACAATCTATGTCGCATGGATTTCAAACTCGAGTGCCCCGAACACGCTGAGAACGCATGACTTGGCAACATCAACTTTCTAAGAAATTCCAGCGCTCACGATCTGGTGACTTCCCAAGAAAACCATCACATTCTGCCAAACGAGCCTTTCGCGCCGCATGTCGAACTCATTCGAGCGCCCTGGCGCGCGTGCTGTGGTTGGGGGGGGGGGGGGGGGGGGCGCGATCTGCGTCGAATTATGCCGCGCAGGCCACTTGCGCGCATCGGCCGCGCGCGCGCGCGCGTCAAACCCCTTCGGGGGTCCATCGTCGCCGTCGTCGTCACCGGGGGGCGCGATCAACGTCGGCGCCGTCGTTGGCCTTGCCGTTGCCATCGCCGCCATCGTCGCCATAATCGCTACTCTCAACAGCGCCTGCCGTTGTCGGCGTCGCCATGATACCGCGCCCGCCCGAGTCACCGACGCGCCTGGTGGCCAGCGCCACCGCGGCCGGCCGCGCCAATCGCTCCACGTTATCCGCCGCGCGCGCGAGCATGCGCGGGCTAGCGCGGCCGCATAGGCGCGCCAGCCATCGCCAAACACTCATCGCAATCGCCGTCCGTGGGTGGTCCAACCACGTTGCAGGCGGGCGGGTGGGATGCTTGCAAGGGCGTGGGATTTGCCAACTCGTTTGTCAAAGCCGATTGCACCGCGTAGAGTGCACCGCGCAGATCGCGCCACGTAGACTTCATCGCATTGATTGCACCGCGCAGATCGCACCGCATCTAGTGCGCAACAGAGGATGCACTGAGTAGATCTTCTTTCCTGAAAGAGTAATATGGCCCCCCCCCCCCCCCCCCCCCCCCCTTCGGAATCGCAGCGCAGCGACCCCCGTGTCCGCGTTGCAACGCGCGCGTCGTCGTCGCGCGCGCGTGCAAACATCCTTCAAAATCTTCTCGGGCTTCGCAGGTAATTCAAAAGCGAGCGCCCCGACAACGGATCGTGCGTATGGCTTCGCGACGAGAATGTCGAACAAAAAGCTTGCGCTCGCGCTCCTGCGACTTCTTCGCCGGGCCGTCGGCTTCCCGCGTTTGCGCAGAATTATGCCGGAGGGGCTTTGCGCGCGCGCGTCGCAATCGTTCGAGCGCCCCTTCGCGCGCGCTGCTGCAAGAATCGCAGGGGCAGAAAAAATGGGCGAAACGCGCGTCGTCTCTCGCGCGCCGAAATTCTTCAACGACCTTGCGTTTCGTTCGGGTTTCAGAATCAAGCGGCCCGAACATACATTTCAAACTCGCGTAGCTTTGCAGCGCCAGTTTCTTAAAACAATGCGCTCGCGCCGTTGTGCAATTCTAGGACAATCGTAAGTTTTTCAACGTGTTTATTGCAGTCTGCCAACTGGGCCTCCCGCGCCGAGCGCCGGAACACTCCGGCGCCCGCGCGCGCGTGCTGGGGGGGGAGGGCGCCGCCCGCGTCGCCCGCTGCAAGAGGGCCATTTTCTCGCGCCGGCCGCGCGCGCATGTCGAACTCCTTCCAAAGCTTTCATCACCGACGCTAGGGCGCCGTCATCGTCGTCGGCGCGATCGGCATCCTCGAATTTACTATCCTTGCCGTCGTCGCTGACATCGTCGTCGCCAGGGTCGCCGCGACCATCCTCGCGTCTACCGTTGTCGATGTTGCCATGACACCGCGCCCTCCCAAGTAGCCGACTCGCACTGGAGTGCCCGCTGGGAAGCGCCCGGCCGTCGGCGCCGCCGCAGCCGCGCTGGTCGCGCCGAACTAGTTGGCCGCTGCGCGCGCTGGCGCGCGCGGGCTAGCGCGGCCGCCCCCCCCCGCCCCCCCCCCCCCCCGGAAGTGGCGAACCCTCTTCTCCGTCTTGCACTTTGCGCGCGGTTCTGCTCCCCATCGTCTATCCGACATATGAGTTCGCACCGCCCCAGGCAGGCAGATATTGCCCCCCCCCCCCCCTCATCCTTTGCAAGCGATAGTGTGCGTGCGCACTCCCTCCTTCAACGTCTGAGGTGTTTAGGACTCCTTAGCGACGCGAAGCAACGGGGCGAAGTGCACGCGCGCGCGTCGCCTCGCGCGCGTGCCGGACAATGTGTCAAATGCGTCGGGTTTTAAAATCGAGCGTTCCGAACGCAAAAATATGCCCCCGCAGCGAGTGCACGCGCGCGCATGCCCATGCGACCACCCTGCGGGTGATGATGAGGGGGGGGGGGGGGGGGGGCAGCAATGGGCAACAGTTGTGATTGTTGTTGTGACGATGCCAGTGGAGAGCGTTGCGTTGCCGCTCGCTCTTGGGAGGGTCGGTGTCGAGTTGTTTGCGTCGCCCTTCGTTCTTTGGCGCCTTGGCGCCATTCGCCCCCCCCCCCCCCCCCCCGTGGGGACCTGCCCGACCTGCCCAGCGGCAGCCAGCGGCATGTGGTCACAGAATATTGGAGCGCTGGCAAAGGCTGGCGCAGCCCGTGCCCCCTCTGCACTATCGATCTCACTATCGATCTCACTATCGATCTCACTCAATCGGTCTCGCTCGATCAATCTCACCATCGATCTCAAAATCGAGCTGAACTCAAGAACTGATGGAGAGGATTCCGCAGCCCGGCCGGCCCGCTCACTGACATCGACGACCAAGGGGCCTTCACGCGGCAGTGCTTGTCGTGGTCGTGGCTCGGCGGGCGCTGGCGCCGCGCCAAGCATGTGCTGCGCGGGCGCATTGGGCACCAGAACGCAACTGAACTTCTGCGCCTGCAGTTTTTCGTTCCTCGCAGTGAACGTAAAATCAATGACCTTCGGGTCCAGGGCCCTCGCGCTCCACTTGGCGTACGTGGCCGTCCGGGTGTTCATGTTCGTCAGCGTCTCCGCATTCTTGTCGAGCATCTCGGCTGGCAAAGCCTGGCCCCTCGCAGCGAGACCGAAGGAGGTGCTTGACCGAAGTGGGCGCGTTTCCGGCCCCCCGCGTGCCGAGTGCAACAGAAGCGTTGAGCCGAAATTCCTGAATGGTAAGCAAGTTGACGGGGGGGCGGAACCCAACGTCTCACTCAATCGATCTCACAATGGACCCACCCATCGATTTCACAATCGATCTCTCCCGATCGATCACCAGCATTTCATCATCAACAACATCAACACGGGTCGCCACCACCATCAGCATCAACAGTTACATCAACATCATCATCAACAACATCATCATCACCGCAATCACCATCACCGTCATCATCACCATCATCATCATCATCATCATCATCTACATCTTCATCATCGTCATCACCATCATCATCACCATCATCATCAACATCGTCATCATCATCACCATCGGGACACATTGACGGGGCACCGACGGGACACGGGCGGGACGCCGGCGGGGCACCGCGGGCCCCCAGACGCCTGGACGGCAATCATTTGGTCCGGCCGCGCCTCAGCCACACGGGACCCCAGCGGGACGCTGGGCGGGGCGCCGCGGGCCCCCAGACGACCGGGCGGCAATCGCTTGGTCTGGCCGCGCTTCAGCCACAGGAGGCTTTCTCTTGCCGCCCACGCAGCTTCGCCTCGCCCGCGCGCACGGCACGCGCAAACACGACACCGAAATCGATTTCCTGTCAGGGGGTCTTTCCGTTCCATTCCGATCTTGCCGCCGAACTTCCGATGTATATATGTATGTATGTATGTATGTATGTATGTATGTATGTAGGTATGTAGGTATGTATGTATGTTTGTATGTATGTATGTATGTATGTATATATGTATGTGTATATTTATACACACAGGACTGCAGTTGCGCTTCGCGCCATGCACATTGGTTCTTGAAGTGTGGTATGGAGGCGGAATAGCAGGAGGGCCAAACCGAACATTTAGCGATAACTCTTTGTTTCATTTTTTCCGGCATTGTTGCTACTGTAATGTTATTCGCTATCCTTCCTCCTTGCTTTTTTCTCAACATGTTCGCCAATCCCCGCGCATTGTTGCGGAAGCTCCTCCTTGGAGAGCCTCCGCGGGCTTCACAATAGTTGTTCCAGGCTTCTTAAGGCCTTCGGGACGTTTCCTGGGCGTATTCTGGGGGCCTCTGGGGGCTTCCTCGGGCCACCTTGCCTCCAAACGCGACCCTGAACGACCAGGTCACGTTCTGGAATGCTTCGGAGGGTGTCTTGGGGCCATATTGGGCCGCCATGGAGCCCTCTGAGGGCCATCTTGGACCCGTGTTGTGCCGTTTGGGGGCTCTCTTGGACTGCCTGGAAGCTTTTTCGGATGGTTGCGGGGCGATTTTGGAGCGCCCCAGGCGGCTTCGGACGACGAGAAGACCGCCGTCTTGGAGCGTCGGGAAGCCGAAAAGAGGAGAACCCCCAAATTTACGGAAAATCAAGCGGAAATCAATGATTTTTGCCTCTTGGGGCCTTGTTCGGAGTGCTCTTGGAGGCCTCTTTGGGGCCGACGCCGGTCACTTTTGGAGCGCTCTTTTGCTGTCTTGGGTGTCTCTGGGACGTCTCCGATGACCCCCCTGATCGCCCTAGGTGTGCTGGGAAGGCTTGGCAAAGCGCCCTGCGAGGCCCAGGGGGCCGCTTCGAGGCCCGTCCGGAGGGTCCCAAAGCCCCAGATCCCGGGAGTCCGTGTTTTTTTGGGGGGGAGGGGGACGGGTTTCCCCCCCGCCCGGGCTTGTAAAAATATAGGAAAAGGTGTGTGCGTATATATACATATATCGTCACACAATCATCATTTTTCTGCGTGTTCATAATTTGCTACCCAAACTGGCCTCTCGCGCGCGCGTGTCGAAATCGTTCGAACGCCATTGCGCGCGTGCTGTCGCAAGGATCCCTTGTAATTGACGGGACGACGTGACGCGCGCGTCGTCGCGCTCGCATGCCGAAAAATGCAAAAACCTTCGTCTCGCAAGGGCTTCAAAATCGAGTGTAACGAAAACATATAACAAACACATGGTTGTGCAACATAAGTTTTCAAACATGCTTGCGTTCGCGCTCCTGCGAAGTTTTGGGAAACAAAGCACATGGTTTTCAACATTTTCATCACATTCGACCGCACGGGCCCCCCGTGCCGCACGACGAAATCATTCGAACGCCCTTGCGCGCGGGCTGGGGGGGGCGCGATTTTCGTTTCAGGGTACCATGCGTGCCACTTTCGCGCGTCGGCCGCGCGCGGCTGTCGAACTCCTGCCAAAACTTTCATCACAGACGCGAGGGCGCCGTCATCGTCGTCGGCGTGATCAGCATCGGCGCCGTCATTGTCCTTGCCGTCGTCGTTGTCATCGTCGTCACCAGTATCGCTACCATCATCATCGCGTTAACCAACGTCGGCGTTGCCATGATACCGCGCCCGCCCAAGTCGCGGATTCGTATTGAAGTGCCCGCTGAGAAGTGTGGTTAGCGCCACCGCGGCCGCGTCTGTAACGCCAAACTATCTGGCCAACGCGCGAGCATGCGCGGTCTAGCACGGCCGCAGGGATGCACCAGCCAACGCCGAACACTCATCGCAATCGCCGCCGCATCGGTTTTGCAAACCAAGTTGCCGGCGGGCGGGTGGTATTGATCCACGTAGCTTGTACACTATATATATATACATATGTATACATATATATGTATATATATATATATGGCGAACAACACATTCGTTTGAGCCCGCGCAGGCCGACACACGCACACATTTATTCATTCATTCATTCATTCATACATACATACATACACACTCATGTATATAGTCGGACGGAGGTATAAGATCGAGGTCGGTTCGAGGAGGGTACCCTAATGTTCTTCGTGTTGGTTGGATGTTCTTGTGCACCCTGAGGAGGGTACCCGTGGATGTTCTGTGCGTTTTGGCCGACGGAGGGTCTCGTGTTCTTGAGGGATGTTCTTCTGGCCTAGTTCCGATTGTACATATATATATAGGTGTGTGTGTGTGTGTGTGTTCATGTGTATGTGCACCGTCACACGTTGTGCGGGGTGCCAAATAGCCGGTGTCACAGGGCACTTGACCAGAGCACCTTGCCGAGGACCTCCACAAGGCCATGCTTCGATGCCAATGGAGGTCTCAGAGGCGCCCTCTAGAGGCCCGACACCAATCGCATGAGTTGTGCCACTCCGAAGGTGGGGTGCCGTCATATCGCATCATGATGTTGAGTAGCTTTCCGCGGGTGCCCTTGTATCCTTAGCCATGGTCCGTATGGGGCTCCAATTTTGGCATCAATTCGGGCGTCCGTCATTACAGCGTATGCCATCTGCCCCATCCGCGCTGAACTGCAGGTTCGCGCCGCCATGTCGACGCGGAGCCTCGTCGTTCCAGGTTGACGCTTCCAGTTGTCTGCAACCAGCTGGCATCGCACACTCCGCTATGCCAATAAACCATAATCGTTCAAGGTGTCCGAATCACGCACAATGCGTCACGAGCCCAGCCTGCCGTACAAGGGTGTCCGCGGTTCAGTCGGTTCGGCTGCGTCGCAATCGGTGGCGTTTGGTCGTTTCGGTTCGGTCGGCTGTCGTGTCGTCGACGAGTCGCTGCGCCATTGCAGGCTGTCTGCGGCCTGTTGGCTCCGGTAACTTTCGGTCTCGCTGTCGGCCTGGTCGGTCTTCCCTTTGCGGGCGCCGTGGACGGCCATGGCACGGCAGCAGCTGAGACGGAGTGCCGATGCAGTTGGCACGAGGGTCAAGAGCACCCTGACCTTTGGACGGGGCACCCTTGCGTTCATCGTGTCGCGGCTCTCCACCTCGGGATGCTCTCCTCGCCTCGGGCACCCCCAGGGGGGGGGCCCGTGGGCCCCCGTCGGCTGGGGGCTCGTGCTCTCTTGGCCCGCGCCCTCGCTGAACGAGGCTTCGGCCGTGTCCCCCTCCTCCTCGCGCTTGCGCCGAGGACGAGCGGTCGGAGGTCCACCGCGTCGTCCTCGACCTCGGCAGGAGCCCAGAGCGGCCGCGGCCGCGCTCCCCCTCCCTGCGCTCTCCTGCCCCCGCTGCGTGCCCAGGGGCTCCCTCCTGGAGCCGCTAGGGCTGCGAGGCAGGGCGCTTTTTGGTCGGGCGTCGGACGGCGATGATGGTTGGAGTGAGGATGATGAGGAGGAGGATGACGATGATGATGATGATGATGATGCTGATGATGGCGATGATGATGATGATGATGATGATGATGATGATGATGATGATGATGATGATGATGATGATGATGATGATGATGATGATGATGATGGTGGTGGTGGTGGTGGTGGTGGTAATGCTGATGATGGTGGTGGTGGTGATGCTGATGCTGATGCTGATGCTGATGATGATGCTGATGAAGAAGATGATGATGATGATGATGGTGGTGGTGGTGATGACGACGCTGCTGATGATGAGGATGACGATGTTGATGCTGATGATGACGATGCTGATTACGATGATGATGCTGATGATGCTGATGATGCTTATGATGATGATAATGATAAGGATGATGACTATGACGACGACGATGCTGCCGATGATGATGATGATGATGATGATGGTGATGGTGATGGTGTCGGTGGTGATGATGATGATGATGATGATGATGATGGTGGTGGTGGTGGTGGTGGTGGTAATGCTGATGATGGTGGTGGTGGTGATGCTGATGCTGATGCTGATGCTGATGATGATGCTGATGATGAAGATGATGATGATGATGATGATGGTGGTGGTGGTGGTGGTGATGTTGGTGTTCATGCTGATCATGATGATGATGATAATGACGCTGCAAGTGATTATGATGGTGTTGCCGAGGAGGAGGTGGAGGACGATGACGACGCTGACGGCGACGACCATGATGATGCGGAGGAGGAGGAGGGACAGGATGATGACGACGATTACGACGACGACGGTGCTGATGATGATGTCGTTGTTTACGTTCACGACGATGACTGCGTCGACGATGCTGTTGATTTCGGCAACATCGACGGCGATGATGTGATGACGACGATGGTAATGATTCCGACGACGATGGTGACGATGATGCTGATGGTGATGTTACGACGACGATGATGATCATGAGGAGGAGGATGCTGCTGCTGCTGCTGAGGATGATGACTGATAAAAATGACGATGATGAGATGATGATGATGATGATGCTGATGATAATGATGATGATGATGATGCTGATTCTGATTATGATGATGACGCTGATGATGATGATGATGATGATGATGATGATGATGATGATGATGATGATGGGTTTGATGACAATGATGATGATGATGTTGATCATGATGCCGCGGATGACGACAACGATTCTGATGATGACGATGATGATTACGATGTTGATGATTGTGCTAATGCTGATGATGATGTTGATGGTGATGAGGACGAGGATGACGATGATTATGATGACGATGGTGCTGGTGATGGTGTTTTTGATGGTAATGCTGACACTGATGCTGATGCTGATGATGATTATGCCGGTGGTGATGATGCTGGTTGTCATTGTTACGCGACGGAGGAGGACGAGGATGGGGAGCAGGATGAGGAAGACACGGAGGATCGTTTAGCGAGGGCGAGGCGCATGAAATTGATGTATTACCTCCAGTGGTGGCTCCGCCAGAGGTGGTCACCATCTAATTGAACAGGTGGCGTTCGGATTATCTTTCTCCTGCTCTCAATTCTCCTTTCCGTCGTCCAGGTGGTTCACGACGACGCCGTCCATCAGAATCGAAGCACAATATCATTGGAGATTTCAATGCTCAAGTCGGAAAGCACCCCAACAACGCGGACGACGATGCAAATCACAGCACAAGCCGAAGACCAACCGTGGGAGCACATGGAATGGGAGACTGCAACACGCGCGGGGCGTTCCTACGAGCATTGGCCAACACACGCAACATGCTTATCACGAACACAGTTTTTTACGAGCGCCACTACAACATGTTTGCCTAACCCAGCAGCGGAGAGCATCCATCCCAGTCGCAAATTGACTACATACACATAGGCAAGAACTGCCGCAACAAAGTACTCGATGCACTTGCCACTATTACGCTGGACCTGGGCTCCGACCATGAAGCACTTTGCATGAACATTGTTTTCCCCGGCACAACGACCCACAAGAGGAGCAAACGCAAGCGACGAGCACCCCATCGATCTTCTTTCCCGCCCGCCGCCAGCCAACTTTCCCAGCAGTGCTTCCAGCACTGACTCGGCGATCACGTCTGTGCAATTGGTGCAAATGACAGACGCGCACACATCAGCGACGCCCTTGTCCAAACGCACGAAAAATATCGCGAACGTAGGGCCGTGACTGCACAACGCCCAGCACATGGAGAGGACTTCGCAGCAAACCAGAAACTACTTGATATCATCGTCCAACGACGTAACACCACGCAGTGACACAACCAAAGTTAAGCTGAGCAGGTTTATTCTGAGACAACTTCGAGCCATCAAACGGGTCCGCGACAATGCAGCATTATGCCGTCATGTGCCAATTGAAAGGCCTCACGAACATCGCCGGTGCGAAGTCTTCTAAAAGAAAGACATCTTGCATCAATGACTGCCCCGACAGGCGACGAGGAGGCGGACGGGACACGCATCGCCGACGTCTTCGCGACGTTCTACGAGCGACCACTGGAAACGATAATGACAGCGAGGAGAAGAGCACCGCCACAACGTCAATCGAATCCAATATTCCACCATGTATGATGGAAGAACCACGGAGAGTCATCAATGACAATCGCAGCGGTACCGATGGCCTCACAGCTGAGTTGCTCAAAGCACGGGGCGCCACCATTGAGGATTACTTGCCGCATCTCTACAATGACATCATCGCTCCAATTCGCGCGCCACCCGACCAGTGGAACAGCACGAGGACCACAGGTGTATGCAAGTCTGGTGGCCCCAAGCTACCACAAAATAGACCACTTTCAATCATCCCGTTGCTATATAAGCTTATGTCTCGCCTCATGTGAAACGGGCTTGAATTTGCATTCGACGTTCAAGAAAGGCCCGGCGGCCAACCTGGCCTTAGACGTGGCTACGGCACCGAAGACCACCCTTTCACCGCGTCAATATTTTACGAGCAGGCATATCGCTGGCTAGCTACCACTTTAGGCGTTCGACTGCGTGGACCAAATCAATCGTTGGGAAGCTTTGCGACAACAGCACCTCCCTGATGCATATGTCGTTTTCTGCCACGGTCAGAACAGACACGAACAACCGGTTATTTTGACATACAGCGGGGGGTGAAGCAGGGAGATTTGCTTAGCTCATTCTCGTTCAACGCGCTGCTTGAACACATGTTCCGACAATTCAAAGCATGCTCGCACCGAGTGAGATTTGGCATCCAATCTGGCCTGGCACAAGAGACTTGCATCACCAACCTACGCTTCGCGGACGACGTCTTGCTGCGCGCCGCGAACTTGCGACATCTGACTTCTCTTTTGCGAGACCTCGCAAGCCTAGCATCGCGCCGCTGATTGTCATTCCACCCCGACAGTGCCAATATTTTTTTTGCAAGCGTCAGCCGGGGGACGGGGAGAACAATGGCGCGCGTCACGTTGGGCGACGCGCGCGTCGATATCTTGCGCGAGGGCCAGGGCGCAAAATACCGAGGCAGAAAACAGTCGCTTCACACTTTCCGCGAGCACGAACTACCAGACAGGGACGCCGCAGGGTGGGCTGCGTTCAACCAGTTGCGGAACGAACGCACGAACAAACGGTTTCCACTTCGCATCGGACTACGATTTCTCAACGGTGCAATCGCGCCTTGCGTTGTGCACGGGCGCTGTTCGCGGGCTCTCGCCAAGGACATGCTCTTCGCGCTGCGGAGAAAGCGCGGGGCGGCCATTCACCTGATCGCGGGCGCGCCGAGAAGACGACCCCGGCGGGGCAACGGCGACGCAGCGCCCCGCGCCGACATCGCAGCCGCCAGCGCCGACAACCAGCGCGACCCTGGTCCGCGCGGCAGGGGCGACGACGCAAACGACGATGGCCTGGGGCCCCGGGTGGACTTCGCGCCCAGGAGCACCTGCGCCGCTATAACTATTGCGGAGCGCACGCGCTTGCAAGAACGGGCGCGCGTGCATTTCAGACGGAAGTGGAATGATGCAGCTTGGGTTGCAGGCCGCAGCGCCGGCAGATGCGCGAGGCGCCTCGTGGCGCGAGGCTCGAGCGCGCGCGGCGCGCGACGAGCAGGGCGACGACGCGGCGGTCGGCGGAGGACTTGGAGCGATGAGAGTTTGCCGTTTCTCATGAATGTTACGGAATACCAGTGCGATATCCAATGGGTAGACATAGCATCGCATGCACAATTGTGGAGCGGCTTGGTGGGCGGCTATCCCAACCGCATAAAAGAGCGCCTCTTCTTCCACCGACCGCAGGTTCTCTACTGGCGGCGTCTGGTTTGAACCCGGGGGCCCCTATCTCCGACGCTGTCTTCGTTTCCAACTTCCGTCCAATCCTATCTCTCCGGCTCCGGCCCCGACTCGGGGCCCCGCCTCTCCGATTTTGGCCCCGGCTCCGGCCCCCGACTTCGCGGTTCCAGCCCCCGCCCCCCCCTGCGACTCCGCTTCGAATCTCGGCCCCCGCCTCCCCGTCTCCAGCCTCGACCCCAGTTCCCAACTTTCCGACTCCAGCGCCCGCCCCACCTCTCCGACTCCAGGTCCGACTGCAGCCCCCATCTTTCCGATTCCGCCGGCTTCGACTCCGGCCCCCGTTCCCCCGATTCCAGCTCCCGCCCCGCCCTCCTTTGCCCCGGCTCCGATCCCGGCCCCCGTCTTTCCGACTCCAGCTCGCGATCTTGCTGATCTGCGTCTTGCAGGTTCCGACACTGTTTTTTTTTTTCTTTCGAATGTCGGCCTATCTCATATTCGACTCTGGCTCCGACCCCCCGCTGGGGCGCGCGCCTTTGTCCAGCGTGCGCAGTTGCCGGGCCCCGCCCCGCCCGCGCGTCCCCCGTGGGGCCCGCTGGCCGACCTGCAGGCGGACGCGGCGCGCTCCCGCCCGCGTGCCCGGCCAAGACGGGCCGCAATGGATCGCGCGACCTGCGCTGGGCGCGCGCGGCGACGGAGCAGCGCGGGCCCGCCCGTAGCTCCGCGCGCAACTATCATCGCTTTCAGCGCGGGGGGAATCGCAGCGGCGAGCCAGGCCCGTCGTTCGCGGCGAGACCCCGAGCCCCCTCCAAGACCCATGCCCCCCCCCTCCGCCTGCTCTTGTCGCGCGGGCCAGAGGTGACCGCGCAGAGGCAGAGCCGGGGGAAAAAGCTTCGGTCACCGGGCGACCTCCTCAGGCGGGCGCTCGAAAATCACCGCGCCAATTTGAGGGGGTCGATGAGTTGCCTGGCGCAGCTGCCGAGCAGCAAGTTCTCGAGGCGTTGGAGGCGAGTCAGGGGCCCCAGCGCGGCAGGGAAGAGCTGGCGCGCGCTCGAGCGGGAGTTCAACTGGCCGGGGCAGCTGCGCTAGCCAGGGCGGGGTCTGACGGAGGAACCCCGCCGCCCGAGTTGCGGGCAACGTTGGAAAGGCCCAAGACGGTCAGCATCGGCGCCCTCAGCTGCCGGCGCCCGCGTGGCGGGGCGTGCCCTTCCTTCGCCGCCGCCGCCGCCGACGCCATCGCCGGCGCCGGCGCGGCGGGCGCCGCCGGGAATTCCAGCGCCCAAGACGCCCGCGCAGCGTGCGCCTCCCCATAGCTTGCCATCGGCAGTGCTCGGATTTCGGTGGCGTGACATCGCGCATTGGGATCTTCAGCTCGGCGGGGGCGACCGCGCGGGAGATGGCTGTCGCGTGGGGCGCAGATTGGAAGCCCATCTACGGTTCCGGGCGCCCATGCTGGAGGGCCGCGGTTTTTGGTTTCGGGCGCCCGCGCCGGGGCGCGGAGGCGTTCCGGTCGGAACCCGTTCATTGTTCCTACTTGCAATGCTCGTGAGCGGCGGCGTCTTCGGTCTTTCCCGCTGGGCCCGGGAGGGCGCCGCTGGCGCGCGCTTGGATGCCCCGCAGGAGGTTCGTCGCAGGGGCGTGGGCGGGAGACGCGCGGAGGAGCGGTGCGCGCGCAACTGCTGGAAGGCTTTCATCGCTGACTGCGCAGCGCGTCCGGTTGCCACTATGGCGGTTGGTGTCGGGCTGCTCGTTCGCAGTCACAGCGGTGCGACTTGCCTTGACAGCCCGCCGAATGCACGAGATCATGTACTTCCCCCCCCCGTGGCGCGCGGCGCCCCCGCATTCGCGCTGGGTCTCGGGCTTGTTTCGTCGCGGACTCCATCTTCTTAGGGGGAGTCGCCCCCCCCCCGTCCCTGGCTTGAGAAGTTTGGTCATGTGCTCAGGCACTACAGAGCGCCGAACATCAACGGTGGAGAGTGGAATGCGCCTCCGAGTATCTAAGTAAATCCGATGTTTCCAGTGAATTCGAAGGCCAGTCTATCGCCGGCCTTGGGTGCTCGTGCCGCGCGGCAAAGACATGTGATCGCGCGTTCATCGAATACTGGCTTGAGCGAATATTCCAGTAGTTCAGAGCACCCTCCCAGGGTTCAGAACTGCGCGCCATGTCCGCGCTGCGCGATGACGGTGAATTTGGGGCGAGGCCTCGAGCTCACGCTGCCCAGAACATTTTGGGTTTCAAACTTGTTCAAGTGAAGCCCCAGAAGCTTCCGCGTCTGGACTGCGTAGACGGTTCGGATGGCGATGATCTCGCTCCGCGGGGGGGGGGGGGGGCGCAGGCCGCAGTTCTTGGGTTGGTTTACTGGGGGCAGATGCAGCGGGGCCCAGGGGGGCCGGCCCCGTCGGCCTCGGACTGGCGCCGTGCGTGAGGAGATATTTTCAGGAGTGGAACAGGGGTTGGCGCCATGGTTCGATCGTGGCCAAATTCAGAACTTTTTGGGCAGCCGCAGCGAGATCATGCGCCGCCTCTCGGCTGCGGGGCGCGCTTTTTCAGGCAGTCAGCCTGCGGGCGAATAAGCGTCGCGGACTTCGCGATTATCCGAGCGACGCATGGGGGGCCGACGGCGCGCGATTTACATGTTTGGCTGCGCGGCCTGGAACCCCATGCAAGGTATTCGGGGGGCGACGGGCGCGTCGTTTCGCTGGAGTCTCCCCGCTGGATGGGGTTCGGGCGTCGTCGCGCTCGCTGCGTGCATTCGCCCAACCTGGGCATTTCCACGCCGCGGCGCTGCGGGGCCCAGCCGCCGGCGCGGCGAATCTCGCGCCCGACGACGAGCGGGGGCCGGGCAGAACCAGAGGACAGGGCTTCAGCCAACGGCTGGGGGATTGTCCTGGGGGTCGCCCCGGGATGTTTCTCTGGGGCCGAGCCCTTGGGCTGGCGACTCCCCCCGGCGCGCGCGTCTGCGGGGTTGTGGTTTCGCGCCTCGGACGCCGCGGGTCACCGGGCGGATTTCTCAGCCAACGTCAACGAATTGGGTTCCTTGTTCGCGCGCCCTGGGCGTCCTCGGAGGCGCTTTGGAGCGACTTGCAGATTGTGGCCCCAGGAAGCCGCGCATGAGCTTCCCGGCGATCGAATGGCCTCTAGCCGTTTCCTGCAAGGGCGCGCGTCAGCGAGGGCGCGCGTCGACCGCGTCGCTGGTCGTGCGCGAGCAACCCCCGTTTACCTGATTTATACATGTGAACAGTGAGCTTTCTGTCCGAGTGTTATGGCGCTGTTTTTCCCAGTTGTCTTGGGGCGGTCGTCTGGGGGAGAGGCCGTTGCCTTCCTGACCTCGCCGCGCGGATATTGAGCCAAATCGCGCGGGCGTTTGCGCGACGGACGCCGCTGAGCTTGTCCCGCTGCGGGGCGAAGTTCAGTCCCGCGTCTCCGGTCGAATCTTGGGAGGTGCGATGTTGTTTTTTGCATACCATCGTCGAGATCGATCGGTGTTTCGATTTTTCGGTCTGGCATCCCGTCGCCCAGGTTTCCCCTGGGGCCTTGCTTTGTCAGGCGGCTCGGATGCGCAGTGCCAGTGGGAGGTTGGCCAGTCAGGTGCTCTATCGGGCCCCGTCTGGCCACCCGGGAGAGCCTTGGTGATCTGCAGCTTGTTGCGTTCCTCTTGCTTCCAGAGATGCTGGCGCCAGTCGGCGGCTTGCTGGCGGGCGCAGTCAACGTAGAGGGTTGCAGTTATATGTCGGCGCCATCACTTCTAAGCTCGCTGCAACGTCTGAGCGCGCTGTGGAGCAGTCGACGCTGAGCTCAGTCCTGCCGAGCGAAAGATGACGGTCACTAGCTCCGGCCTTTGGTCTGCGAAGACGGTGTCTCGCCGCAGGGGGCGCACGTCTCGCCACGCGGCGTCGGCCCTGGAGCTTATGAGAGTTGAAATGGTCTCGGGGAGACCAGTGCGATCCTGGGGGCGCAGGGCTCGGATCGACGCTGCGACGGCTCGGCGTGGGCTTGTACGTCGGCCGCGTCGGGTGGGGCCTCTCAAATCTCGTGGGGGACTTCGTCGAGCAAGCAGCCCCCGTCGGTCGTCGCGCGCGCGGCGGGGCGCGCGGCGCCGCTCCTGTCTTTCATTCGTGCCCTGGGGCGCGCGATGAGAGGTGGCTGGTGCGAACCAGGAAAGCAAGGGTGCTGCTATGCTGGGGCCTCAGCTACACCGCGCCCTGCAGGCTGCCTGGCGAACTCAGATCCAGGCGCCGCGCAAGACAGGGCGCCGCGGGGAAGGGTCGCAGGGCCCTTGGGAGCCATGCCCCTGGCCCTTGCGGCCTGGGCTGGAAGTCGTTATCGGCGCTAAATTGTGCATCGACCATGGGGGTCTCAGACCTCGGGCAGCGCTCGCCGCTGGGCGCGCGAGACCTTGCTGGCGAAGCGGTGGTTCGGAGGTTTTGGGGCGGAGGGGCCACCGGGCCTGGCGGGGGCGGCGGCTCGCCGATGGCCCCCAGCGACACCGAGGGCCACTGGCCGCAACGCGCCATGTCTGCGTCGTGGCGGGTCTCGGAGGAGTGGGGCCCTTAGATGCCACAGGAAGAGGGGGTGCGCAGTTTGCGTTGAGCATCGAGGTGGTCCGTTCCTCGTGCCATGGGCGTGCTTGTCGACAGGAGACGGGCGAACTCATGTGTGTGGCTCGCAGCGGGGTCGGGGCATTACCCCTGCGGACTCGGCATCTTCCTGGTTCTGGTGCCGAGGATTCTAGAGGAAATCCGTTCTCTACCCAGGAGAGACGATTCGGTGTTATCGGAGAGAGCGTGCCGCAAACTTGCTTACTGGCTAAAGGTGGCGCGTGCTGGATGGGGGTGCGGCCGGATTAGCCAGCGCGGCATCGACCTTGTAGTATCCGGGGCCCTCCCAGGACATGCGGAAGTCGCCCAGTGCTGACTTGCGCGCGGTGGCCTAAATTTCTGCGGGTTGCGATGTTGCCTGTCACCATCTTCATCGAGTATTATGACCTCCCACAGGGTCCATCAGTCAGGGGGCCGTTTTCGGGGCGTAGACCCAGGCGTCCCGGCGCGGACCTGCGGCGAGAGCTCAGGTGCAGGATCGCAGATCTAGGAGGCCACCTGGAGCAGCCCCAGGCTCGCTGCGTCTGGGTTCATCAGAAGGGCCAAAGCTTCGAGGCCGGATGGAATCAGCGGGCTGAGTTTGCGCCCTGCCAATGTAGGGGCCTCGATGCTGTGCCTGGGGCTAAGGCCACTTGGGTCCAGTCATTGTTTCGAGCGGCCACGCAGGTCCTTGCTAGGAGGGCAATGACCGGCCCTGCCTACATGGCCATTGCGGCAGTCCCAGGATAAATCCGTTTTCGGGATCGCAAGAGACTTCGAGCAACAAAAACAGCGCGCCTTTTAGACGCTTGCCTGTTCCACCCATTCTATCCGCACAAGTAGAGCTGGAACCGCGTGGCCTGCGCCGAGTCTGTCGGCGCCGAGAGACAACGCAATGTATGCATGTATGTATGTATGCATGCATGCATGCATGCATGCATGCATGCATGCATGTACGTATGTATGCATGTATGTATGTGTGGATGTATGAATGCATGTATGTATGTATGTATGTATGTATGTATGCATGCATGCATGTATGTATGTATGTATGTATGTATGTATGTATGTATGTATGTGTGTATGTATGTTTGTATGTATGTATATATATATATATATATATATATATATATATGTGTGTGTGTGTGTGTGGTGTGTGTGTGTGTGTGTGTGAAAGAGCGTGTTCTACCGCTGCTGGCGGACAACCGGGGGGGTCACTACCGGTTCGAACCCCTCCCCCCCCCTTCGGAAAACCGGGGGGGGTCACTACCGGTTCGAACCCCTCCCCCCCCCCAGTTCATCATGAAAAGGGGGGGGGTCACTACCGGTTCGAACTCCCTCGAAAACCGGGGGGGTCACTACCGGTTCGACCCCCCCCCCTCGAAAACCGAGGGGGGGTGCGGACAGTGGTGGGGACGGTGGTGGTGGGGACAGTGGTGAGGGGACAGCGGGACAGTGGTGGGGACAGTGGGACAGTGGTGGGGACGGTAGTGGTGGGGACACTGGTGAGGACAATGGTGGGAACAGTGGGGACAGAGGAACAGTGGTGGAGACGGCGATGGTGGGGACAGTGGGAATGTGGTGGAAACAGCAGGACAGTGGAGGGTACAGTGGTGAAGGCGGTGGCGAGGACGGCGGTGGGACAATGGGACAGAGGTACAGTGGGACAGTGGTGGGGACAGTGGTGGGAACAGTGGGACAGCTCAGTGGGACAGCGGAGGAGTCAGTGGGATAGTGGGGACAGTGGGGATAGTCGGGCAGTGGTTGGGGCCGTGGAGAAAGTTGGGAGAGTGGAACCGTGGTGGGAACAGTGGTGGGGACAGTGGGGACAGTGCGACAGTGGTGGTGGCACTGGTGGGGACAGTAGGGGCGGTGGTGGAACCAGTGGGGACAGTGGTGGTGAGGACAGTGGTGCTGGGAACAACAGTGGGGGATGTGGTGAGGACGGTGGTAGGGACCGGGAGTCGTTTGCTGGCGGTGAGAGGGGGGGGGGGGGTTCGAACCGGTAGTGACCCCCCCCTCCGGTTTTCGAGGGGGGGGGGGTTCGAACCCCCCCCCAGTTTTCGAGGGGGAGGGGGGGGGGAGGGGTTAGGGGGGAGGGGGGGGGTGCCCGGGAGAGGGGGGGTGGGGAGGGGTTGCAGCAGAGGGGGGGATTTTCGGAGGGGGGGGGAACCCCGGGTTCTGGAGGAAAAAGTTTGCAATTTTCCACAGTAAAGCGGCGGTGGATCACGCTCTTTGGTATATATTTATATGTTCGCGAAGGAGGTTTGTGGTGCGAAGGTAGCTTTGCGTGCCGTGCCGCTCGAACGCACGAGGCCACCCAGAGCCTGATCAGCCAAAGTTAGCCCGGCAGTTCGTCAGTCGACGCCGGCATGCGTCGACGGACCCCTGGACAGCCGCGCGGGGAGAGTGGCTTCCAATCGCAGGATGGGGTCGCCTTTGCGACCGCGCCCGTGGGGGAATAATACATCGAATTCAAGCATTCAAGGTCGTCGCATGCGCCCTCAGGAGGGGAATGCTCGACTTGCCAGCGAGTTGCCCGGGTCAATCAAATATTGCATCTTGCAGCGCAATCAGCTCCCAAACGGGGTGCGTGTTTCTGAGCCGAGGGGCCAGGGCACCCTGGCACCCCTGGGGCGGATACCCAGGGAATGGACTCGATCGTCGTGGAGTCGCCGTCGTACAGGTCGAATGCCCAAGGTCGCGCCGAGTACCACCACATAAGGGATGCACCCCGTGGAGGGATGCGTCGGATGACGGCCCGAAGTTTACCCAGGGAAGTTCCGTTACAGTAATGTGAGGGTGGGACCTCGGGCGAGCATGTGCAGGAGTCCGCCCCCGACGCTCAGTCTGTTACAAGAGGTGGAGGTGACCAGTCGGTCATCCATGCAGCCGCTGGTCAGCAGGCTAATGAGCAGGAGTTGTCCGTTTCAGTGCTCCAAGGGGTTGGCACCCGTCTCGCGAGCACGCCCACGGCGCGTTTTGCCTCACCTCCCGTCGGGCTGGTCAAGGCGAGGACTTTGGCCGCAGCCCCGCCCGATCCTGGAGCCCGCTTAGCTGTGCACTCTGTGCTTCGTGATGGCGACGCCCTCAGACCAATCGAGAATAAAAGAACCCCTAACCCTGATAACAAAGTGAAAACGTGGCCTCACTGAGGCCCCCGTCTTTGACCTAGGGGTAACAAATCCGGATGATTTGTACCGATACATCTGCAGAAGGGAGCCCTTGTCCAAATGTTTTGGCCCTCCGAACTTAGGTCCCCTCCAAAATGGATTAGAGGTTCGTTTTGGGTTAATCACAGACAGGCCGTCGGCAACCTCGAGGTAGGACCCCGCCCTGCCCCTTCGTCTGTTCCTTCCGTTGCCGCCCCTTCCCGCCCTCCGCCGAGCGAAGGAGCGGAGAGGCGAGGGGGTGGGGGCCGCCCAATACAGTCACCGCATAGGAAGGATGGGCAATTTTCCCAAGGGTACAACTGCATCCTTGCCTCCTCGGTCCATCCTTCGCGGCTTTCGTTGGCCGCTCCCAGCTCGAAAAGCTTCGAAGTGGGCGTCCAAGGCCTTTTGCATCTTTTATCGCGCATCGTTATGATATTGGCCGACCGAGCAGGAAGCGCTGGGGCACGCGAGGTAGCGCAGTCTCGCGCCAGACGCTGGCCACGCCCATAGCACGAAGCCGCTTGCCCAGCACCACTCGTGGGCACGAGCTTGTTTGTCTCGCCAGGTGCAGTGGTGGTTTGTTCACTTTGCGGGGGAGTCCCACAGGGAAGGGAGGACACGTCCCTCAGATAGCGATGCTCCCCGCCTCTCAAAAGCAAGTGAACTACCTCGCACATCCGTAGGTGTCTACCGCACGTCGTCCTGCCGATCAGCACAGGCACGAGGGCCTCCCGTGCCAGCGCAGATGGGGAGGGCTGACGACCCCGAGTCGCACTGGCTGCAGCTCGCCCAATTCGTGTTTGCTGTCCGACGCTCGCGAGATGCTCTGCGACGCCTCCACCGCTTGCGACCCGTCCCCGCCGCGATCCCCTCGTGGGTGTGGGCTCCGCGGGTCGGCGCGGAGCGAGTGCTGGCCTCGGCGGTGTCTCCCCCGCGCCACCCTTCCGCGGCCGCTGGCGCTGCGTGCGGCGGAGTCCGTCAGGCTGCGTACAGTGCCGTCTTTAGTACATGCTCCGCGTGCGGACCATGTATTAAAAATCCCATGTATTAGAACCTGCCCTGTACCTTCTTCCCGTCGTCCTGCCCGGCCTCCTCCCGATCGTCCTCCCCAGTTATCTTTTCCCGTTTCCTCCCTTCCCCTCCCTCTCCTGCAGACCCGATGCTCGTGTTTCTCGTGGTGGGTACGCTCCGATGAGCTCCGATGTTATCCTCCCTCGTCCCGCCCGCGACCGTCGAGACGGTGGACGTGCAACCGCCCCGCTGCTCGGCCGCTGGCCCAGTGTCCTGCGTGTTCTACCACCTCCTCCTCCTCCTCCTCCTCGTACTTATCCAGCTCCGCCTCCTCCTCCTCCTCCTCCTCCTCCTCGTATTTACTATCCAGTTCCGCCTCCTTTCTCCGCCTTCCTCTCGTCGTCTTCTCCTCTTTGGGAGTGAGGCGATCCCGTCGGAAGCCCAGGCCCCCCCAAATGCTTTTCCCTGCTGGGTATCAGCCTGAGCGGGAGGAGGAGGAGGAGGAGGAGGAGGAGGAGGAGGAGGAGGAGGAAGAGGAGGAGGAGGAGGAAGAGGAGGAGGAGGAGGAGGAGGAGGAGGAGGAGGAGGAGGAGGAGGAGCAGAAGGAGACGGATCAGGACGAGGATAAGGGGGATCTTCGCCTCGACGGTGGTGAGCAGCGCTGCTGCAGGGGCACCCGTCCCGATCTTTGGGCCCGACAGCTGGAGCTCTGCTCTTCGGGCGGTCCGGCCCGAGCACGTGTGGGCGAGCCCCCGCTCGCGAGAGCCTCGTGCGGCCAGCGCGTCGCCTTCTTCTCGCCTCGTGCGGCGGCGAGGGGGGGAGGGACGACTCTTTCAGGGAACGAAGAATGACGTAAACATAGTAACTCGGAGGTCCGCGCGGGTTTCTAGGATCGGCGCTGGGGCCCCCTGGCGGCGCCTCAGGCGCCGCCCCTGGCGCCTGAGGCGCCGCCAGGGAGGGGGGTCCAGCGCGGATCCAAGAAATCCGGCGGACCTCCGAGTTATTATGTTTGCGTCACTGCTTGCTCCCCCAGAGAGGACTCCTCCCTCTCCCCGGTGCAGGACGACGAGATCTACACACTCCCAGTGCTCCTGGCCATGGCCCTCCTGGGCCCAGGAGCGGTGCATGTATGCTTAAGTCGGGCCTGTCCCCCTACAGGGAGATCTTCGAGGAAAAATAACAAATACCCAACAAATAGTCCAAACATAGTCCAAAAATAGTCCAGGGACTATTTTTGGAGTATTCGTTGGCCTTTTTTTGTGTATTTGTTTTGGTATTCTGTATTTTTCGTCGAAAATCCCCCTGCAGGGGGACACGCCCGACATCAATGCATGCCTCCCTGGGCACACGCCAGGAGGGCGCATGCACCGCTCCTGGGCCCAGGAGGGGCCCGGCCAGGCACAGCGGATGCGTACAGATCTCGCCGCCCCGTGGTGAGGGCCTGCCCCGACTTCCTCGCAACGCGAAGAGAGTCTCGGCGGCGGCAAGGCTGGCGCGCGCGGGGGGTCTGCGGTGGAGGTGCAGCTCATCTTAAGTCGGGCCTGTCCCCCTGCAGGGGGATTTTCGACGAGAAATTAAACATACCCCAAACATAGTCAGAAAATAGTTCAAGAATACTCTGGGGACTGTTTTTGAGTATTTTTTTGCATTTTTGGTGTATTTTTTGGGGTATTCTGTATTTTTCGTCGAAAATCCCTCTGTAGGGGGACGCGCCCGACATAAAGCTCATCAGACCCACCGCCAACTTTTGGGACATCGGGGGGAGGGGGAGGCGTTGACGGATGAGTGTGGCACGATTGCTCGCCGTTTTTTTCCGAGGCCTGGGTGGTGGCCCTCACCCGGGCACTGGGACCCCCAGAGCGCGCCTGTCGGGATGCAGCGCTGGTCCAGGGAAAGGTTCCAGACCTCTTGGGAATCACGTTGTGACCGAATCGTGACGTCGGATGTTAGGGCCTACATTTAGGTCGGGCGTGTCCCTGTACAGAAGGAATATTCAGAAGCAGTCCCAAAATAGTCTGGGGACGATGTTTCTAGCATGTTTTGATTATTTTGGGGGTATGTTTCCACTATTTTTAGTTTTTCCTTCAAAATCTGCCTGTAGGGGGTCATGCCCGACCTAAGCCTACATGGATAGGCAATGGCGGGGCAAGGCGTCGGCTCGCGGGCACGCGACGACGGGCAATCCGCCCTCCGTTGCTCCTGTGGCGGTCAGGGGCTGTTTTCTTTTGACATGGTCCCAGGGTCCACTGGGGATGGTCTTTGCAGACGTGAAGGAGGAAAGATGAGCAGGAGGGAGGAGGAGCAGGAGAGGGAGGAGGAGCAGGAGAAGGAGGAGGAGCAGGAGGAGGAGGAGGAGGAGGAGGAGGAGCAGGAGGGAGGAGGAGGTGGATGGGATGGAGGGAGGGAGGGAGCGAGGACTGCTAAGTAGGCAACAGGTTTGATGGGTACCGAACTACATCTTTAGAGATGACGCGACCATCCAAGAAGCACTGGAGACTGGCAGTGTATCCGCCGAAGGAGGGAGGGAGGCAGACAGGGAGGGAGGAGGACACAGAGTGAGGCAGTGGGGGAGGTAGGCAGGGAGGGAGGAGGCAGGGCCGTCTTGCTGCGGTCTGCGGCTCTCCTCCCTCTCGGTGGGCGCGTGCGTGCTTGGGCCAGCCGGGCGGGCCCTTTCGGCGCAGGCTGCAGTTCAGCTTCAAGGAGTTCTCCACTGAGATACTCCCAGAGGCGCCTGGGGAGGAGCGAGAATCACGAGCGACGAGCGTACCCGACGGTCTCCGCGGTTCGAGCGGCTCGGCTGCTTCACAGTCGGCTGCATTTAGTCGGTTCTGCCCAGCCGGTTGTTGCGCAGCTGGGTAACTTAGGCTTGCTCACGGTCCCTCGGCTTCGGCCGCTTCTGTCGGTTTTTGGGTCTGGCTGCCGCTGGCTCTCAGAGATCCCGGCTGCCTCTGCCCGGCCTTGTCGTGTTCCCTCCGTCGTCTCGGATGGGGGGGGGGCGGGGTAGGACGAGCCTTCATTCGGAGGGAGGGGAAGCGACACCAACACCACCCTCCGTCGTCTCGGATGGGGGGGGGGGGGCGGGGGAGGACGAGCCTTCGTTCGGAGGGAGGAGAAGCGACACTAACACCACCACTCCCGCGAGGAGGTCCACGACGCCTCCCCGCGCTGGAGGCGCTGGGGACGTCTCGAGCGACAGAGGCGGCGACCATACCGCCAGGGAGACTCTCCCCCCCTCGCGCTTCCTCGCGTCTCTCCGCCCCTGTGGCATGCCCTTCCCTGCTCCCGCTCCGTGCTTTCCGCCTCCGCCGCCGCCGCCACCACCACCACCACCACCACCACCACCACCACCACCACCACCACCACCACCACCACCACCACCACCACCACCACCACCACCACCACCACCACCACCACCACCACCACCACCACCCCTGCCCAGAGTCAAGGGATGAAAAACCACCCGGACCGGACAACAGGCGTTTGCTAAACGGCCTTGGGCGTTTACTAGACAGCCCTGCCCTGTTTGATTCCCTCCATCGGCGCGTTTGCTAAGCGGCCTCGCTTGTCGGGGTGGTTATTATGGGGATGGCTTTCTTGCCCTCTACAGGGCCATCCTGAGCCCTCCAGGTCAGCCCCAGGGGCGCGAAAGTGGTTGTGCGCCTCGCTCGCCGCGGCCTCGGCCGGAGGGGGCTGCCCTTCTCCTCCAAGGGGTGCCCGAGGCGAGAGGCGAGGCGCCCCCCTGGGCCCTGGGCTGGCGTGTGGGCCCCCCTCCTCGACCGGGAAGGCCCAGGAAGGCCCCTGGTCGGCGATATTTGTTTTCTTTGTGTTCTAGGCTTTTAAGTCGGGCGCGTCCCTCTACGGGAGGAATGCCCCAATGTCTGGATACGTTTTTGGGACCAGGTTAGAATTGTTTGGAATATCTCTTTGTTTATTTCTTAATATTTTTCGTTCAAAATCCGCCTGAAGGGGGACACGCCCGACCTGGTTTTAGGCCTGCCGCATTGAGTTTCGAGCAGATGGGGTCGGAGGACCACGCCGCGCCGCGAATGCATCGGCGATGTGGCTCGACGTGGAGCCCGATGATTTAGCCTCCACGCCGATGCAGTTGGCGATGCGTCGGCGATGCGGCGCGATCCTCCGACCTCGTCTGCTGGGGCCCTCTTCGGAAGGCCTCCCGGTGTGCAGTTGCCCTCGGTCGAGGAGAGCCTCCCGGCCCCCCACCTCCGCGCGGCTCTCGCCCGGGAGCGGCGGCGCCCAGGCGCCGGGGTGCTCTCTCCCGCTCCGGGCCGCAGCTGTGGAGCCGGGGGTGCAGGCAGCCTGCATGGGGAGGAGGGGCGACCTGTTCCCGAGGGTGATCCTGCATCCTTGCCTCCTCCGCCCATCCTTGGCCACTTTCGTTGGCCGCGCCCCGCTCGAAAAGCTCCAGAATGGCTCTGCAAGGCCCTCGCATCCTCATCGTGCATCCTTCTGGTATGGGTCGACTGTAGAAGCTGGGGTGGACAGGGGGGGTCTAGGCAGGTCTCATCATCGTCCGAGTCCTTCCAAGCCTCACTGGGACAGGGTTGATTAGCTGTTCCAGCGTATCCCCGCCAGGTGGGGACGGGTGCTGCGAGACCCGAGGCAAAGTGGCTCTTTTGTCGGGCTGTGCACCCCTTACTCGTTCCTACGCAGGCCTCCCGGAAATCTGCTTTGAGTCGATGTGGAAATCATGAAACATGTAGTTCTGCTGGACTCTTTCAGAAAATAGTTTTATGTGTGGGGATGGGCATGTCGGGGAGGTGGCGAGCGGGGGACTAGGGCAAAGCTGGGGTTTCTCAGGTCAGAGGCACAGAGACATACCGATACCTATGCACGCCAGTTGTTGAAAGTAGGTTTTTCTTGATTCCCGGGTCCTTCAAGCACCTTCCTTCTTCAAGAATCGATCTGTTGAGGTTGTGTGTTGCTGTTCTGTGGGCGGGCCCGAACCCAATTTGCTTCGTGCTTCTACCTACTGCTTTCCGCCCTCCTGCTTCATGCTTCTGCCCACTCCTCTCGACCAGCGCCTACTTTGCACAGTCTTCGCCTTCTGGGCCCTCCAGGGACCCCCTGTCGCCAAGGCTGGATTCGCTTCGGCGTCTTCGCCGAAACCTGCCTCCCCGGGAGACATCCCGGGGATGGGCGTCGTCACCGGCGCTCGGGCCCCGCCCCCCGCCCCCCCAGCGAGTCAGCACGCCTCGGGCTCCCCGCAGAGCAGTGGGCTCGAGGTCGGCTTGTCCCTGAGCGTCCGAGAACTTCTCGGGGGCGGCAAAGAGGGGGGTGATCGCTAGGGGGGGGGGGATATCATGGCGGGGGCCATGATATCTCCCCAGATTTCAAGGCGCCCCTTCTTCTTTCATTACGTCCCTGGCCCCCCCGCTGGGCCGCGCACATGCCGCCGGTCATGATTTGCACCCCCCCCCTCTTGGACACCCCCCTCTTGGCCGCTCCCGACAGTTTCCACAGCGGCGGAGCCGGGAATGCGGTTCCCCATCCAGGAGGGGTTGTGTTGAAATCGGTTTGTCTTGTCGGGCCGAGGATCTCCCAACCTGTTTGGTGGAACCGGGAATTTCGTGCTCCACCCAGGATGCCTGCATCTATGTAGGGGTTGTCCGGTTTGACAACTTACCTGCGGGCGATTTGCACTGTATACGGGAGTCCGTGATCAGCCGGGATGCGTGGTCGCGCGAGGTATGAAGTGCCATGACATATCCTTCGTTCTTGATCGATCCGTCATATTCCACCGCGTACCACTGCGTGGGCATCGCTGCCACCATCATCGCATGTCTGCCATTGGTATCACCAGGCCTGCTTAGTCGCTACTTTTTCAGCATCGTCAAATCGCAAGCAGCCAAGCCATGCTGCCACTGTTTCGCTACAGCGCTCCGCCGCTGCATGACACCAGCGCGCGAACGGTCCCCTAGTGCATGTGCGGTGCTGAACAGCAGCTGGCCGCATCGTGCAAGAGGCCTGCCACGGTGCCGTTGGTTTGACGACGGGCAGTTCTGAAGGCGTGTTTCTTCTTTCACCCGAGCTCTGCAGAGGGCCGACTTGCTTGATCGAGCGCAACGCAATGCTCCGCTACATCGAATGGTCGTCATCACGTCCGTCGTTGTGCCGCCATCAACATCTGACGTGTCTGGGACGAAGATAAGTCCGCTCCAGAGCCTTCTGGAACGCTCTCAGAGAGTTCAGGAAGGCTCTGAGGAGGCAGCGGCGCCCGAGACATCTTCCAGGTCCGCCGGATCTCAGAATGACCGGCTTGTTTCCCACCACCACCACCATAAGTTGGAGGGGGGAAGGAGGTGGATGAGGAGGAGGAGGAGGAGGAGGAGGAGGAGGAGGAGGAGGAGGAGGAGGAGAAGAACCCCCTCCCCCTCATGCTTGTGGTGCTTGTGGCGGTGGGAGACACGCCCACCACAGAAATTCTCGATTCATCTGCATCCGAGTCTGTCCGTGTGCTAGTGTTGAGTCGGGCTTGTCCCTCTACAGGGGGACTCTTCAAAGATAGCCCACAGATTCGTCAGGGGACTACTCGTTGAGCATGTTCTGACCTTTCGGGAGTACTTTGGGGTACGTTTTTTTTGTTGTTGTCTTTTCTTATTTTTTTCGTAGAACATCCCCCTTGTTGAGCATTTTCTGACCATTTGGGGGTACTTTTGTGGGGTACTTTTTCCATGTGTCGTCGAACATCCCCCTGTAGGGGGACACGCCCGACCCTCCCTCCTCCTCCTCCTCCCTCCCCCCTCTCCCCTCCCCCCCCCTCCCCCCCCTCCCCCCTCCCCCCTCCCCCCTCCCTCCCCCTCCTCCTACCCCCTCCTCCCCCTCCCTCTTCACAATTGTCAATCTGAATACTACTCTCCCGCTTCCCCTTATGACGTTTGAAAGCCCCCCCCCCCCCCGCGTACTGTTTTTTACACGCAGGTTCCCCCGGAGAGTTGGGTTTTCGCATGCATTTTTTTTTTCAAAATGCTGCTCTCGCTGAGGCGCCGGCCTCATTTTCGGGCCCCGCTCGTTCCGAATCGTGCTCCCGCTGCAGCGCTGGCCTCATTTCCGTGCTTCCGCTCGTTCCGAATCGTGCTCCCGCTGCAGCGCTGGCCTCATTTCCGCGCTTCCGCTCGTTTCGACTCGTGCTCCCGCTGCAGCGCTGGCGTCATTTCCCGTGCCATGCCACGGCATGCAATGCAATGCTAGGTTGATACTACGCTTTGCGGTGCTCTTCTACGCCATTCAATGCCGTGCTCTACAATGCATCGCGTACCCTTTCGGGAGCGTTGCCCTGCTCGACATCCGACTGTGCGAGTAGAGAGGGGATCTACGCCATGGTAAGGGATTGGACGGGTATGATGTCAGACATGACGCGAGCGCACCTAGCTTG
>CAUYUJ010018431.1:180747-200747 GCA_963575745.1 Prorocentrum cordatum
CCACGGCGCGAGGAACAACACCGTTGGCACCAGCCGCCCACGTCGTTGTTTTTTGGTGTCGTAGCCCGACCCCCTATAGAGCGCGCGTGCGGACTGCCTCCGCCGCGCTGCGACGGGAAAGTGTGTCTGTGTGTGTGCGTGTGCGTGTGCGTGTGCGCGTGTGTGTGTGTGTGTGTGTGTGTGTGTGTGTGTGTGTGTGTTTGTGTGTGTGTGTGTGTGCGAGTGTATGTATGTATGTGTGTGTGTGTGTCAGCGGAGGAAAAGGTACCCATACCGCTACACTTCCTTGGTTTTCCCCTCTGGGGGCCTCCTGGGAGGCCCTCGTCGCCACCGCTGGATTCGTCTCGAAATCCCTGTCAGAACGCACCCCGGGAGTGGTCCGGGGAGCAGCGGTGTTGGTACATTTTGGTTCCTCCATGTGAATGTTTTTATGTGTTTGTATGTGTGTGTGTGTGTGAGTGTGTCTGTGTGTCTGTGTGTGGGCGCTCTTTACACGGCTACAACGAACTTGTTTGGTTTATCGGAGACGCCTACGGGGAATCGCCGCCGCCCCCGTGCCTTTGGAATCGCCCATGTGGTCGAACGTTGTGGCGGGAACTTTGGCCAAGCTATCCGACCATGCGTTCCCCAAGCCTTTGTGGAAACCCTTCGGGGAGCACGCGGGGAAGAAAGAAGCGGAGGGGAGGGAGGACAAATAGAGAGGAGGCTGAGGAGGAGGAGGAGGACGAAGAGGCTGAGGAGGAGGAGGAGGACTCTTGAGGCCTTCTGGAAGCTTCTTGCAGGCCTGTCGGCCCCGTGCCTTTTGGAATCGCCGATGTGGCCGAACGTTGTGGTCGGAGCTCTGTCAAGCTGCTGTCCGACCGTGTGTTCCCCCCCAGCCGTTGTGGAAACCATTCGGGGAACACGGGGGAGAAAGAAGAAGGAAGCTGAGGAGGAGGAGGAGGTGGAGGAAGAGGAGGAGGAGGAGGACTCTTAGGGCCTCTGGGAGTTTCTTGTGGGCCTCTCGGAGGCATCTTGGAAGCCTCCTTGGGCCTCTTGGGGGCCTTTTGGGGCTTCTTGGGGGCCGCTTTGGCAGTCTTATGGCGTGCCTGGCCCGTCTGACGCCCTCGGAAGCCGTCTTGGGGGCCTCTCTGGACCGACTTGGGGCCCTCTTGGGGCGCTTCAAGGCCGTCTTAGAGGCCACCATGGGCGTCTTGGAGGGCTCCTTGGGGCCGTCTTGTGGCCCCTTTGGGGCCGTCTTGGAGGCTTCTTGGGCCGTCATGGTGGGGTCATCTTGAAGGCCTTTAGGGCCATCTTGAGGCCCTCTTGGACCGTCTTGGGCCGTCGGAAGGCCGAGAAGAGCCGTCTTGGAGGCCTCTTCGGGCCCACCTGGAGGACCTCTCGGAGGCCTCCTTAGCCGTCTTCAGGCCATCTTGGCACGCCTCGTGTGCATCTCGGGGCCAGGTTTTTTGGGTCTCTTGGGACCAGCTTGGCTGTCTTGGAGGCATTTTTACCTAACAGCTTTTGCTGATAGGTTTCTAGTGGTGTCAAAAGAGAGCATCTGGACGCCCCAGGGGGGTCTGGGCGGAAGCCGGACAAGGAACCGGACAGATCCGCCAGCCCCAGGAATCCTTAGGAATCCATAGGAATTCTTGAGAATCTTTAAGAATCCATTCCCAGAACACCATTCCCAGGCCACATTTTGAATGCCCGGAGCCAACTGTAGGCCACTTCGTGTTCTTCGTGTTCCTAGAACACAATTCCCAGGCCACATTTTGAATGCCTGGAGCCAACTGTAGGGCACTTCGTGTTCTTCGTGTTCCCAGAACACAATTCCCAGCCCGCATTTTGATTGCCCAGAGCCAACCGTAGGCCACTTCGTGTTCTTCGTGTTCCCAGAACACAATTCCCAGGCCGCATTTTGAATGCCCAGAGCCAACTGTATGCCATTGCGTGTTCTTCGTGCTCCCAGAACACCATTCCCAGGCCACATTCTGAATGCCCGGAGCCAACTGTAGGCCACTTCGTGTTCTTCGTGTTCCCAGAACACAATTCCCAGGCCGCATTTTGAATGCCCGGAGCCAACTGTATGCCACTTCGTGTTCTTCGTGTTCCCAGAACACCATTCCCAGGCCACATTTTGAATGCATTGAGCCAACTGTAGGCCACTTCGTGTTCTTCGTGTTCCCAGAACACCATTCCCAGGCCGCATTTTGAATGCCCGGAGCCAACTGTAGGGCACTTCGTGTTCTTCGTGTTCCCGGAACACAATTTCTGTGATCTTCGTGTTCCCAAAACACCAGTCCTGTGCCGTATGTTGAATGCCCGAGCTGAGGCAGGCTGAGGCCGAGGCAGGCTGAGGCCGCGGCAGGCTAAGGCTGAGGCTGAGGCACGCCGAGGCAGGCTGAGGCTGAGGCTGAGGCAGGCTGAGGCTGAGGCAGGCTGAGGCTGAGGCTAACGCAGGCTGAGGCCGAGGCAGGCTGAAGTTGAGGCTGAGGCAGGCTGAGGCTGATGCAGGCTGAGACTGAGGCTGAGGCTGAGGCTGAGGCTGATGCAGGCTGAGGCTGATGCAGGCTGAGGCTGAGGCTGAGGCTGAGGCTGAGGCTGAGGCAGGCTGAGGCTGAGGTTGAGGCCGAGGCAGGCTGAGGCTGAGGCTGAGGCTGAGCCGAGGCAGGCTGAGACTGAGGCTGAGGCTGATGCAGGCTGAGGCTGAGGCTGAGGCTCTGGCTGAGGCCGAGGCAGGCTGCGGCTGATGCAGGCTGAGGCTGAGGCTGAGACAGGCTGAGGCTGATGCAGGCTGAGGCTAAGGCTGAGGCTGAGGCTGAGGCAGGCTGAGGCTGAGGCCGAGAGGCTGACGCTGAGGCTGAGGCAGGCCGAGGCTGAGGCTAAGGCCGAGGCAGGCTGAGGCTAATGCTGAGGCAGGCCGAGGCAGGCTGAGGCTGAGGCTGGAGCTGAGGCAGGCTGAGGCTGAGGCAGGCTGTGGCTGCAGCTGAGGCAGGCTGAGGCTGAGGCTGAGGCTGATGCAGGCTGAGGCTGAGGCAGGCTGAGGCTGAGGCTGAGGCTGAGGCTGAGGCTGAGGCTGAGGCAGGCTGAGGCTGAGGCTGAGGCCGAGGCAGGCTGAGGCTGAGGCCGAGGCAAGCCGAGGCAGGCTGAGGCTGAGGCTGAGGCTGATGCAGGCTGAGGCTGAGACAGGGTGAGGCTGAGGCTGAGGCAGGCTGAGGCTGAGGTAGGCTGAGGCTGAGGCTGAGGCAGGCTCAGGAGGCTGAGGCAGGCTGAGGCTGAGGCAGGCTGAGATTGAGGCTGAGGCAGGCTGAGGCTGAGGCTGAGGCTGAGGCTGATGCAGGCTGAGGCTGAGAGGCTGACGCTGAGGCTGAGGCAGGCATAGGCTGAGGCTGAGCCGAGGCAGGCTGAGGCTGAGGCTGAGGCAAGCCGAGGCAGGCTGAGGCTGAGGCTGAAGCTGATGCAGGCTGAGGCTGAGGCAGTGGCTGAGGCTGAGGCAAGCTGCGGCTGAGGCAGGCTGAGCCTGAGGCTGATGCAGGCTGAGGCTGAGGCAGGCTGAGGCTGAGGCTGAAGCAGGCTGGGGCCGAGAGGCTGAGGCTGAGGCTGAGGCTGAGGCAGGCTGAGGCTGAGGCTGAAGCTGAGGCAGGCTGAGGCTGAGGCTGTGGCTGAGGCTGAGGCTGAGGCAAGCTGAGGCTGAGGCAGGCTGCGGCTGAGGCTGATGCAGGCTGAGGCTGATGCAGGCTGAGGCTGAGGCTGAGGCTGAGGCTGAGGCAGGCTGAGGCTGAGGCTGAGGCAGGCTGGGGCTTAGACTGAGGCAGGCTGAGGCTGAGGCCGAGGCAAGCCGAGGCAGGCTGAGGCTGAGGCTGAGGCTGATGCTGAGGCAGGCTGAGGCTGAGACTGGCTGAGGCTGAGGCTGAGGCAGGCTGAGGCTGAGGCAGGCTGAGGCTGAGGCCGAGGTAGGCGAATCCTTCGGAATCCTTAGGATTCCCTAGGAATCCTTAGGAATCCGTAGGAATCCCTAGGAATCAGGATTCCTAAGGATTCCTATGGTTTCCCACGGATTCCTATGGATTCCTAAGGATGCCTAAGGATGCCTTCGGAATCCCTAGGAATCCTTAGGATTCCATTGGATCCTAAGGCCGTTGCCACTGCGACTGTCATTGCGAATGCGACTGCGACTGCGAGAACAGCAGAATTCTACAACTGGATTCTCACCTGAATCTTGAGGGGAATGCTTCCAGATATGCTTATACACATCGCTGTTAGGTTGCTTTGTCGGGATCATATGGAAGCCACAGTGAGACATCTCGTCCGTCGGAGCGGCCATCTTGAGCCGCCTTGGAGATTCTCTATGGACGTTGAGGTTGTCTGTGGCCCTTCCTGGTGGCCGGCGGCGCGCTGGGCCGAGGCCCCACGGGGAGTTCTGCCGGAAGAAGAGCCAGGACCCCGGTGAAGGGGAGCCGGTCAGTGCTTGGCCCCCGAAGCCCAAGATTTGGATTGGGATCACTGAGCCAGGTCTGCCGTGGCTGATGCTTTTCGGGTTACGGCAATTCAGGTCAGTGGAACGGGACGGGGGGTCGCCCCCCGGTGCACATCACTGAACCAGGTCCCACTAACCCAGTTCTGCCAACGCCCGATTCTGTTGGAAAAAGAACCAGAACCGAGCCGTAGGATTCAGTGCGCTGGGCACCCCCGTGGCAGGACCACAGGGGGTGGTGCAGCTATCGGTTCTCGGCCCATCTCGCCACCGTGCGTGGGTTGTGGGTCAGGGGCCTCTTGGATGTTCGGGGACCTGTTGGGTGCGGTTTGAGACCCCTTGGGGGCCGTTTTGGGGCGTCTTGGGGGCCTCTTGGGGGCCTCTGGGCAGTTCTGGTGGCCTCTTGGGGCATTGGGGCATTTTGAGGTGGAACGCTCGTATTGTCCGTTCGGGCTCCCCCTCTTTGGCCCTTTTGGGGCCATCTTTGGGCTTTCTGGGGCCGTCTGGGGCTCTTGGACCGTCCTTGAGCCCTCTTGGGCAGTCTTGGGGCCCTGTTGCGGGCCTGTTGGAGCGTCTTGGGGCGTTTTGAACTCTGTGAGGCCGAAACGACGTATATGCTAGCGATGTGCGCTTTCTTCAGGAATTGACGATGCTTGCCTCTTGGGGCACTCTTTGGAGGCCTCATAGGCCCCTTTTGGGGCGTCTTGGCCGCCGCTTCAGCCGTCTTCAGACCGTCTGGAGCGTCTTGGATCGTCTGGCGATTCCACGCCCCCTTGGACCGTCTTGGGGGCCTCTTGAGCTGCTCTTGGCCCGCCTTGGGGGGCCCTACTGGGCCCGAGCAAGTCATGCGGGAAGACGCCAGGAGCCACGGGGGGCACGCTACAAACCCCACGAGATCTGGCCTTCGGGGGCCAAGACCCCTGAAAGAATCTCAGGATTGAGGACCAAGGCTTGAGGGATTACAGTAAAACCCGCATAGTATGGATGAGCAACTTTCCAAGGTTACCCTTGCATCCTTCCCATTCGGCCCATCCTTGGCCGCTTTCGCTGGCCGCGCCCCGCTCGCAGAGTGTCGACGTGGCCCTCCAAGGCCCCTGCATCCTGATCGTGCGTCCTAACAAGACGGATTGACTGTGGGCCAAGGACCTGGTCGGCGTTACCCCAACATATCAATACTGTGTATATGTGTGTGTGTCGCCCCGCCAGGGGCGACGAGCGCACCGAGAAATCCAATGGTATACGCGCCGTGGCGGGCGCTTCCTGGAAGCACCGCGCGGGAAGCGATGCGCTACAGGATGGGTAGACTACACGTTCGTGTCGGGAGCGCGCCTCGGAGGAGGACATGTGGTACTGAGTCGTGTGTCTCTGTGCGTCCCACCCGAGGACGCTGCAGCCTGGGCTTCGGGGCACGGCGGCGGAGTTCGGGGGGGGAGCTTCGCTCTCGCTGGCCGCGCCCCGCTCGCAGAGTGTCGACGTGGCCTCGCAAGGCCCCCGCATCCTCACCGTGCGCCCTGACGACGCGGGTTGACTGTGAGCCAGGGGCCCCAGGACGCTGCAGCTCGTGCCTCAGGGCACGGCGGCGGAGTTCTTGTTCTGGGGGGGGGGAGCTTCGCTCTCGCCTGGTGTGTGCCCGGCGCGCGCCCCGCCGTCCGCGCCCGGCCTGCACGGCTCGCGTGGGTTCGGCAGCAGATCATTCGGGGGCGGCCAAGGAGGCCAGGGGCAACGATGGGGGGGGGTTGGCATAAGGGGTGATGCATCGACCCCGAATCGCCCATTGATCGCCGATAGGGGCCCCATAGCCCCAACCTGCGCAGGAAGGTGCGGATTTACTATTGGGGGCCTATCGCCGCTCTAACGGCGATGTATCGCCCATTCCAGGTCGATGCATCTCCCCTATGCCAGTCCCGCCCTATCGTGGCCCCTCAAGAGGGGGGTGATGACTAGGGGGGGTGGATATCATTGCGGGGGCCATGATATCTCCCCAGATTTCATGGCGCCTCGTCTCATTTCAATACGTCCCCGGCCCCCCCCCGGGCCGCGCAAATGCCGCCGGCCATGATTTGCGCTCCCTTTTTGGACGCCCCCCTCTTGGCCGCACAGGCGTTCCGTTCCCCTCTTGGCCGCCCCCGACAAATCATGGGAGCTTCGTCTACCCTCGTAGTTCTGTCTTTAGCGCCGATTCGCGTCGATCAGCGTCTGGGAATCGACGAGGTAGCGCCAATTTAGCGTCGGCTAGTGTCGATTGGCGTCGATCCAGCGTCGATTAGCGTCGATTTGGCGTCGACTAGCGTCGATTCGCAAGAGCCGACAAGATGGTACGGGAGGCTCCCATGAGTTGCCACCGAATTCTGTGCTTGTGATTTGGTGGCGAACGTGGGGGAGAAGTGAGAGGGACAAGGTCTTCTCAGAGGGCGGCGGGACTTCTCAGAAGCCCTCGCACCTTCCGAGAAGATTTCGGTATCTTCGGGGAAGGCTAGGGAATTTTGGACTTCCGAGCCTTCTGAGAAGGCCTTCTTCTCACTTCCCCCCAGGCGGCTCGCCGCCAAGTGGTGCATAGGCATGTGACTGTGGTGTACGCAGAAGTCTTACCTTCTGTACGCTCACGGGCCTGTGGTGTGCACGGGCCTGTGTGTATGAGTACTCAGGCTTGCGGTGTTCACTGGCTCATGCGGTGCATACGTTCCCAGAGGTGTAATCAGGCCCTGTGGTGTTAACTGGTCTTCTGCGTGTTTGAGGTGTACGCAAGAATGTGTGTTCTTGTGGAGCCCACTCACATGTGGTGTACACGCGCTTGCTTTCGTGAGTACACTGACCTGCCGGTGCCACCGAGTGTGCACTTTCCCTGTTCTGCACTTGGTCTTTAGTGTATGCAGGCCTGCGCGTTCCCAGGTGCTGCGGTGTGCAAAGACGTGCGTGCGTCACGCCACATACGATCGCCGCGGGTACTGTGAATGCAGCCGGTTAGGTCAAGCGAAACAGTTCTGACACTCTACCTCCCATTCCCACGTTTGTGTCCGCTGCAAGATGGTGCGTCGCCCTAATCCCTCGTAGCGTCCGTTAACCACCATAATAAGAAAACGCTTTACTCTCCTCCCTTCTCCTCCTCCACTTCCGTATCCTTTTCATTCTCTTCTGCCCCCTTCTGATTTTTTCCGTTCCTTCTTCCCTCTCCTCACCTCCTCGTCTTCCCCAGCTCCCATCTTCTCTTGGTTGCCCTTTGGACCTCCCGCTGGACACGAGCGTGGGCGGCCGGATTCCGCGACCACCCCTCCGAGGAGGCATCCGCTATCGGCAGCACGATCACCGTCGAGGCCCCGCCGCGGGGAACGGGGGGGGTGCGGGCGATGTCGAGCGACGAGGGGCTATACAGTGGTGCGGGCGATGTTGAAACACCCCGCTTGCCTCCAGGGTGCCCTGGGTTTCTTGGGTTTCGATGGTTCTGCTGTGGAAGGCGTGACGCTCCCACACCAGAAATCGATGGACGGCCTCGGGTCTCAGGGTTGGGTTTCTTGTGGAAGGTTGCTTGTGGTCGGGCCCCGACAGTGAGCGGCTTGAATAAGGAACACTTACTTTTCAAAATGGGCTCGGGCGTTCCTTAGGTTTGCATGCGCTACTTCTCGTCTCTTATGCGGTATGTATCATTTATCGTTCTCTATGCGTTTCTCCTTGGGATAAGGGGCTTCGTTCCTTACTTATCGTTCCTCAGGTCAGGCCGATGACTGTACTGCAATGCGCAGACCGTATGGGCAGGCCATCATGGACCCAGCATCGGCTCACACGCCTCTTTGGCCAAACGCCAGGTGGGCGCGCACGGGGGCGGGTGAAGGGGGGGACTGGGGTTAAGTCGGGCGTGTCCTTCTACAGGAGGAGTGTTAAGAACTAGTCAAAAGATAGCCTGGGGATGTTTTTGTCTAGTAATTTCTGGCTATTCTTGAGCAGGTTTTTGAGTCCTCTTGAGTTTTCGTCCACAGTCCGCCTGTAGGGGTACATGCCCGACCCAAGACTGGGAGCGGGGTGGCATGTAGCTGGTTTCAGCGCCGCCGCCACGCACCGCTCCCTCGACACCTGGCCGCCTCCTGCGCCTGGAGGCGCCGAAGGAGCAGCGGCATGCGTACTTGGCTGCCCCGCCTCGTGGTACCCCACCCCCTTGGGTTCGCCCCGACTATGCACCGAGGGTCGGCGTATGTGTCGTCTTCGTCGTCGTCGTCGTCGTCGTCGCCGTTGTCGTCGTCGTCGTCGTCGTCGTCGTCGTCGTCGTCGTCGTCGTCGTCGTCGTCTCCTCCCTCCTCCCTCCTCCCTCCTCCCTCCTTTCTCCTCCCTCCTCCCCCCTCACTCCTTCTCCCTCCTCCCTCCTCCCCCTCGGCGTCCTCGTATGGTGGTGGGCCATAGTTCAGTTGCCAAGCGAGGAGGAGCAAGCCCGCTTCCTATGCGCCACACGTGCAGACCGGGTACCAAGCAGGCCTATCCTGTTCGATGCCGTCGTTTTGCGCTTTTTCAGAAAAAAAGGCTTAGCTTGTACTGGTGCTTGTTCCCAGGTCCTTTCTTCCGCCCTCTCAGAGAAGGGCCTCGATCGCAGATGCTTGACAACCTTGCGGACTATTCTCCTGCTGCCGACTATGCTGATGCTGTACCCTTACCTTCTTCTCCGCACACCTTCCATCTCAACACCCCAGAGCTGATGACGTGTGATGTTGCAGTGGAGACCCATTCCAAGAAACACCCTGCTTGCCTCCAGGGCGCCCTTGGTTTCTTGGGTTTCGATGGTTCTGCTGTGGAAGGCGTGACGTTGCCACATCAAAAACGATGGACGTCCTGGGGTATCAGGGTCGGGTTTCTTGTGGAAGGTTTCTCGTTGACTGGCCTCTCCGTACACCTCCCATCTCAACACCCCGTAGCTCATGACGTGTGATGATACTCTCATCGCAGGTGTCCTTGCGCGGCCTCCCAGCCCGCGTCATAACGCAGCGGCCCGCTGCTGTGGAGCCATGCGTCCTCTGGTGACGTTTAGCCCTGCGTTTACCCTCGCGTACCCGCTCACAACATGGGTATTGCCAGCTGGGTCCCACTGGGGCCCACGTCCCTCCCCCTCCTCCTCCTCCTCCTCCGCCTCCTCCTCCTCCTTCTCCTCCTCCTTTCCCTCCTCCCCCTCCCCCTCCTCCTCCTCTTCCTCCTCCTCCTTCTCCTCCTCCTCCTCCTTCTCATTCTCCTCCTTGTCCTCCTCCTCCTCCTCCGCCGTAGCCATTTTGGCTCAAGCCTGCTTTTGTCGCCAGGCGGGCTGTTGCTGCCCCTTGCCGCGGCTGGGGCGATGGCGGCGGTCCTTCCCCTCGTCGGGGAGCAGGCGGCGTGGCTTGCGCCGCTGGTCAAGGCGGCAGCTGCTGGGGCTGCTGAAGGCGGCGGCGGGCGGCAGGTGGTGGCCGCCGCTGTCGCTTCGGCCCTTCGCGTGGGCGCTTCTCTCCTCGCCCCGCGCCTGGCTTCCGAGGTGGACGAGGAGGTGGCGGCGAGGGAGGAGTTTGGAAGGCCCCACCTGACCGAGATGGTGCGGGCGGGCCGCGAAGGCGTCGTGGCTAGGCCCTCTGGGGCCAGTCGCGCCTTCCGCGGCTGGGCCCAGCACGCCGATTTCGGCGCAGGGCCGCAGGCGGTGCCCCCCACGGCCTGCGAGGCCCGGCGCCGGGCGCGTGGCCGCCGTCGTGGGGCTGGCGATGCAGCGTCGGCTCCCGCCACGGACGACCTGGAGGACGACAAGGAGGAGCTGAAGGAGAAGGTCTCATTGCACCCTTGCGCTCAGCCGATGGGGGAGCTGAAGAAAAAGGACTTCAAGTGCGCCTCTGGATGCCAGGCCACCCTGGAGGTCAAGGCGGTGGGGCCTGCCATTGACGAGCTGACCCTGGAGAACACTTGGCTGTGCATGGGGGAGACCAAGTGCGACTCTGAGAAGCTCGTCGTTAAGGACTCCAGGGAGACGGCCCGGGAGCAGCTCGACGGGGACGTGGACTCGGAGCGGCCAAAGGAGGCGTCCCTCAAGGTCCAGGTCGGCAGGAAGGCTGCTGACCTCGACCCGCTCCTGGCCCAGCACGGCCTGGCCCGCGTCGACCGCCGCCAGGAAGTACGAGGTCATGCAGCAGGCGGCCTTCGGCTTCCAGCAGGCTAAGAACGCCTTGGCGCAGGCGGAGGCTTGGTTCGACGCGGCCGCTGATGATGCTGTCGACGCTGCCTCGGGCATGGAGGAGGACGAGCGCACGGCGTTCATGGTGAAGCTCGGCCTCCCGCCCCAAAAATTGGCCTTGTTGTGAGTGCCGCGGAGGCTCGTGCCCTCATGCGGCACTCCTGATTCGGTGCGTAGGCCCGTGTTCCTCCTGCGCCCTGCCTGGTGGGCGGAAGCTCGTGTTCCTCCGCCGCCAGGGCCTTTTCGCGCGGAGGCTCGTGTTCCTCCTTCGCCGTGATGTGTAGTCGCGGAGGTTTGTGTTCCTCCTGCGGCTGGGGCCCTGGGGTTGCGGAGGCCCGTGTTCCTCTTGCGACCCCAGGGGCCGCAGAAAGATCGGTGGCCGCGTGAGCGGCGTTCAGCAGAGTCCAGCAGAGTCCTCCTCCACCTCCTCGTCCCCGTCCTCGTCCTCTTCCTCTTCCTCCTCCTTCTCCTCCTCCTCCTCCCCTCCCCCTCGCCCTCCACCTCCCGCTCCCCCTCCTCATACTCCTCCCCTCATCTCCCCACGCCCCTCCTCCCCCTCCACCCTTTGGCCTGCCGCGACTGTCTGCTGATCGGCAGGGTCGCCTCTCCCTGGCGCGGCGCCGAGGCTGGAGAGACGGTGCCCCTCTTGACCCCCATCGCGGCGGCCACCTGGCCCGCGCGCCCGCGGGCGTTGCGTTTTTTTTTTTTTTTTTTTTTTTTTTTGTTTTTTTTTTTTTTTTTGTTGGTGTTTGTTTTGTTTTTTGTTTCTGGTTTGTTTTTTGTGTTATGTTTATATTGCGAAGGCCTTACGGGCGGTGCCGCCAACCCTGAAGGGGGACGACGACGGCGACGACGACGACGACCACGACGACGGCGACGACGACGCTGACGTTGGTCAGAGTCCTCAGGGATTCTGTTCGGGGTCTCTTCGGAGCGCTCTCGGGGGCCTCTGGGGGCAGTTTGGAGGGCCCCTTCTTCCTGGGGGCCTCTTGGGGCCCTCGTGGGGCCTCTTGGGGGCCTCGTGGGTGCCTCTCGGGGCTTCCTGGGAGCCTCTCGGGGCGGAGGGCGCGAAATGTCCGTTTGGTTCCCGTGTGTTGGCACCCTCGTGGGGCCCTCTTGTGTGCCTCTCGGGCCGTCTTGCTGGCGTCTTGGGCAGTCTGCGGGCCCTCTTTGGCCTGTTTCGGGACCTTCTGGGAGGCCTTTTGGGGCGACCATTGGAGCCTCCTGGGCCATGTTGGAGCGTCGGGAAGCTGAACAAGCGAAAACGCCCAAGCCTTTGAGCATTCTGAAGGAAATCAAGGAGTTCTGCCTCTTTGGGATCTCTTGGGGTCGCTCTTCGAAGCTCGTTGGGGCGTCTTCAGCCCTCTTTGGGCCGTCTGGAGGCCGTAAAGACCTTCTTGGACCGATCGTTCGGTGATTCGTGTGTACATCCGTCAGGGCTTCGCCCCCTGCCACCGACCCCCTCTCTCGGATAATGGGCACTGTAAGAGCGAAATCATGAGGCCTTGCGCCGCCGTGAGGCAGCGTCGGGTCTTCACGCGAAAACGATGAGTAATCGGTTGCACAAATTGAGATTCTGATGAAATTGTTGAATTCGGTGTTGTATTTCGACGGTTTCTGGCTTCGGATACGCGAACCGTGTGTAATTTACGAGGGTGTATGGCTTCGGGGGCGCGAATATTGCGTAATGTACGAGGGTTTATGGTTTCGGGGCCGCGAATATTGTGTGATGTACGAAGGTTTATGGCTTCAGGGTCGCACATGTAATGTAAGCTACGCCGGCTTAGGGCTTCGGAGACGCGAGTACCATGTAAGTTGCAAATTGTATGGTTTCGGGGACGCGAGTAGCGTGTGATTTACAAAGGTTTACGGCTTCGGGGTCGCAGATGTTGCGTCATTTGCGCAGGCGAATGGCTTCGGAGACGCGAACCTTGTGTAATTTTCGAGAGTGTATGGTTTCGGGTACGCGAATATTGCGTAAGGTTTGAGGGTGTATTGCTTTGGGGACGCGAGTATTATATGATGTGCTACGGTTTCTGGTTTCGGGGTCGCAACTATTGCGTCATCTGCGCAGGTTTAGGGTTTCGGAGACGCGAGCTTTCTAGAATGTACGAGGGTTTATGGTTTCGGGGACGCGAATATTGTGTAATTCGCAAGGGTTTATGGCATCGGGGGCGCGGTCATTGAGTAATTTGCAAGGGTTTGTGGCCTCGGAGGCGCGAATTTTACGTATTTGTACGTGTCCCACGTTCCCCCCAGGAATTCAGAGCACCCGACTCAGCCGTGGTAATTAGGTTCCTTCTCGGCTCCCCCCCTCGCGCGGTCCATCATCACGGAACAGTAAGCAGCAAGACGCAAAACTGTAACGGTGGAAATTGGAAATTGGAATCTGGCGCAGGGAACAGCAAACCTTGGTCCTACAGCCTGGTGGCCCCACACGGGGGCCGGCGGATTTTTTTCACATATATATATATATATAGATATACACACATGCATATACACAAGTGGCACGTGTGTGGCCAGGCTCATACAAAAACTGAAGGGGCGTTTGAAGCAGGAGTGAAATGCAACATCGAAATCGCACTCGAGCGCAAGTGGGGTTGCCACACCTTGCGATGTGTGTACCAGGACCCCCCAGGAAGCCTCAGGAGGCCCGACTTGGATACCAGAAGAGGCTCCAGGAGGCCCCAGGATTGTGAGTGTTGTGCGTGTGTGTGTGTGTGTGATGTATGCTTTGTGTGGTGCGTGCTTTTTGTGTGTTGTAGTGTGTGTGTGTGTGTGTGTGTGTGTGTTATGTTTGTCTAGCGTGTGATGTGTTGGGCGTGATTTGTGTCTCTGTGTGCATGTAGTTCTGAAGCCCCAGGAGGCCCCAGGAAGCCCCAGGCGGCCTCAGGAGGCCCCAGGAGACCCCAGGAGGCTTCAGGAGGCCCCAAGAGGCTCCAGGAGGCCGCAGGAGGCCCCAGGAGGCCCCAGGAGGTTTCAGGAGACCCCCAGGAGGCTCCGAGGCGGGGTCTGGGGTGCCAGAAGGTTCAGAAAGCCCCAGGAGGCCCCAGGAGGTTCCAGGAGGCCCCCAGGAGGCTACGAGGCGGGGTCTGGGGCTCGATTTTGCAAGGATGTTTCAAGCGAAACCGCCATTCCCTGAGAATCGGGGTCACAATTATTGACTTTACCATGTGTTTTTGAAGGTTTTATGTTAACATGTTGAAATTCCCATGTGTTTTTGGACCCTGACGTCACGATCTGCGTGAGGGGTGCCACCGATTTTCAGAATTTCGAGGATGTCCCGAGCGAAACGCTCAGAAAAATAGCGAACGCGTGCGCATTAATTGCCTCTGAGCTCTACTCCCTCGGAGAGGTGCGCATGAGAATATATATACATACATATATATATATATATGTGTGTGTATGCATGCATACATATATACCATACACATAGTAAGCTTGTATCTGTATATTATATTATGTAGTTGTGGTGTATGTGTGCTTGTTCGTGTTTCTGGTTGCTCTGTCTTATGCAGTATATATCAGTTTATGTGTAAATGTCTGTGCGTACGTATATGCACGTCTGTGTATGTATATATATGTATTTATGTATATATAGATAAGCCTGTGTAGACGTAGTGTGTACATATGTAGGTATGTTTGTATGTGGTTGTGTATGTGCATATGCGTGTATCTGTGTACGTATATGTGTGTGTAGCTGTAACTGTATGTGTGTGTGTATGTATGTATGGTTGTATGTATATATGGTTGTAGGTAGGGGTGTATGAATGTTCGTATGCAGATATTTTCGTATGCATGTTTGTATGTGTATATATATGTACATGTGTGTGGATGCTCGTATGTTATGTATGGCTGTACGCATGCACGCATGCATTTATGTATGCAGGTATAGATGTATGCACGCATGTATGCATGCACTCCTGTATGCATGCATGGTTGTACGTGTGTGCATGTATGTGTGTATGTATGTGTAGATGCATGCGTGCATGCATGTATGAATGTGTGTATGTATGTACGTATGCGGATGCATACATGTACGTGTGCGTGCATGGCTGTATGCATGTATGCATGCATGTATGTTTTTGCGCGTGTTTATAATCTTGTAGTTGAGTCTGTGTGTACTCTGAGTACCTCAATAGTTTTGGGGTGTTCATGCTTGTAGTATGTATATATGTGTGCGTTAATTCACGCATTTACGTATGTATGTATCCATGCATGCCTGTATGTATATATACATGTATACACATGTATGTACATACATACAGATATCCGTAACGGGCTTCGCCCCCTGCCGCCGCCCCCCTCTCTATCACACTGAGATCTATCAGAGTCGCGTCGGTGCGTCTCGGCGCTGCCTTGGCGCATTGGGAACATCATGCGGGAGCGGATCGGAATTAGCAGCGCATGTGGAGGCGTTGGCGTTCTCGAAGACGCCTACTGCGAATGACCGCCGCCCCCTGCCCTTTCGAAGCGCCTATGTGGCCGAATTTTGAGGCCATAGCCCTGCCATGCTATCGGACCATGTGTTCCCCGAATCGGTTTGGAAAGGCTTCGGGGAACACGTGGGGGAGGACGGGGAAGAGGAGCTTTTGGAGGCGTCTTGAGGCCTGTTGGCCGAAGGTTGGGTCTGATCCTTGCCAGTCTTTCGGAACGAGTGTTCCCCGAATCGGTTTGGAAAACTTTCGGGGAACAAGTGGAGGAGATTGGGGAAGAGGAGGAGAGTGAGGAAAAAGGGGACGGGAGGAAGACTCCTCTTGGGAGCCTCTTGAGTCACTCTGGGGCTCAATTGGGCCATCTTGGCGGTCTTAGAGGCATTTTTGTCTGGACCGTTCCGGAGGCCAAATTGGAGTGATCTTGGGCTCTCTTGGTGCCATCTTGGACGCATCTTGGAGGCCATCTTGGGCCATATTGACCGACTTGGAGGCGTCTTGGGACAGTCTTGGAGTCGATCCTGGGCCGTCTTGGAGACCTCTTGCGGGCCTTTCGGGCAGTCTAAGGCCATTTTGAGGCTATCTGGGGCCGTTTTGGGTGCATCTTGGGGCCATCTTCGCTGTATTGGAGGCCTTCTTGGCCGTCTTGGAGGCATCTTGGAGGCCATCTTACGCGTCTTTGGGACCATCTTGGACCGTCTTGGGCTCTTCTTGGGGCCCTCTTGGGGGCCTCTTGGGCTGTCATGGCGCCATCTTGGAGGCCTCTTGGGCGCTCTGGGGACGATGTTCGGGGCTCTTGGACTGTTCTGGGCCGTCTGAGAGTTGATACTAAGAAAATGCCAAAATCCTACAGGAAAATGAATGACTTTTGCACTTTCGGGCCTTCCTGGAGGACGTCTTGGAAGCCTCTTGGGGGCCTCTTGGCCAGTCGTAGGCCATCATGGAGCCATCTTGGGCCGTCTTGGAGGCTTCTTGGACGAACTTGAAGGCATCTTGGACTCTCTCGGGCCGTCTTGGAAGCCATCTTGGACCATCTTTGGCGACTTGGACGCCATCTTTAGCCATCTTGGAGGCCATCTCGGGCCAACGTGACCATCTTAGAGGCCATATTGAGCCGTCTTGGAGAATTGTTTGCGGTCGTTGAGGTGGTTGCGGGGCCTTTCAGGGACTCCGGCGGGATCGGCCGAAGCCCCAGGGGGAGTTCTTCTTTTGGAAAAGAACCAACACCAACATCGAAAGGATTTAGCACGCTGGGCACCCCTGTGGCAAGCCAACAGGGGGCGGCGGATCCTAGTGACCTTCGGCCCATCCCGCCACAGTGCCTGGCTTGTGGGTCGGAGGCGTCTTGTACATGTGTTGGAGTGTCGTGGGGACCATCTCGGGGGCCTCTCGGAGGCGGTTTGGGCGCCCCTTGGGGGCCCCTTCGGGCCTCGTGGGTTATCCTTCGGGCCTCTTGGAGGCTTCTTGGGCGCGTCTTGGGCGCCTCTTGAGGACCTCCTGGGGGCTTCTCGGGGCACAAATATAGAGTGTTCGTTTCGTGGTCCTCTGCTTAGGCCCCTCTTGGGGCCGTCTTGGGGCACTTTGGGCTGTATTGAGCGCTTCTTGGGCCATCTAGGAGCCCTCTTGGGCCGTCTTCGGGCCCTCCTGGAGGCGTTTTGGAATGTCTTTGAGCGGTCTTGGGAGTTTCTTGAGCCGTCTTGGAGCGTCGAAAAGCCGAAAATGCGAGAAGGCCGACATCCTTCAAACACCTGAGTCGCATCTGCGATCTGGGCCCCTTCGGGCTCTCTCGGGAGGCCTCTTGGGACCTGGCCTTCTTAGGCCGTCTTGGAACCATCTTCCGGCGCCTCGGAGCCGTCTTGGCCTCGGCAACGCGAATTTCGCGTAATTTGCAAGGCTTCGGGGACGCGAATCGCGCGTACCACACGCGGGTTTGTTTCCTCGGGGACGCCAGAATTTTATAATTTACGAGGGCTTGTGGCCTTGGGCGCGCGACCATTCTGTAATTTACGAGAGATAGTGGCCTCGGGGGCGCGAGTATCAATTATTTTTACGTGTCCCATGCCCCTTAGGGAATTCAGACAACGCGATCTGGGCGTGGAACCAGGGTGGTTTGGGGCTCCCCCCCCTCGTGCGGACTTCAATAATCTACAGTAGTTCAAGCAGGAAGCAGAAAGCAGGACTGTAACACTGGAGACTTGAAGCTGCACGTGGTGCAGGGAGCAGCACACTTCGGCCTACAGCCTGGTGGCCCCACAAGTGAGCCGGCGGATATGTGATATGTTTTTTTGTATGTCCTGGCGGTGACGGCCGTTACAGAGGCGGGGGGGAGGGCGGAGGAAGGTTCGGCGAGGGGGTTGGTAACGTGACGATTCGCGCTGGCGCCGTCTGGGACTTAGCTACTTCGGGGGCGCACAGAGCCCCCACCCTGACACGTCGATTAGTGAATTGTCCGTTTTCGGTTCTCGAAAGGGCGCCTCGGCCGTCATTTTCCAGACTTGCGCCACCAGGTTTGGGGGCCCGAGGCCGTTTTCATTAAACCACGTTTTACTAAAGGGGGTTCTTTCCATCCCCGACTACCCCGAGTAATTGCCAAACGGCGCCAGCGCGAATCGTGACGTCACCGAACGGGGGGGTGGGGGGGGACGGGGGGGGGGAATTATCCCCTGCAACGGCCGTCATCGCGAATCGTACAAGCGCGTTCATCTCTCTCTCTCTCTCTCTCGTTTTCTGCGTATATATATACAGATGATCATCATACATATTCATATATGCACACACGTTTTTGCTTGATGTGCTTCATTTGTCCGTGTAGCCCCCCGAAGGGGTGACACCAATGTGTGCGCACCTTCGAGGTCTTCTCCATCCTCTCTCCTCCTCTTTCCTCTCTTCCCCCTCCTCATCCTCCTCCTCCCCCTCCTCCCCCTTCTCCCCCTCCTCCCCGTCCTCCCCTTCCTCCCCCTCCTCCTCCACCTTCCCCATCCTCTCTTCTCCTCCTCCCCCTCCTCCCCCTCCTGTGAGGTCCTCCCTCATCGCGAGTCCAAACTTTGATGTTGTTGTTAGCCTCCTGGCGTAACGGGCGTCACCAGGGGGGTGACGGGCTTGGTGGCCTAACGTGTTGCGCTTGCGGCCGGTTTCCGCCATGCTAGTCCTAGAGATGTCGAACTACTTCCCGTCCCCGAAGGATTCGTAGCAATTTGACAAGTTCCCCGGGCTACTCGTATCTCCTATGAGAAAGTTTCTACCTGCCTGACTGTCCCAGGTGGTCTCAGGCAAGCACATGGTGGTACTATCAGGCACGCGGCGGTGCTCGCAGGCCACTGGCGCTCACAGGCAACTTGCTGGTGCTCACAGGCGTAGTGTTGATACTTGGCGATGTAGGTGGTCGTTTCTGCAGACATGCCCAGGTCTCCCTGGCAGGTCCCGGATTGCGCATCCGCGTCCGTAGTCGTTCCCAGACCCCGCCAGCGCTGAACGTTACGTCACAACAAGGGGTTGGCCTGGGACGGCTGTGAAGACATCGCATTTCCAATCACTACCTTTTTCTTCCTCCAACCACATGTCTTGTTTCCCCAGTCTGGGTTGCACGCCTAGAGCCTGGAGCATGGGCGTCTGCAAAGTTCCCTCCTCCTCTTCTCCCTCCTCGACTTACCCTCCTCCTCCTCCTCCTCCTCCTCCTCTTCCTCCTCGGTTATCCTTCTCCCTCCTCTTTCCCCCCCCTTCCCCCCTTCCCCTCCCCCAGGGTTTCCCTTTGTCTTTTCCGTCCGGTGTTCTCAATCCAACAACTCCTCCCTGTCGCACCCCTAGACGTGTCGGTATGGCGTGCCAAGCGTTGCGCTTGAGACTTAATCGTCGTGAATGGCCCAGAAGCTTGACATGTACGACAGTTTCACGAACGGAAGGCGGCTTGTGCGCACTGGCAGTTTCACATGCATCCTGTCTTAGTGCCGCGCAGATCCGGCTTACAGTTTGCAGCACTTTCATGGATGGAGGGCGGATCATGTTCAGATGTCTCTCGCTTTAGCGCCACGTGCGCTCGTCTTTCTGAGGTTTCCAACAGTTTCAACGATGGAGGGCTGGTCGTTTTCGAAATGTTGCTTATGTGTAGCGGGCGTTCGTTTCGTGTTAGAAGATTGCAACCGCTTCAACGATGGAGGGCGGTTCCTTTCCAAAATTTGGCTCTCGCCGTAGCACCGCGCATGCTGGCCGTAAACGTTTGCAGCACTGTCAAGGGTTCGCAGGGTTGAAGTCCCAGGAGTGCTGTTTGCCACGATTGAATCAGGATTGTTGCGGCGCAGCAGTCATGTTATTCGCAGCTTCGAAGTCCCAGGAATGGTGGTTTGGCACGATTGAATATTATCATGCTGTTGTCTTCCAGTGAGGCACTTCCAGGGGCCCACAGGGATGATTGATTGCAATGTCGTTCATGCGTCATTAGCTTACACTGGTCCTCCTCCTCATCCTCCCCCTCCCCCCCGACCCCCCCCCTCCTTCTCCTCCTGCCTCTTCCTCCTGCCCGTGCTCCCTCTCCTGCCTTCTTCTCCCCCCCCCCTCCTCTCAAGGGGGAAAAAAACACCCCGACGGGGAAATTGCCGTTTACTAAAAGGCCCTGGGCGGTTACCCAACAGCCTTGCCCTGTTCGATTCCTCCTCTGGGCGCGTTTACTAGTGGCCTCGCGGTGGATTTTCTGCCTCCTCCGGCAGCGCGCCCTGTCTCTGCACGGCCCCCAGGCCCGCCCCGCCCCCCCCCCCCGCCGGGCGCGAGGACGCGCTGACCGAGCTCGGCAAGAGGGCGGTCTTCCTGGGCCCTTCGGTGCGCGCCGCCGGGGCGGCGACGAGGAGGGGGCACGAACGAGGAGGAGGAGTAGGAGGAGGAGGAGGAGGCGGCGGAGGAGGAGGAGGAGGACGAGGAGGAGAAGGAGGCGGAGGGGAGGAGGAGGAGGAGGAGGAAG
>CAUYUJ010018432.1:0-7500 GCA_963575745.1 Prorocentrum cordatum
CCCAAGAAGCCTCCAACATGCGTCCCAAGAGGGCCCCTAGACGCAACAATTGACCCAGACGCAAAAATTGGCCCATTCCCTTCGTAAAACGTACATTTTCAACAAAGTCGCCTTTTGGGCTTTCCGACGTTACAGGACGGCCCAAGAGGCGGCCCAAGAAGCTTCCAAGAGGGCCCCAGGACAGCCCAAGAGGGCCCCAAGACGGCCCAAGAGGCGCCCAAGATGGCCCAAGAGGGCCCCAAGACGGGCCCGAGAGGGGGCCCAGAGGGGGACCACGAACCGCAAGCTCGAGCCTTCCGCCCCAAGAGGCCGCCAGGAGGCCCCCAGGAGGCCCCTCAAGAGGCCCCAGGAGACCCCAGACGTCCAAGGACGCCCCCAAGAGGCCCCAAGAAGCCTCCAACATGCGTCCCAAGAGGGCCCCTAGACGCACAAATTGGCCATTTCCTTCGTAAAACGTACATTTTCAACAAAGTTGTCTTTTGGGTTTTCCGACGTTACAGGACGGCCCAAGAGGCGCCCAAGACCGCCCCAAGACGGCCCAAGAAGCTTCCAAGAGGGCCCCAGGACAGCCCAAGAGGGCCCCAAGACGGCCCAAGAGGCGCCCAAGATGGCCCAAGAGGGCCCCAAGACGGGCCCAAGAGGGGGCCCAGAGGGGGACCACGAATCGCAAGCTCGAGCCTTCCGCCCCAAGAGGCCGCCAGGAGGCCCCCAGGAGGCCCCTCAAGAGGCCCCAGGAGACCCCAGACGTCCAAGGACGCCCCCACGACGCTTCGCGTCACCAATTTCTTCTCACAGCGATTCCTGGGTCTGTGACTCGACAGAACCTAAGCGCGCGCGAAGCGCGCGCGTGGTTCTAGTCAACATATGGTCGTTATCGGCATTCGCGAGAACGCGCGCGCAGCTTTTGTTTTGGACGTTGACGTCGCGAAACCATGGGTTCATTGGTTCCACGTATTCCTGGGAACCTCGATTTTGAAATCCTCGCGGCGCGAGCAGTTTGCAGGAGATTCTGGCGCGCGTGCGCGACGGCGCGCGCGCGTGAGGACGTTTTTTTATTTGCCCGATGCAGCGGATTCTTGAAACTGCTGACGTTGGATATGCGCGCGTGGCATTGTTTGGCGAGGATGCGTGGGGTGGGTGGGTGGTGGTGGTGGTGGTGGTGGTGGTGGTGGTGGTGGTGGTGGTGGTGGTGGTGGTGGTGGTGGTGGTGGTGGTGGTGGTGGTGGCGGTGGGGGGGGGGGGCGGTGCCGTTTGGGCTGAGATGGCGCGAGTTCATATTTGCAATGAGCGATGGGAAGAGCCGCGTGCAAACTGCACGCGCCCAAGGGGGCCGACAATTTCGAGAGAGGGGGGTGCGCGAGATCCGAATTCTTTTTCAGAGAGGAGGGAGGTTCTATGCTGCGCAACCTGCGCAGTGCAATCCGCGCGGCGCAATCTATGCGGCGCAAGCCCCCCTGCCGAACTTGAGGTTGTCAGCTCCATGGTTCGTGCAATCATCCCGCCCGCCCACCCGCGACTTGGCTTGCAGCGACCCAGCGGCTGAGATTGCGACGGGCGCTGGGCGCTGGTTGGCGCATCGCCGCGGCCGCGCTTGCGCGCGCGAGCTCGCTGAGCGGCCTGCCAGTCTAGCGCGACCGACGCGGCCTCGGTGGCGCTGACCGCCGTTGGCCCCCCAACGCGCATCGCAGGCCGCGCTGACGCGCGGGCGCTTCAGTGCGAGTCGGTGGCTCGGGCGGGCGCGGCATCATAGGGGCGTCGACAGTGGCGGACGCGATGGCGATGGTAACGATGGCGGCGACGACGATGGCGATGACGACGGCGAAGCCAGAGACACACGTCGGCGACGGTGGCCACGCCGACGGCGATGACGGCGCCCACGCGTCGGCGAAGGCAGTTGATGGATTCCGTCGCGCGCGCGCGCGGCCGACGCGCGGACGCGCGCGACGGGCTTGCGTGGCGTTTTTTCGACAGGGCTCGTGCCCCCCCCAGCACACGCGCCAGAGGGGTCTTCGAATGATGTTGGCACGCGCGCGCGAGAGGGCCGCGGGGTCGCATTTGCGGAGATTTTTTTCGAATCGCATACGCGCGCGCGTACTGTTTTGGACAAGCATGTTGTCAAACCGCTTTTGTTTGGTATGAATATATTTACGGGAACGTCGATATGCACATATTTAGCAATTACTCGGTATTTGAAACATGTCGACATGCGCACGACGACCCGCGCGTGCCGAGGTTGTCCCGTTTTTTGTTGCAAGGCGTTTTGCAACTTTTTGGTTTTTGATAAGCGAGCACGCTCGCATAATGCCATTAGAAGAGGGATGAGGAGGGGTGGGGTCAGCCTGGCTAGGATGGTACGAGCTCATATTTGAAATGAGCGATGGGGCAGACTCAAGTACATTGCACAATCCCAAGGGGCGGCATATCCGATTTTCTTACTCGACCGGCAAATCGAATTGGCGCGATCTATGCGAGGTGGCGACGGGGCGGCGACGGCGACGACGGGGCGGCGACGGCGAACATGGAGCCGCCAGATTGCCACCCAAACCAAGACGACGGGCGAACACGAGGCGGCGACGGGGCGGCGACGGCGAACATGGAACTACCACACCGCCATATCGACATCCAGGGCCGTTCCCTCACAAGAGAGTGGGAACCTCTAAATGCAATCTTTTTTATGTGGACAAAAAACCGAATAATTCATCAAAGTGGGTCTGGCTATTGGTTTTCATGCTACTACCAGTACCCTTGCGAATGTGAATGCTAAGTGTACTTGGATTGTAATGGCCTCTGGCCAGTGCCGCCGATCCGGGGCGCTCCCGATGCGTGTGGGAACGGACGATGACGACGACGACGACGACCGACGACCGGGTCAACGACGGACGATGATGACGACGACGTCCCTCCTCCCCCCGCTGCCCTCCCCAGTTTCTTGGACCCCCCCCCGCTTGAGCTCGATTCCCCCTTCCGTCCCCGTTCGAGCTTCCTCCTTGGACCCCCCCCCCGTTTGAGCTCGACCCCTCCCCCTCGTCCTCGCTCGAGCCCCCCCCCCTCGATTCTTGGACCCCCCCCCGCGCTGACCCCCCCCGCTTGAGCTCGACCCCCTCCTCCGTCCCCGCTCGAGCTGCCTCCTTCGACCCCCCCCCACCGCTTGAGCTCGACCCCCCCGCGTCCTCCTCGCTCGAGCTCCCCCCCCCCCTCCTCGATTCTTGGACCTCCCCCCCTCCGCGCTGACCCCCCCCTTCCCGCTTGAGCTCGACCCCCCTCGATTCGATTCTTGGACCCCCCCTCCCCCCGCGCTGACCCCCCTTTTCCCCGCTGAGCTCTAATACCCCCCCCTCCGTTCGACCACCCCCCCCGTCCTCGCTCGAGCTCCCCCCCCCCTCGATTCTTGGAACCCCCTCTCCCCCCTGACCCCCCCTTCCCTTGAGCTCGACCCCCCCCCCGTCCCCGCTCGAGCTTCTCCTTCGACCCCCCCACCCCCCCGATCTCGACCCAACCCACCCCCCCCGTCCTCGCTCGAGCTCCCCCCCCCTCGATTCTTGGACCCTCCCCCCCGCGCTGGAGCGTTCAGTGAATTGCGTAGATAATTCGCCGGATCCCGACCCCCCCCCCAGAGCGAAGCTTGAGCGAGCTCAAGCCCACGCTCTCAGAAACTCACACGCCGGATCGGCGGAATGAGAATGCTAAGTGTAATTGGATTATTTGTATGAACGATGTTTGATAACCGGTGAAGATATTGTTATGTTTCATTCGTGGTATGTTTTTTCGTATCAATATTACGGTTGCTATTGCCAAATTTTCATTGTATAGATTATATTACGATCCTGAATGTGAGTAGCAATATCAATGATGAATCGTACGATACTGATGCGATGGGGGGCCACGGGAGACCGCTGGCGGCTACAGGAGACCACAAGGCGCCCGACCGATTCCAGATCCGGTGATCCCCGCTCTCGGCTTCTCAGAAGAATTCCATGGCACCCTTACAGACAAGTGGTTTAGGGAACTGTTGCAAACTTTAAGGCGAATGCGATCGGTGCTGAGGCGAGGGCCACATTCTGAAGAGGTGCCGCCTTCCATGTTTGAAGCAGTTGCTAGTTTACATATTAACGTGCGCGGCGTAGGCGTGAGCCACATTCTGAGGGGCCGCGCTCCATCCTTGAAGGTCTCGCAGTATCGTATAACGAGTGTGTGCGGTGCGAAGGCGAGAGCCGCATTTGGAAATCACATTGCTCCGTCATTGAATTGGTTCCAGTTTTTGTCCGACGAGCATGCGTGGCGCCAAGGCCAGCCACATGGTGAGAACGACCCCCTCCAACCTTGGGACTGTTGCAGCTTTCAAGCCTCAGGGTCATAAAGGGTGAGGAAGCCTCAGGCGAAACACCTGGCCCGCCCCATCGGCACAGCTGGGGGTGCGACAGGGAGAAGCATTTGTATCAGGAAGCTGGGTGGAGGAGGGGGAGGACTCGCGTCATATCTGACATCCTACCCCTCCCTCCCATCCCTTACCATGGCGTAGATCCCCTCTCTACTCGCACAGTCGGATGTTGAGCAGGGCAAAGATCCCCAAAGGGTACGCGATGCATTGTAGAGCACGGCACGGCATGGCGTAGAAGAGCACCGCAAAGCGTAGTATGTCACAGCATGGCGTGGCGTGGCGTAGTGAAGAATTGCATCACAAAGCCTTGCAACGCAAAGCATGGCATCGCACAGCGGCCCCGAACATAATATTGCATAGCATGGCGTTGAAGATCAAAGCGTAGCATGGCATAGCATGACGTGGCTCTTACGCACTGGATATGACAGCTGCAGCTGAAGGCATGGCATCGCGCAGCGGAACGCAACCTAGCATTGCATTGCATGCCGTGGCATGGCACGGGAAATGACGCCAGCGCTGCAGCGGGAGCGCGATTCGGAACGAGCGGAAGCGCGGAAATGAGGCCAGCGCTGCAGCGGGAGCACGATTCGGAACGAGCGGAAGCACGGAAATGAGGCCAGTGCTGCAGCGAGAGCATCATTTTGAAAAAAACCAAGCGAAAACCCAATCCGGGAAATCTTGTGTGTAAAAAAACAGTACGCGGAGGGGTGCCCGCTATCTTCCGCACGCCATCAAGGGATGGAGGAGAGTGCATTCATATTGTGTAATTGTGGTGGAGGAGGAGGAGGAGGAGGAGGAGGAGGAGGAGGAGGAGAGATGTCCGGATGAGGGGGCGGCGAACAGGAAGTGGCTCCTGGCAGAGCCCCCCCCAGGCCTTAGGATCGAGCGCACTTGGCTCTGGCGTTCCCTTCCTCTCCTGCCTGGCCGCCGTCGCCGCCGACCCCGTCGTCGTCGCCGCTGTTGCCGCCGTCGTCGACGTCATCGACGTTTTCGTCGTCGTCGTCGCTGTCGTCGTCTGTCGAAGGGGGGAATGGGGAGAAGGTGTGTTACGAGCGGGAGGGAGGGAGAGAGAGAGAGAGAGGCGTAGAGCGGGAGAAGGAGGAGGAGGAGCAGCAGGAGGAGCCCCTCCTCCTCCCTCCGCCAGAGGAGGGAGGAGGAAGGGGAGGAGGAGCTGGACGACGACAGCGACGACGACGACAACGACTTCGACCATCCAGTGTCGTCGACGACAGTTGGCCGTCATTGGCGTCCGTCGTCGTCGACCGTTGACAGTCGACGTCATCGTCGTCTGTTGTCGTCGCAGTCGCAGTCGTCGACTCTCGACGTCGTCGCCGTCGCCGTCGCAGCGGTGGACCCTCGACGTCCTTGTCGCCGCCGTTGTTGTGGTCGACCGTCGTCGTGGTCGATCGTCGTCTTGGTCGACCGTTGTCGCCGTCGTCGTCGTCGTCGTCGTCGTCGTCGTCGACCGTCATCGTTGTCGACGTCGTCGTCGCTTCCGGCAGGACGACGACGAGGAGACATGGGGGGAGAACGATGGGAAGAAAGAATACAGTGACCCTTCACCTCCTCTTCCCCTCTTTCTCCTCCTCCTCTTCCCCCCCTCCTCTCCCTCTCCCTCCTTGTCCCTCCTCCGCGACCCTCCTGTCCCCCCCCTCCCTCCCCTCCTCGTCACTCCTCCTGCTTGCCCCTCCCCCCACCCTCCTCCCCCATCGCCCCTTCCCTCCGCAGGCCGCCTGTCCGCAGGCCCGTAGGTAGGCATCCTCTCTGACGCTGACGACGCCGACGACGACAGCACAGGCGACAACACAGACGACAACGACGATGCCACCGATGACGACTATGACATTGACGACCTCGACGACGACGACGATGTCATTGCCAGCGACGACGACGACGATGGCGACAGCGTTGACGACGATCACGACGGCGATGTCGACTTTGACGGCGCTTTCGGCAACGTCGGCGACGCTGGCGGCCAGCAGCGGCGACCGGCGGACGACCGACGGACGACCCGCCGATGACCGGCCCGACGGATGACCGGCGGCCGGCAGCGCACCCGCCAGGAGCTGAGGGCGTTCCGCCGCCGGCGGGAGGACCGGGCCGGAAGAAAGGGTAGGGGGCCCACGTGCGAACCCTAGCCCTACCCTTAGGTCGGGCGTGCCCCCCTACAGGGGGATTTTCGACGAGAAATAAAAAAATACACCGAAAATGCCTCAAAAAGGTAGCAAAAATGCTCAAAAAATAGTCCCCGGACCATTTGTGGACTATTTTTGGATTGTTTTTTGGGTATTTTTAATTTTTCGTCGAGAATCCTCCTGTAGGGGGACAGGCCCGACTTGACCCTACCCCCCCCGAGCGAAGTGAACTCCACCCTCCCCTGCAGAAGTCGTGGCCCCCTACAAGGGAGGACCAGGTCTCGGCGGCGCGGCCGGGGGGAAGGTGGGAGGGCGGAGGCCTTTCTCAGGAGGGGAAGAAACACACAGACACAATTAATCCTCGATTCCCCAGAAAATATGGGAAAATATGGGAAGTAGGGGGGAAGACAGAAACCCAGAAAATATGGGAAAATATGGGGAATCCTTTTATTTGTGTGTATTTATTTGTATGTCCCAGGGCCCCTTCATTCTCAGAAGGCGGCGGAACGTCTCAGAAGCCCTCCGGTTTTCTGAGAGCCGTCGGAGGTGGCTCCACAAAGTTTCTCGGAAGGCCAGTGGCCTTCCGAGCCTGGTGAGAGGGCCCGCCCCCTCCGACTTGCCCCTGGGGCTCGCCGCCGAAGGTCGGACGAGAGCGGCCCTGACAAGTTGTCCAGTGGCAGCGACTTGCGGCCCAACGGGTCAGCACGTGGAGCCGTGCACGGCCGCCTTACACAGCAGGCGCCGCATGTGGGAAGCATCGTGGTGTGCACTCACCGAAAGGGAAAGAAAAGGAGCAGATGCAGGCAGCAGTCTGGGCATCAACCTTTTTTCCCCCACCCTCCTAGGTGTTGGGTCCTCGCTTCGAATCCGCAGCGCCCCGCGCCTCCTTCCTCCTCTTTTTCCTCCTCCTCCTTTTCCTCCTCCTCCTCCTCCTCCTTTCCCTCCTCCTCCTTTACCTCCTCATCTTCCTCCTCCTCCTCCTCCTTT
>CAUYUJ010018432.1:12500-20915 GCA_963575745.1 Prorocentrum cordatum
TAATAATGATAATAATACTAATAATACTACTAATAATAGGAATAGTAGTAGTAATAATAATTATTATAATACGAATAAGATTAATAATACTACTACGAATACTAAACTTAATATCAATACTCATACTAATATTAATAATCGTAGTACTAATAATAATGGTCATCATCATACTCATAATAACATCAATAATAATAATGATGATAATCATACTAGCGAGGCGGAACCCGGGTGTAAGTAGACGTTTATGAGATGTCCATGCGGATTTGTGGATGTTCGTGTATGTTCTTATGTCTACGTGTTGCTTGCCATTGCTATCATCAGCGTTCGAATTCGCACCGTTGTTGTGGGTGTTCGTCTTCATCGTTTCGTTCATGCTACCACACAGAATTTCACACGAATCACGTATAGCCGCGTCCGGCTGATGGGATCCTCGAATTCTAGACGGTTCGCGTATCCCCACCAGCCTCGGCTCTTGCGCGGCCCGCTCGGACCTGACTCGCCGCTGGCGCCCTCGCCTGCGGTTGCGACAAAAACTATCCCCACCAGCCGAACCCGGTACCCATCCAACTCATGTAAAGTGCATCACAACCACGGCAAGCACGGGCCCGTCCACCCAGACCGCAAGGGAGACCCGCCACGGGGTAAACCGTCCAGAGCCATTACAGAGTTGACAGAATTTCCTCCGATATTCAATATTGGAGGCGACACTTTGCCCCCATTGAGATCAACATGCGGAGCCACGACCCCCACGACCTGTTTGGGGTCCCTGTCCCCGTCCTCGCCTACATGCTGGGCTTCAGGAGCGCTGAGGTCACGGACAAACAGGCTGCCAACAAAGTGCGCTCGGGCCACGCCAACGGCATCGCCCTCCGGCGTCGGGCCGCCTCTACCCTCAACACGCCCATTTCCGACCCCGACACGATAGACGTTGCTGTCCCCAACATCGCAGGCTACCCGGCCTTCGATGCTGCCGGTATCGAGAAGAACACCAGTCAAGCCTTCCAGCGCACCAGGTGCGTCCCTGTCGGCCAGTTGCTTGACCGTGCCGCCGCAGCGCACGGCCTCAACGAGCACTCTGAGCAAGTTCTCCACGCGAGCACCAAGCACCACCTCACTGTGGTCGGGAAAGACAGCTACCAAGGTCGCCCTAGTGGCAGCGTGGGCCCCCGCCCTCTGCAACGGCCAGGCCGTCGGAGTGTTCACCGGTTCCAACGCGGCAGCCGATCAGCCCCTTAAGTCCTTCTCCGCAGCCAAGCACAACCACCAGCTCGATGACGCGGTCGGATTCCACCACGCCTTCGTCCGGCTCGCCCGCCGAGAGAGAGTCGACCAAGAGGTGGTTGCCATCGCCCCGGAAGGACCCTACCGCGCAGCCCACGGCAGCTACCCCCTCGAGCACGGGAAGAACACCATATTCTCCGCCTGCGCAAAGCAGCTACTCCAGCAAACACGCGCCGTCTTCGCCACGCACGAGGCCGCCGCCGAGCTGGGAGGCAAGTCGTCACTCAGCCTCCCGCTGGGAGTGACGAGGCCGGCCAGTCGAACGAAGGGAACGCCGCGATGTCTCTGGCACACATAATCCGCAGCGGCGGATACCTCGTGGTGGTAGGCGACCCCCAGCAGCTTCCCCCCACCGTCATGTCCAAGAAGGCAGCAGACATGGGCCTGGCCCTCTCGATCTTCCAGCGCCTCTACGATTCGTTCGGGGAGCAGGAAGGAGCCTCCATCATCCTTTCGCTGTCGTACCGCATGCACCCCTTCCTCGCTTTCTTCCCATCCATGGCGTACTACAACAAGGCTCTCCTCGGCGGGCTCCTCAACCCCCTCGCTGACCGCCCCCCGGTGCCCTTTTTGCCCTGGCTTCCGGTGAAGGACCTCAACCTGAAGCAGTGCCGGTCCTTGGCCGAATTTCTCAAGGTTCGCGCCGAAGACTTACGTGGTGAATGCAGCGAGCTCCACTCTTCTGACACCGGGAGGACTGCCCGGGGAGACGCCCACCGTGCCATCCCGGTGCGCAACAAGTCGTACGAGCTCACCTCCACCTTCGCTGGGGGTCACGCCAGCATCCCAGAGGCCGCCCTGTCGATCGACCAGGCCCGCGCTCTCCTCCCCGCGCTGGAAGACGGCTTCGCCCTTGAACGCATCGTCCCCTACGGGCTGCAGAAGGGGCTCCTCGCAGACGGATGGCCGCCTAGCCCTGCCGCCATGCAGATCGCCATGAGGGGAGACAAAAACACCGACGGGCCTGAACTCAACGCCCACCCCCCCTTGGCCCCCCTGGCGGCGCGACGGGCGCAATCGCCTGGCGCCTCCCCGGCGCCGCCGAGACAGCGCAGACCCGACCCCCGCTCGAGCCCTCCATTTTGAACCTCGCCTCCCTCCCGTCGGGTTCTGCCTTCTCCGCGGCCGCCCCCTGGGGGGTCCCCCTCGCCCCCCTCCTTCGCCCGCCCTGTTTTGAGGAGCGCGAGGGCGCCGCGCCCGCCGCGACCCCCGCCGCGTCACGGAGCAGCAGGATCCCGCCCGAGCCCGCAGCGTCAGGCGGCAACGCTTGGCAGCCGACCTGCCGAATCACTTGCATGTCAGGCCTTGTGTGCCTTGGCCACTAGCGGCCAACAGCACAGCTGGCCACAGGGCGTGCACCGCTGCAATTCTGCGGGATCGTATGTTTGAGGTGGTGCAGGAGGAGGAGGAGGACGAGGAGGAGGAGGAGGAGGTGGAGCAGGAGGAGAGGGAAACGGCGACGATTTCCGAACCAGACTGGGCTCGACGCAACCATGCTATCGAATGGTCGATGGCACACAGGCCCAGAGTACAGCGGCCACAATCGTTCTTCCTGAGGCCACAACGCGGCGCGCTTCCCCCTAGAGGGGGGCGCGCACCTCCCCGCGCCGCACGCCTACTGCCGCCCCGCGGTACGGATCGCAAAGGGGGGAGATGAGGACGGGGGGGAGGCGAATCAGCACGAACACGAGCGACAGTGACTGTAAGACCGCCGATGCCGCCGAAGCCCCCTAATAGAACCCAACTTTTTGGGGGGTTCCCACGGAGGGTGTCAGCTGTGTTGGCGACCTTTCCCCTCCCTTGTCCCGGCCACCTCCGTCGTGCCTGCTGCTCCCCCTGGCTCCTCCTCCTCCTCCTCCTCCTCCTCCTCCTCCTCCTCCTCCTCCTCCTCCTCCTCTCCTCCTCCTCCTCCTCCTCCTCCTCCTCCTCCTCCTCCTCCTCCTCCTCCTCCTCCTCCTCCTCCTCCTCCTCCTCCTCCTCCTCCTTCCTCCTCCTCCTCCTCCTCCTCCTCCTCCTCCTCCTCCTCCTCCTCCTCCTCCTCCTCCTCCTCTCTCGGTGCTCCTCTTCCCCTCCCCCCTTTCTCTCTTCTCCTCTGTTGCTCCTCCTCGTGTCGCCCTTCCGTGGGTCGCCCCCTCCTCAGGGGAAGTTCCCCTGGGCCTCCACTTTGGGCCCGTGTTGCCGCTCGCGTCTGCAGTCCCCGCCCCAAGCCCCAGCGACGCTTTGGCTGCTGGGCGAAGCAGGGGCGAGGGCGAGGGCTCCGGTCCCTCGTGGGCAGACGAGTCCGCATCACCGAGCCACCGACGAGGACCTCCGGCGGCGGGGCGCCCTCTCGCGCGCGCCCCGCGCTCGCGCGCGAGTTCCGCGCGTGTTCCAGCGGCGCGCCCAGGAGGCGTCAGACGTTGGCCGATTCCTTGAGGGTGGCAGTGATCTCCGTGACTACTCCACGAGTGGGGTTCCAGGCCCTGGATGCATCCAGTGCCATCACCGAGTGGGGTCCCAGCGGCTCCTCATCCGATGCCACCACCATAGAATCATACTGCGGAGGATTCGCGTCGCGCAGACGCGGCAGCGACCCTGCCGCGGGCGAAGGTGGAACGCTGAACACCGCCAGAGGCTCAGAATCGGCCAACATATAACGATCTCGGCGTCACCCCAACATACTGATACTACGTGTGCGTCGCCCCTCTCAAGGGCGACGCGCGCACCGAGAAATCTTCTAGTATATGCGTCGTGGCGGGCGCTTTCTGGCCACACCGCTGGGGAAACGATCTACGACAAGATGGGTATACTGTTTTGTTCGGGTCGCACGCGCGCCTCCAAGGCGGACATACAGTACTGGTATGTCTTTGTGCGTCCCACGATGTGTCGTTCAGGAACCCGCCGATCGTTCAAGGTTAAGCGACGTGCCAGAAACCGACCTGCCGTATGGGGGGGCCTCCGGCGGCGCGGCGCCCGCGCGCGTGCGAGGCCCGCGAGCGACGACGACGACGATGACGACGAAGACGACGACGACGACAGCGATGACGACGGCGACGGCGACGACGACGACGACGACGCTCGCGGCCTGCGCGGCCTCCTCGGCCCGCGTGCGCGAGGCCCGCGAGTTCGAGCGGCGGGCCCGCGACGCCGCGGCGCGGGAGGAGGAGCTGGGGGCCGAGGAGCGGCGGTCCGCTGTCTGGTCGCCGGCCGGCCGCCGCCGCCGCCGCCCTTCAGTCAAAGACAAGGACAAGGAAAAGGACAGAGACAAAGGCAAAGGCAACGAAAAGGACCAGGACAAAGACAAAGGCAAAGACAAAGGCAAAGACAAAGACAAAGACGACGACTACGACGACGACGACGACGACGACGACGACGACCACGACGACGACGACGGCGACGACGACGACAGAGGAGGAGGAGGAGGCGGAGGGGGAGGAGGAGGAGGAGGAGGAGGAGGGGGACAAGGATGAGGAAGGAGGACGACGAAGAAGAACAGCAGCAGCAGGAGCTCGAGTGGAAGAAGCGGTAGGGGTGGGAGGACCAGGGGGAGGCGGAGGCGGAGGAGTGGAAAGGAGGGGGTCGACAATGGTGAGGAATGATTCGGATCCAGAAAAGTGGCCCGCGCTGGGGCGAAAACGCCATTCTGAACGACGGGTGCAAAGCCCTGGTCCTTCAATGATGCCTACGCTGCAGCGGGAACACCACTTTGGAAGGACCGAGAAAGTTCGGACTGGAAAGTCACAAGGCAAGCATGTTGGACCGCGGAGGGGAGGGGCGCTCGACACGGGCCATCTTCGGGGAGATTGAAGTGTAGTCAGAGCGAGGGGGCCCGAGCGGTGTGACTTTCTCACGAGCGGTCTAACTTTCCCCATGCCCGGCGTCTAGGGGCGGCGCGTTGGGGCGAAGGCATTCCTCTCTGGGGGGCCACGCCACACGCGGAGGCGACACCCGGGGTGCCACACGGGCCCACACACGGGGGTCCCGCATGGGGGAAACACGCGTGGCCCCGGTTTCGCCCGTCCCGCCGCCCGCCACTTGCTCTCATCCGCCCGCGTGGGGTGCTGCGCATTCGTATCCAGCGACTGTGCAGGAGGAGGAGGAGGAGGAGGAGGAGGAGGAGGAGGAGGAGGAGGCGGGGGGGGAGGAGGAGGAGGAGGAGGAGGAGGGAGGAGGAGGAGAGGAGGGGGAGGAGGAGGAGGAGGAGGAGGTCGTTGCGCTCGCGTCATATCTGATGTTCTACCCCTCCCACCCATCCCTTCCCATGGCGTAGATTTCTTCTCTAGTCGCACAACCGGATGTCGCAGCATGGCATAGCATTGCATGGCATAGCATGGTCTTGACAATCAGCGCCCGAATGTGCAATCATATCCGATTGTTTCTTCGGGAGGCCAAGTTTTAGATCTTGGGGCCTATTTGGAAGGACCGAAACCATACCGTGGCATGGCGCTGGAAATAATGACGCCAGCGTTGCAGCGGGAGTAGATTCGGAACGAGCAGAAACGCGGAAATGAGGCCAGCGCTGCAGCGGGAGCACGATTCGGAACGAGCGGAAGCGCGGAAATGAGGCCAGCGGGGCTTTTGCGGTTCTAAAAATCAGCGAATCGACACCAAATGTATAATCACTTCCGATGGTTTTTCCGGGGGGGCATTTTCTAGATTTTAGGCCTATTTGGAAGAACCGAAAACCATGCCGTGGCATGGCGCTGGAAATAATGACGCCAGCGCTGCAGCGGGAGTATATTCGGAACGAGCAGAAGCGCGGAAATGAGGCCAGCGGGGCTTTGGCGGTTCTAAACATCAGCGAATCGACACCAAATGTGTAATCACTTCTGATGGTTTCTCCGGGGGAGCATTTTCTAGATTTTAGGCTTGTTTGGAAGAACCGAAAACCATGCCGTGGCATGGCGCTGGAAATAATGACGCCAGCGCTGCAGCGGGAGTAGATTCGGAACGAGCGGAAGCGCGGAAATGAGGCCAGCGCTGCAGCGGGAGCACGATTCGCAACGAGCGGAAGCGCGGAAACGAGGCAATTAGGGCTCAGCGAATCGACACCAAATGTGTAATAATCACTTCCGATGGTTTTTCCAGGGAGGCATTTTCTAGATTTCGGGCTTCTTTGGAAGAACCGAAAACCATGTCGTGGCATGCGCTGGAAATAATGACGCCAGCGCTGCAGCAGGAGTAGATTCGGAACGAGCGGAAGCGCGGAAATGAGGCCAGCGCTGCAGCGGGAGCACGATTCGGAACGAGCCGTGGCCCGAAAATGAAGCCAGCGCCTCAGCGAGAGCATCATTTTGACAAAAAGACCAGCGAAAACCGAATACCCCGCAATCTCGTGTGTAAGAAACCAGTACGCGAAAGGGAGGCTGGCCATGTCCCGGACGTCACCAGGGGAGAAAGGAGAGTAGTATTCTCATTGTGTACTTGTGGAGGAGGGGGAAGAAGAAGACGAATAATACAAATAAGAACAATAAGGCGAACATGAAGAAACCAAATATGAAGGATAAGAAGATTAATACTAATATTAAGATGAAGAAGACTATCAATAGCAAGAATTCCCCACTCAGAGCTTGCCCCTGTAGGGGTCCTAGCGGATTCATATGGTTAGGTTAGGCTCGCCGCCGATTTTCGCGGCACGCCCGGGTGCCCGGGTGCCCGGGGATGCCCGGGTGCCCAGGGGTGCCCGGGGGTGCCCGGGTGCCCGCGGGTGCCCGGGCGTGCCTGGGGGGGCCCTGGTGCCCGGTGCCCTGGTGCCCGGGTGCCCGGGCGTGCCCAGGGGTGCCTGGGGGTGCCCGGGGGTGCCCTATAGCCCTATAGCCCAATAGCCCTATAGCCCTACAATTCTATAGACCTATAGCTCTATAGGCCTATAGCTCAATATTCATATTCATAAGGTTAGGTTAGGTTTGCCGCCGATTTTCGCGGCACGCCCGGGTGCCCGGGGGTGCCCGCGGGTGCCCGGGTGCCCGGGTGCCCAGGTGCCCGGGCGTGCCCGGGGGTGCCTGGGGGTGCCCGGGGGTGCCCAATAGCCCTATAGCCCTATAGCCCAATAGCCCAATAGCCCTATAGGATAGCCCTACAACTCTATAGCCCTATAGCTCTATAGCCCTATAGCTCAATAGCCCTAGCTCTATAGCCCCCTAGCCCTATAGCACTGATTGGGGTTTTTCTCCGGTATCATTCATAAGGTTAGGTTAGGTTAGGTTTGCCGCCGATTTTCGCGGCACGCCCGGGTGCCCGGGTGCCTGGGGGTGCCCGGGTGCCCGGGGGTGCCCGGGGGTGCCCGGGGGTGCCCGGGGGTGCCCGGGTGCCCGGGGGTGCCCGGGGGGGCCCGGGTGCATGCCCGGGTGCCCGCGGGTGCCCGGGCGTGCCTGGGGGTGCCTTGGTGCCCGGGTGCCCTGGTGCCCGGGTGCCCAGGCGTGCCCGTGGGTGCCTGGGGTGCCCGGGGGTGCCCTATAGCCCAATAGCCCTATAGCCCTACAACTCTATAGACCTACAGCTCTATAGCCCTATAGCTCAATATTCATGAGGTTAGGTTAGGTTTGCCGCCGATTTTCGCACGCCCGGTTGCCTGGGTGCCCGGGGGTGCCCGCGGGTGCCTGGGTGCCCGGGTGCCCGGGTGCTCGGGCGTGCCCGGGGGTGCCTGGGGGTGCCCGGGGGTGCCCTATAGCCTTATAGCCCAATAGCCCTATAGCCCTACAACTCTACAGCCCTATAGCTCTATAGCCCTATAGCTCAATAGCCCTATAGCCTCCTAGCCCTGTAGCCCTGATTGAGATTTTCTCCGGTATCGTATTAATAACATTCATATTACTAGTAATAATAATACTAACAATAATACTATTATTATTATACTATTATTATTAATAATAACAATAATAATACGAATACTACTACTACTACTACTACTACTACTACTACTACTACTACTACTACTACTACTACTACTACTACTACTACTACTACTACTACTACTACTACTACTACTACTACTACTACTACTACTACTACTACTACTACTACTACTACTACTACTACTACTACTACTACTAGTACTACTACTACTAAGACTACTACTACTACTACTACTACTACTACTACTACTACTACAACTATTACTACTACTACTACTACTACTACTACTACTACTACTAC